>JAVJGI010000050.1:93881328-93937913 GCA_035590275.1 Ibycter americanus | reverse complement strand
CCCTGAGTTTTACATTCCTTTCCGATTCTCCTCCCCATCCCTCTGGGTGAGGGGGAGTGAGCAAGCGGCTGCGTGGTACTTGGTTGCCGGCCGGGGTTAAACCACGACAATAATTTAAGAAAACCCACACCACCAAACACAGAAAAAACCAACTATCAAAAGTATTCAGTTCATTACCAGGTACTTTCCTGTTGCTACACTCCAGCAATTAAGACTCAGATGTTTGGGGAAAAAAATAAATTCTTCCAGACACTTTAAACTGAATTTATGCTAGCCAAGCTGATCAAATTAACATTTATAATGTGAATACTCTAGAAAGAGGAATTCAAAAATATGTAGTTTTTGCATGAAGAAAATTAAAATAAGAATTCTACAAACAGTTGGAATCTAAGTCTCATCATTAACTGCAGTTAAATTACTACAGGTTTTACAATTCCCCACTGAGGCTTCAACAGGAATCTGCTCGCAAAGTTACATGTTGCTGAACCTTCACCTTGTTCCAAGACTGTCACAACAACAAATGGTATATTCAATAATTTCCAGACCAAAGCACATTGAAATTAAGCATGTCAAGCATTTCTAATACAGACTAATGTCTAACAGGTTTTAAATGGATAACAAAAAAAATCATAAGAAAGCCTTACCTTCTGCAACACCCCATGGGTACTGCCTTCCTCTAACTCTCTTGCCATTGACTTCAATGATCGTATTACTACCTACCACAGCAAGAGGTAAACGGTCCTACAAGATAAAGTATTACTTTAAAAAATCAAAATTTCTATTGCCAAAAGATACTGAAAGCATGCCCATGTATAAACTTGATGTAAGCTAGTTTGGTGCTACAACACAGCTTACCCGAAGTGCAATAATTACGTTTACTGACCTCTGCCTAGTGAAATGACAAATATACACATACACATCTCTCAAATTCCTTACACTGTTGTATTCTGTAAATCTAGTTAAGAAACAGACATTACTGTTACTTAGTAAGCTAAGCAGCAGGCAAACCATTTCCTATTTACTCAACTGCACAGTAATTATTTATCAATTCATATCCTCACTGGTTACAAGGACTGTTACTTTGACTGGATCTTGTACCCAGTTTTTCAAAGGTTTGGCAAAGAACTACTTCAAATTCTTGTTTTCAGCTGAACCAAAAATCTCTCCAGTGTAACAAGCAACAAAGGAGCCAAGAGCAGCATCAAGAAGCTGAAAGGAACAGTGTACAAAGCTAAGTATTTTGGACTTTTGTCCTTGCTTTTATTCTGCTCTTCTCCTTTAGGCTTAGCCCCAGAATATCTTCCATTTGTGCTATTTGTGTTTATCTATCCTAGGTGACTCTCACAGTAACAAAAAAATCTGAAAGCTTTTACAGGCTGTTAAAGCTACTGAACAAACAGAAGCAAGGCTCAAGAAACATATACAAGATGGACTCCAACGTAAAAGAACAAACCAAAACCACAAGTAAACAAAGAAAAAGCCTTTCAACAGCCTGACAGTCCTTTTGATTTTCTTTAGTCATTTGTCTCTATTAAGGTTTCAGTATATCAATTAGTCAGACAGCTATTAACTAATGCAGACACTCTATGCCACTGCACAGCTCTGTCTGAAAGACAGCCCTTGCCTCCTTCAAAGCTCAGAATCAAACAAAATGTGGTAGGTGGAGAAAAGTCAAATAGGGATGAAATAAAAAGAAAGTGATCTTAAGAGTTTATTAAATGAACATGTGATCTAGTGCTCTCATTCTGAAGTTTAGCCGTTAAAGGACTTACGTCATCTAAGAGTGTCATTCGTTGCCTCTGCTGAGAAACAGTGACTCTTAGAACAGGTTTATATCTGATTTTTATCTTCTAAACATTTTGGTGGGCTCTTCAGTAATGACAAAAAGCTTTTACCTCTCTACCCCACCCCCCTCCAGTAAGCAGTTTTTAAAAAGATAATTATTTACCTTTATCTTTTTAACAATCTTATTTTCTTCTTCATCATCTGTTTCTGGAAATTCATATATTTTAATTTTGTGTTCTTGGATTTCTTTCATTATCTAAAAACAAAAATGTTATTTGTTTGAGGAATTTATACTTTGTAATAACCCTATTTCTTTCTGCAATCTGATTCTCCCTCCTTTTGTTTGATCTGTAAGATCCTTGCATATTAAGGTGACTCAGTTATATCACAAAACTTGCACACGTTTAACACCATCAGGTGACCCCAAGGGATTATTGGCATGACCATCTCTCCTTAGCCAGGAGAAGACAGGATCAGAGCCAGAGCCTCACAGCTAACAGAATACTATCCATCAATACAGCAAAAATGAGCATCAGTTTCCTGCAACAGGGCAAACAGACATTTACACTAACAGCAATTCTACCTGCACATGGAAAACCTAATACAATACAGCTTAAATTCTATAGCTAGTTGTGCAACGGAGTCTCTTAACAAAAAAAAAAAAGATTTGAATAGATAACTGCAGACATGCTTCAGCCCTTTGAGTTCACACAATAGCTACTGCTGTCACTCTCATTCTTTTCTGTTTCTAGCTCACCTGAGCATCAGTTGCTTCAAGCAGAATCACCTGCCTATTTTAATAGAGCTTGTGACTGACTGATGGACTGACTCTAGCAGTTAGCTGTGTTGAAAAGTATTTGCAAGCACTAACGAAAACTTAATAACAACCGACAGCGTCATCAAAAATGAGACTGTGCTGTTTTGGTGCTTGATTTGCCTGAAGGGTATTTTTAAAAACAAGCTGATTAGTTTTCCAGAATTTTAGAACGGAAAAATATTAGACCATTTAGCCAACAGCTACACTGCAGAGCCTTGGGGAATATTTCTGGCTCATGGGTTTGCAATCTTATAAGAACATGTTTCCAATTCATGCAAGGACTTATTTTCGAAGTTTGATTTTGGGAAAGTCTCCCCTATTTAACACCAACTCACTGATAAAGCTGCTTATATTTTAAGAAATATTCTGCGGTCTACCATTTTTTCCCTGCCTTACACAAAAAGGTCTCCTAAAATGCAACCAAAACAGACTTCAGGACTATAGCACCTTGCTTAAGCTCCTCCAAGGCAGAAAAGGTCCTTCCATTTTCAATCTTAAATCAAGAGTATTGCACACAACACCTCTTAATGCCAACTTCTTTTCAGAGCCTGTGTTCTTCTAAGCTAGGACTGGACGCAGTTCAATAAAACAAACTTCATGCCTTGTCTTGTCCTGTTCTGGGTCCTCCTTATCCTCATACAATACAACAAAGCCTAAATGTTCTACTCTGATGATGTAGTTGAAATAAAACATACACCACTTGGAGACAGTAATACCAAATTTATTGTACAAACACAAAGAAATTATATCAGTTGTATCAATGTTAGAATTATATCACCATCTTTAAAATACATTACTGCAGCCCAAGACTGAGCAACAGGCATACTGATTGTGATCTAACACCTGAGGCATCTTTAATAAACATAGCACATCAACACAAAAGCAAATACCACAATACAATCAATACTACTGTGATACTGTTAAATAACTTTTTTTGTTGTTGTTCTTGTTAAGCACACAACTTCTGTTTAGCACCTAAATCTTGAAAGCTCCCTTCCTCCCTGACTGATTTTTATCTCAGCAGTGGATTATTTCACCTGCCAAGAATCATACTAGACTTGAAACCTCTCCCCCTGAGGATAGAAACAAGATCATTTCACCAAGAAATATAATTAAATCTAGATATATAAATTACTTAGCTTTGCTGTCTCAAGTCGTTGCTTCAGGGTTTAAACTTCATATGCAAGAAGTTAAATTTCACCATTTCCATAGGGACGGACTTACTAAATTATCCCATGTTGTAAATATTAATCTTTCAACTCACCTGTTTTTTAAACTGTTGGCATTCCTCAGGTGTAAGTGTGTCTGCTTTGGCAATAAGTGGAATGATATTCACTTTTTCATGCAGGCGCTTCATAAACTCTATATCCAAAGGCTTAAGTCTGAAAGACAGCATTAGAGCTTTGCAATTTATATTAATTAAACAAGAATGTACAAATGATTTGAGGTTTGTCCTGACAACTACCCTTAAGACACTGATCTGTGAGTGATAGATGCTTGAATGAAATTCAAAAGGCTACCTGCAACTGCTATAGGAAATCCCCAGAACTGTGTAAGAACTTACCCAGAGGGTAAGTCGTAAATTAATATCACTAGAAGTCATGAGACTTCTGCTAGCTGAAATTACACTCATTTAAGCAAGTGGTAAGAACTGTCCTATGAAGGTAGTAAAGCTTGTGTCATTAGCTGGAAGACAGTCCCACTTAAAGCCTGACTGGTAAGAGTTTACAGTTGTGAATGACGCTCTGTTCACATATGCAGTTTCAGTTTCTGGAAGGGATGTTTATTTGTATGCTTCTTCCTGAAAGTGGGCTGCGAGGTTTGGGGGTTTTTATATGTTAGATTGCTAAAGACAGTAAACTCTGTGGCCTGTGTACAAATGAAGTAGAAATATCTCATCTGTAAATCGCTACGTAAAACAAAAAGACCATTATAAAAGCGGATGACAGTGACATAAAAACTAAAACACCCACCACATGGGTACATAAAACCATCAATGTGGATCAAGGTGGTCAATATTTCCTGCTTGATAAAGTAAAGCCACAGAGGCTGTGATGCATTAATGCTTCAGAATTACAGTGTTTAGTCAGGCTTAAAGGATTCATTTAAAGGACTTAACAAGATTATTTCTCTTCATATAAAAGAAATTAGGATTAGGAACATTAAAACCAGATTCATTTGGTACTCAAATTAAGCTTCTTCTCCAAACTGTATGTAAAAGAATAAATAAAGTGTTAAAGAATATACACTTTAACATTTTCTACCTGTCATTGAATTTCTCAGCTTCTCAACATGTTTCCATTAAATAACTAACATTAACGCACACCTAGATTAAGAGCACTGGTTTAACTATCCATTCATCTCAATACGCTTTCCCTCTCCTCGCTCCAAAAAGCTGCCCAGGGCAACACCAGCTTGAAGGGCAGTTGCCAAAGCAGAATAGTTCAGAATGACAACAGTGCTCACCCCAAGGTCTTTAGCTGACAGCAGAGACGGTAGCAGGAAGCCTTTACATAAAGAGACTAGTATTGCAGAAAGAGGCTGCAATTCATTATCATCGCATTCACTTACCTGGAAGACTCCCCCAGCCCCTTCGCTCTCTCCCCCTACCCACCCACCTATCAATTCAGATGTTTATGTGGATACCAGCTAAAAATGATGGTATGCGTTAAATAGAAGGACCTAACCTGCATATTTTTTTCTTTACAGATTGCAAAAAGCAGGCTTTTGTGAATGTATTAAGTTATAAGGACAAATGAAGTAAGTACACCTACAAATGCTTTAATTCAATGTAAACACAATCATGCATTAAGAGCAAAGAGTACGTTACTCAATGGGTTGCATATGCTGTTGGAAACATGACTGAAGACTGCACCACGACAAAAACCAGGTAGGAAGCAAGCAATGCCCCTTCAGAGAAGACAGGATCTTAAGAAGAAACGAACGCTAACAACAGCACCAATTTTCTCTGTGCTTCATTCATTTCCTTAATTAGATGACAATTCCAAGCATTTACTCCAGTAACTGAAAAACACTATGCAAACCTAGCTCAACTTTACACGCCCCGACAAGAACAACATGAAATACCTGTGCAAGGAACATACTTTTCCAGCGTTTAGCCTCACAAATTTAGTGACCAAAACTTAATTTAGCTGAAGTACTACCTTTATTTTTCCTTACAATTTGCCGCTCCCACTGGTTTAGAAAGTTTTAATGGGTAAAAGGGGGGTGTGGAGCGAAGACAAAGGTTTTTTTTAAAAAGCTCAAAGAAGATTGACTAACACAAAGAATGGATCGTCTTCCCTTTATTTAGGTAATAGTTTGATTTTGCAGACTAGTAACACAGTATATGCCAAGGATTTGAAGTATTTGCATTTAAAAATTGACATGCATGCTGAGCAAAACTGACATTACAAACATGCATGTTGAACAACAACAAAAAATGTTTAATTAAGGCAAGACTACAGAAGAAAAACTCTTCTCCACCCCGCAATACTCCTTTCCAAATTTGGTAAGTCTCTGTCTAGTTCAAAATGATTAGAACCATTCCAACGCTAGCTACAGAAACTGAGCATAATAGCTGGCATTTTTCACTGCCTGAGGATTATTCCTCAGAATTCCTTCATCACTCCCTTCAAGTTTTACTACTTTTGACACATACAGTAGCATAGGCTACTTATCTTCTCCTTCTGGTTTTGAAGGTATAACTTAAGAGTCTCTGACAAATTTGATCAGTGATACATTAGTTGCTTAACATTTTATCAGACGCAGTCAACCTGCATCTAATACACCCTGGAAATGCAGTTCTCTCTCTCTACCACTAGATAGAAGTCTGATCAAGTTAAAAACTAAGCAGGGGTGGAAGATTGCATAATAATTGAAAAAAACAATAATCCATAATGCCTATATTGGAATTGTCACTAGACAAAAGATTACAACCCAGGTGAATTAAAGCGTGCTTATAAGGATGCTGGAAACTTCCCCTCTTCGATTTATCGTTGAAGTCAAAGGGAAGAAGGAAGAATGGAAAGGAAAAATCCTGTTGCTTCAAGTATGAACCAGTTTCTCCTCCCAATCTGAACAAAAGACATAGATCACAAACAGACGTGGCACTCATGAACACCTGTGTACTTTTAATTGTTCTAGTACTATTTTTCTTGTCAGGTAACTGATGCGCAATCATGTTTTCTGGTATTCTAATTTATTCTTGTCTGGCTTGCTGATGTTTGACAAACCAAAGCAAGCTCATCTGTGAAATTAAGGATGGTCTACAGGCCATTAAGAAAATTCTGTTTGGAACTTTACATAACTAAGAATGCCAAATTTGGATGTTTATCCGAGATAAAAGACAAAGAAAGAAAATATAATACACACTAATACGAACCCATGTCCTGAAGGAGCAATGAAGTATAAACAACACTGCACTCTATTATCTGGCATCTGACGTCTGTTCACTCGAGATTCTGCATTCAGGTAGTCCTCAAATTTACTGTCAATGTAGTCGATAACTGGCTGCCAACTGCAGAGGTTACATGAATAAAACCCTGTAAGTTATATCATTTATGTAAAAAAGTCCGCCTTTGCTAAGAAATAGATGTACACTATTTCCCCATGGCTTGCCTTTTTTTTTTAATTAAGACATTCCAAAACAGCACATTTTAAGTGACCGGCTCCTCAACATACAACCAAGTTACATAGCTCTGGAGATACAATCTGTGAGTTCACTGAAAAACCCATTCAAACACAATTACCTTCATTATAATAGCATTAAATAGAACACTTAAGAACAGTAGCCAAAGGAATTCGCTTTACTGGTCACATCTTGTGACAGTACAGAAGTTGGTTCTGCACACTGCACGAAACTGGATAAAGAGCCAAATGCTCCATTTACTTTAAAGGGAAAAGCTGACAGCATTTAAATGGAGCTATAAAGGTACTTGGAACTACAGTAGTTGAGGTTTTAAGCTAACTGAAAGAATGTCTTACCAATTACTATTATCCACAGCATCACCAAATCCTGGTGTGTCAACTATTGTAAGTAGTAACTGAACACCGCCCTCCTTGATTAAAACTTTTGACTGCTCAACCTGAAAAATAAATAAGGCAAGATTAAATTTTAAGCAATTTCGTCACTCATCATAAACACTGGGAAAAGCAATCCATGAATAAGTCGTCTTACAAAGAATTACTAACTTTTCTGTTTCAGAGGGATACTGCATCCATGTTTTGCTTATAAAATCTCTATAAATTGAAAATCATTAAAGAACAAGGAGTCATACTTTAAATAAAGTAAGTGATAAAAGAACCCATCTAAGTATATAGGATATCTTAATATTTTAACTCCTGTCAACAGGAAAAAACCCTAACCAACAATATTAATGCTAATTTAATATTTTTATATATATATGTATGTATGTATGTTCTGAGATATCCAAACATTCTGATAAAGCAGGCACTATACTTTGGAGTAAACTTTGTCACTTCAAAGAAAATAACAGTTTTCAAAACTAATCCTCCCCCCAAGCATCTTAGATATTACATTTCTAGTCCCGTTAATGTATTTTTAAGAATACATTTATTCTTCAGCTAGTATAATGCTTGGGAAAGGAATCATAGAAAGTGATGGTTTCCTGTTACGAACAGATTGATATTGGAAAGCAATATAATCTAGCTGCAATCTGCTGAGCTAGACCTCATGTGACCGTAATGGATTTGTTCCTGTTAGCTCAGGTCACTGATGGAAACCTGGCTCAGAAGGCAACTGTATCAGCACAAGGAGTGATGCAAGATCTGGGCGTGGGAATGCGTGCCTCAAGTTGTGACCACCCATCTGCAGCACAGCTCAGTCAGCTTGCAGTAAGCATGTTATCAAACAGATTAAACATGTCACGACACAGAAAACTTAGGCTGAACAGCAAGCAAATTGACTGCTACCCTCATCTTTCTACCAATACCTCCTTAATTATTGACAATGCCAATGTCAAGTGTATCTGCTCAAGAAAGTGCTGTACACCACTGTCGTATCAGTCAGTGTGATCCACAGCAGTAAGAAATTATAAATTAGAAACTCACGTGAGCACGTCGGCTCTTTCCAACTGCTCACACATTTAAACATAGTTTTCCCCTGATATTAAGACAATATCTATTAAATCACTAATGACGCTATTTTCAAAATATTGATTCAAGAAATGAACCACGCAAGCCATTTATTCAGAACCACACATGAGTTGGCAGACGTTGATGCCACCTGGTTGCTCATTGCTTAACATTTCTTAAGCCTCCTAAACTCTAACTGGGGAGAAAAAACAAAGTTAAATACAACTGGGTGAACACCCACAAGAACATTTAGTAATGAACTTTCAGAGAGAGTAGAAACTTTGATAATAAATCCTATCTGGATGGTCTCTTGACCAGCTCAAGATCTGAGAGAGATTGTATCAATGCTGCTTAAGCACTTGCACATCTGTAGTTATATAGGTGAAACAGACGCTCTCACAGCCACACCTGAACACTGTTACAAACACTTTGCAATCACTGGTTATGTGTTGCAATGTCAATCTACAAGATAAATGAACACTCTGCACAAAGACAAACTAAATACCTCTTGCACAAGCAAAACACCAATTCCAATACAGAAGAGAACATACAAAACCACTGAAAACAGTAACTAACTGCAAAAAAAAGCTCCACATTTAACCTCTTGAGTATGTAGCATATTATTTTTATCTGCGCAGCAGTGGGGATCCTGTCTGAGCCAGATCAATCCCTTTTACTGCTAGGTGTCAAAAAATTAACTTAGCTACACTATTGCTGTCCAAAGCATGCAATCATCATGAGCTGGTTCTTCACCTAACAAAAACACAAACAAAAAATCAGTAAGGCAGCTTCATAAAACAAAGAGTCCCCAACCCCAACACTGGTCTACCTAAATGGTAGCCACAGAAGAATCCAGGTTGGGGTAGACTTCCAGGCCACCCAATTCAATCCCCTACTTGAGCAGGCTTACTGCAAGGTTAGGCAGGTTTACAAAAAAAAAGGAAAAAAAAGCCCCAGCACACACACAACCTGAGACACCACCAGGCTGCCCTTTCACTAACTGTGTAACTCCTATCCTTCTGAAAGCATCCAGTCTAAAACCTTGAGAACCTAGGAATACATGCAGTGCTTTAAAAACTTAATTGTGATGAATGTAATTTTTTCCCCCTCAAGTGTTCTACAGAGAAGTTTTACTGTACACAAATCGATGCCAGAACTCACGACAGTAATCCCCAGCCAGATAGTCAACTCAGCCGAGAGTTTACTACTCTCAAGCTTTAGCACATAGATTAACTTCTGATTCCTCGTATTCTTTTTGCTTTCTTGCATATAGTAACCACAATGCCCTCCTATAACTGAGCTCTTTGCAAGTGTTAAGAAACTCGCAACACTTTCAAAATACTGGAGATCATAATGTTAAGAGCTGTACTCTTGCCAAGTGCTACAAGGTATCAGCTTTATTCTCCAGCACAAAAATTCCCAGGGAGAATCTTTACCTTATTAAGCACTCACAGTGGAATGCTTTTACAAAGGCAGCAATTATTAAACCATTATCTTGAACATGTGTTTATAACAAAGGAAAAGGAAGGTCAGGAGATACTCAGAAATGCCACGCCAAACATTTTTCCTGATTCTGTATGCTTGTAAAATGTAAATGTGGCCAAATTTGTGAAGTCACCTTCTGACAAATGGCCTGCAGTAACTGAATCTCTGCAGACAGTGCTAATACCTTACTGGGTGGTGAGGATTTAAATTTATTCTTACTTTCCATAAATTCATGTAGGTATCTTGCTATCAGAGCAGGGTTTTCAAAAACCTACGGAACAAGAAACATTAGTCGATCAAATTAGATATCCTATGCTTGTGTTGTGGACAATCAGACTATATCCACTGTATATTGTAAGTGGTAGAGACTATTGGTAACAGACAGAAGGTGAAGAACCTGCCATAAAGCCTCTGTTAAAGTTGCATTTTTCTAGCCTAAATAGATGTGTCCATACATGGTCAAAGGCACAGAAGGCAGCAACATCTGGAAAAGATCCAGAAAAATCACTGTAAAATAGTGTCATTCATAGTTAAGAATCCAACTGCATCCTATCATCTGACTTACAAGTATTCCCAAGGGATTCATGGAAAACATTAGTTCAAGTCTTGGAATTTAAAACTTTTTAATAAAAGTCTCCTCCGAACAGCCATTTTCCCATGCACTCCAGTCAACTGGGTCACACTGATCTCCTTGGCAGTTACACACAGCATTCATGAGATGATGCTTGTTACAGCTTGACTACTTCTAATGTATTAAACAAGCTCTTACCATACTCTATTTAAGATAGGCAAATAATGATCAGAGAAAATGTATTTCATACCCCTTCATTTCTGAAGAAGTTTCCTTTGAATTCATCTGACATCAAATCACTTACTATTAACCATTTTTCTGTGTTTTCCATGAAATTAATACAAAGGACCTGCCTCACAAAACAACTTGAAACTGCAATTGTTTTCAAGCCCAAACCACAGTTTGTGTTTATCTATGCGAGATCTTACACAGTTTCTGATCAGTAAGTTATTCCCACCATATAAAACCAGGTGATTACCACCACCAAGATTTTAGGATATTCTGGTGGCTTGCCTCATCTCTACCCTACAAAACCTTTGACATTCTCAACTTAGACAGATTTACACTGGCGAAGAGTACAAATCCCATGTGGATCCAAATAGCAGCTTCCACTCTTGGTTCTTTCATTTAATGTTTGACTGGAATCACCCCCACATCACACACATAGTTGCAACACACTAGATTTTCATGGTTGTAGGGGGAAACGGTTTTATCCTCACTTAGACACTGACACTGAATAAGACAGTTTCAGTTTCCTTCTTAAAATGCCACGTTTACTGATTTTTCATTCAGCACAACAAGTAACTGAAAGCAAAGCAATATTGCACTACAACTACAGGCAAAACAAAAAAACCCTCAAATAAAGTAAGCAGTAATTTCTCAGTGGAAGGTGGTCTTTAAATATATTTTATTCCAATCATATTATTTTCTGAGTCGTAATAGACCCCAGTTCACTACTGAAAGTAGTTTTGGCTAGCTCTCGGACACCCTCAGGCTTTAGCCCACACAGTGGATGTAGGAAAAAATGCAATGGCTTTTCAGCCAGGGCTCTGTTCAAGCCCTGACCCCCTAACCCCACCTTAAAGAAAAAAAAAATAAAAAAAATTAAGTGAAGCTTCACAAAAGCTATGGAGTTTGTCTTCAACCAGTAAATCAATAAAAATTGAAATGACCTCTGAAAAACTCAAAAGGTCAGCATGAACAGATCATCTAATCTTGCCACCTAACAGATGAAACTAGTTAACTCAGATTTCAGAAGCTACATGCACAGAGTTTTAGTTTAATTTTTCTTACACTGATCCACCTTTAGCCAGGGTGGCACTGAGTTATCTTTGAAAGATGTCTTGTCATTTTTTTTGTTAGTCTGTATGTAAATTCTTCCCACTTTTCCCAATCTAAAAAATAAAACAAAATCTTCCAATGACAGGGAAATCCAACCCATAGTTATTTAAACTATAATTCAATGAACATAACCCAAATTGGTTTAGCTTCCACTAAACCAATGTGTAATGAACAGTAATGAAATCACAGTACACCTCTCTTCCAATAAAAAACAGGTCATCCTCCTACTTAGTTTTCCAACAGTCACTGATCATTTCATCAATAATTATATTATACCAGAGCTTAACTATCTACACACCTTTTCCATCCCATTTAACATCTCTTTGAAACAGGTACATAAATTCCACCTTTGTAATTCAAATAATGGTCTAATGCCCCTGATAGTAAGTTTTAAGTCATTTTGTCAGTCACTATGCTTCTGCATTAAACCAATAAAATAGCCTAACAGACATGACCAAAGCTTAGAAACATAAATATATTGTTAATCAAACTCAGGATGTTCAAAAGCTTTCTTCCAAATTAAAAGATTGATTTCTGCAGCAAACACATTTTGTATTAGTATTCAAGACTGATGTTGAGCTGACAAGCAACGTCATTTAACCTTCTTAGTATGAGCATAACTAACTTTTTCCTGGCCCTGTGGTAATTATTCAGTGTTTTGAGACTGGATTAAAAAAAGCATTACCCAAAACCCCCAACAAACCAAACCGAAAGCCCCACAAAACAGTAAGGTCAGTGGATCATAGCACTGGAACACGGTTATTTGATTCCATTGAATAAAACATTTGATTTTACAGCTTCTGTTTAGCACCTTGCATACTCTTCTAACTCAACACAAGACTTATCACTTTATGACCACTCTGTAATTGCAAAAATCACTTCAGCCACAGCAGAGGGGGTCTGAGGCTGTCATTTTGCAGCTGGAGGAACTGGGCTGGACAACAGAAGCAATGATGAGCACTCCCAGTCCTCATCTGTACAAAGTCAGACTATCACAAGCTATATTCATGAAAATCTTAAACAAGCGTCTAACGTGCATCAGGAGAGATGAACAGAGCTCATGCATCCTTATTCAGCTGCTCAGCTGTGGAGGCAGAGAAAACAGCCCACTGAAACGTAATGATTTCCTACACTATCCACAACATTCTTTAATTATTTCTTCCTATTAGGTGTGGTGGGTATTTTTTTTTTCCTGATAACATTTTTATAATACAAAAAACATGCTCCTTTTCTTGAGAGAAAAATAGAACTGATCAGTAGCAAATTATTACACAAAACAAATGGATCAACTTCAGTTTTCCAGCCTGACTAAATAATTCTGTCGTATCACGTACTTGCAGGAACATCTTTTTTGCCTAAGCACGAAGTCTAGTACTTAAAGTCAGCCAAGTTCACCCTAGTCCCTGATAGGTTTCAGAATAACAACTTATAATATGTAGAAAATGCACCACAAAGGATACAGGCTGCTGAAGATTGGTGAATACTTTCATACCTTATGTCCTTACGCTTACGTCAAATCTTTTAACACACAGTTTCTAAATGCCTGCCCAGTCAAGGGGTTTAGCGCACATCTATGTATTTCTACAGATACACTCAGTATTTTAACTGATAATAAAACATCCCATTTCCAAAGAGAACTGCAGCCATATGAGGTTTCTAAAATATAGGCAGCACACAAAGTACTTGACTTCAAGGCCTCCACACTTCAACAGGCTACCAGTTTCAGAACCTGGAAGTTTTGTATAGCTAAGGTACACTGAAAGACACACTGAGCATTTCTTGGTGCTTCACATAACAACTAAACTTACTGGCAATACAGGTGACAACTGGATCACCTTGCATTACTAAATTGTAAGTCACGTCGTTCAAGCTGCAGTTTTTTCCCCCGACATACCTGTACAGTCTTTTTAATTCTGTGTGAAGGACCTGGATACTCTGGGGAATACAATTCTGTTAAGAATAATGAGTTGATTAATGTTGATTTTCCCAGTCCAGATTCACCTGGAAGAAAACAAAACAGTTTCAGTAAAACCAGGAGTATCACACCAAGTATAAACATTTAGATCTACATTTCAAATACTCTTCAAATGTAGTACCTGAAAACACGCACTCCGCTCTAAGGCTTTGAGAACCTGTCATGTTTTTGAATTTCAAGGAAAACCATGCAAATCCAACTGTCACTGTTGGATTCTATACACATTTATTTTTCTGATCACATTAAGTATTGAATGCATTTTGCACTTCTCCATTGCTCCTGTTACAACACAAGGATGATATTACCCCACATTAAATTTTATAAACAAACTATCTTCCTGGTATAGCTTCCTATCATAACACCAAAGCAGGCTAAGCTATCTCCTTTATTTCAAGTATTATTTGAGAGTCTTATCATCAAGGAGGGGAAAAAAGAAAGGGGGTGAGGCTGGGGCCAGGGGGGAGGGTAAGAAAAAAGTGAAAATTAGTTCAGTCTCACTACTAAAGCCACAAGAGCTAAAATGAGGTTTCAGAACTATGTGGTTTGCATAGGAATTTTGTTGTTGTTGAGCAGGGAAGGGGGATTGGTTTTGTTTGTTTTTTTGGTAATTTGTTCATCAGCAACAATAAGACAACCTTGCTAAAGAATCTGGAGACACTACTGCCATGATAATCCAAGGCAATACAGTTACAGTCCCCACAGCAAAGCTTACCCCCCATCTACATCTCTACAGAGACAGGAGCAAGAATTTCAGATCAACTACTTATTACAGTATTAAAAAAAAAAAAGTCTTTTGCTTAGTTTTCTCCTGTAAAGAAACTACTTCAACATGACAATTCACACTGGCAACAAGATCTAAGGAAAAAAAAGTATATGAAAATGATGTTTTCTGTTAAAGTTTTCATATGCAGTGCTGTTAGTCATTGACTTAAACAGAAACAGTCATGTAGAAATTTGCTCTTAAGCTAACAAATTTGGGTGCAAACTATATCCTTTCACTGAGGGAGAAGAATGAGCTGCACTGCCCCCACACTTTGAAAAGAAAAAGCCTAACCCGCTAATCCCTTCGTCCCCAACAAGTAACAGTTGATTTAGAGACTAAACTCAGAAAGCTTCAAAACTTAAGTGTCTTGAGTTAATGCAAGTAATCAAGAGTTACAAAACAGAAAGTAGTTACGAACCTCAGCAGACAAGACCTTGTCTCCACTGTAATAGCCAGCTCGATTTCATACACAAGCTAGCTTATACACATCAGCCATCTCAATTACAAGGGCACAGCACAAAGTCTCTCCAGCACGGAACAGAGCAATCTGATTAGCTATACTGTAAACGGATTAGCAGCTGATGAAACACTGCAACCAGAGCTCCTGCAGGCTGGCTATGTTATTAGTAGTGCTTGTTCTTCAGCCCCCACCCTGTCCAACAGATAAGCCAGCCCCTGCTGCAAGCAGGGTCTGGCTACAGCAGCCAAAGAAGAAGGAGATGCTCAAGTTATAACCCCCAGATAGCAGTGCTGGGAACACTAATCCCAACACAACAGCTACATGTGAGCCAGAAGGGACAGGCTTGCTGACAACCATTTCATCACTACCACCCCAGGTTTTACCTATTTCTGTGGTCAGATGCATTAGACCTTTCAGAACTATGTGGCAAAAACAGTGCCTCGAAATGTCTGGTTGTAAGGGACACACATCATCTGCGCTTGCAAGACCTTTAGGGCAGGGTGAGCTGCAGCCGAGAGGCTTCCCTACCAAGTTTGCAACAGAAAGAAGCTTCACAGCTTTCCAGCCTCATAGCTGCAGCTAGTTTGAAATTTAACCTTCTCCATCTCACAACTCTGCCCAAGATGCACATATCATTCCAGTTAAACAGAAGAGTGTTTTATCCACCTACTGAATGCCTTGAGAGGAGGGGTCCAATTTTGCAAAGTACAATTCATATCCTTTCAGCAAACATCACTTCTTTGGGTGACCATAATCTTGGCAAAGGCTCTCTACTGCACTATTGAAGAAAGATTTGTGTGTCAGATTCTAATTCAATAGACAAAAAAGGGTTATCCCTTCTCCTCCCTTCTATTAGGGTTATTGCTGGCCTGGACATGCTACAGAATTTGAAGTGAAAAACACTCCGAATAACCACTTCTCCCCAAAAATCACAGTGCTTGTCAATTTGCCATTGAAATTCAACATATCGAAATAAGATTTTCAGCTTTGAAAGGATGTGATGGAAAACCAGTAGCTTGCCCTAGATGGTTCCTGCAGCTGTGGCACTCCATACCAAGTAGTTCCTGAACTACTGAAGCATTACACCCTGAGAGAGTTGAGGTTTGTTTCTCCCTCCCTTACAGCAGCAAGGATGGGAAGGCAGTTTTGAGCTGAAATTAGTGAAAAAGACAAGTATGCTAAGGATATTTATGCACCACCTTGTTCCCAAAGATGCCCAGCCTCTTAGATACCCCTAGATAACACTAAAGTCAGCAACTTTAATCAACCAATATTGATTGTAACAGTTTGAACTGCTTAAATGCTACCAGTGATTGAGGTATTACACGTAAGAGCTTGCACCAATACACCAACTCTGGATGCAGTTGTGCCTTAGACCACATACAGTCAACACCTATGATGGTAGTAAAAGGCTATAATATCGAATAAAACAATTACACTGAAACTGTAGGTAAAAACTGTACTGGAACATTCAATATTGTACTATGGGGAGTCGTGCTGCTTCCACTGTAATAAAACACGAACTTCTCTGCTGGCTACAAGGGAAGCAAAATTAAAAGAAACCAAGTGTATTTGAACAGTTCTAGCAGCCTTTTTGGACACAATAAAATATTCTGACCTTAGTTAGCAATATGGTAAGGAAAAAACCTAAACACACACACACACACAAAACCCTTTGCTCTTCCCATGTAGAACCTTGCTCAAACCAAATTCACCTGAAAGGATTCCCTAATGGAAAGGCTGGGAATGCAGCTTTCAAGGATGCAACGGGCTACGAACACAACAAAACAAAACACAAGAGAACAGGGAAAACAAGTGGAATTTACTTTGCCTTAACATAAGAGAAAACCCAAACACATCCAAATAAAATGCATCTTCCCACACTCATTAAGCATTTCTGATGGGATTTTGCCCTCTCACCATTACATAAAAGTGGCATAAGAATACAATGTAACAGAACCATTTCAGCAGTAATAACTTCCAATCACTCAATGTGTTATGATGCAGCTAGATCTAGCTGCCTAATAGAGTAATTTTTAGAAACACTTTATGTCTTCTGTTTTCAGCATGAAATGTTTTGTTTCAAAAAGAAAATTAAAAAATGCTTTAACTTTGCATGATAATCCTGGATCCAAGAGTTTAATCTTTTTTGGTATCCAGCTACTGCTTTTACCTTGCCCTCACTCTCCCACTGAATGTTTCATATACGCTTCAAGTTCTTCTGGACAAATACACGGTTCTTTTTCTTCATTATTTTGTGTCTCGCATTTATCAGCAAATTAGTGTTTCAAAATTTCAACATTTTCGCAAGCTATTTTTCCTCTGTAGTCACATTCAAACAATGGAGCTGGCCACTCCTGGTAGAAATAAGCATGTACTTTACTAACATACTCCTGTCTTGCAAAGGACAGAATCTTTTGTCAGCCCTTACAGGACTAGCAAAAGTTCCAACTCTTCTCCAGCCTACGAATTTCTAAATGGCTGTACAAATATTGGAGCTTTTCTTTTACACTTGGGTTAACCTGTCAACAATTAGCATCTTTATACAGATGGTCCATGGCACATCATTTAAAATTAACCTTGGATAGCATAATTTCTTCTTCTGTGAACAAAACACTGATCAAGTACTTCCCTTTTTCTCTACACAGATGAGACCAGCTGTAACATGAGAAGGGAAGGAAAGAAAAATATCATGCCAACACATTCAACGCATTCAGCTTTTTCTTTTATATCTTGAACATATTTTGGGGGGCCAGAAGAGACCACCAACAACCACTTGAATGGTTTGCAAACCGTGGTAAGTAGTCTCCAGAATAATATTAGCACAGATAAGTATGGAGAATTAACAATTTTTAAAAATGGAACAATGAAATGCAGTCTACGGGAATGAGGGGAAAGCAGTGCTCCAGAAGTGAAAAATAAAGTAACTCAGGTTGTTCTCAACTGAGCCACATAAATCTTTCACCTTCATTTCCAAATCACTCTCTGTAAAGGAATCAGAAATCCTAATCTGTGATAATCAGCTAGAAAAGTCTATTCACAGTTAAATTGTAAGTGTTCAGTACACATGGTTTTCTTTCAGTTCAACTTCTATCCATCAGCTCATTACAACTTTATTACTGCAAAGAAACTTAAATTGTAAGCATCCCCTCCCTGTGATAATAGACATTAACTGTTACCCTTAAACCTTATTGATGCTGCTTTTTTCACCATTCATTGTTATGACACGTTAAGAATGTGGTAGCTTCCAACCTCCTCCAACTTTTGAGCCTCCATCACTCTTATGCAAATACCTACAACAGAAATGTACAAGTAGTCCAGTCCAACTCAGCTTCCAATCTGATATGTAATTCTTTTTGGAGACTGCTATTTTCTCATTCATATATTACATCTCTTGATAATACACCACACTACATCTTCTACCTACCACATCACTCTGAAAATCCAGGATCAGTATTCTACTGTGTTTTTAGGATCTTGTTTCTAAAATCCAAGACCTGAACTTAAAAATATGACTTACATTCTTAGATTTATGACCCCATATGAGAATTCATTAAACATATCAAGTGATCAAGATCACTAACCAATACTGAACAGTGTCAGTGTGCTCTGCACGTTTTATTTCCTACCTCTTCATTAAATAAGAAATTACTCATGCGGAAGTCACCAGAAGTTTTTCTATTCTTCACTAACAATTACTTGGCTATCTACCAGTCAAACAGTATTTCATGGTTACACCCTGTGACAGTCAACTGCACCGCTGGGAATGTGACCACACATGCTATCTGTACTTAGGCATTTCAAGTTGCTTTCCCAGACTCCAGGTGGGACTACAAGACTGCCTCAGAACTTGCAAGGAAAATGCTTTTGGCAATCACAGCATCATAAGCCAAGACTTCAACTAAATTGCTCGACGAAGTATGCTTCGTGTCTTGTCGCCAAGAAGATGACCCAGTCTCCATTGCTGTATCCATTAACTGAGAACTGTAGGAACTGCAGATTCAGAAGGTACGTTAACTGCTAACAACTCTGGTGGGCAAGGGAAGGTAAACTCATCCCAACGGGGCTTGTAGCTTAGAGACAAGACACCAACACCTAATGTCCCAGTGTAAATGAGTTTTCTACAGATAGCACAATTTTTTTTGAAAGCTTCCACTGCATTCTAAGAGGAAGCCTGTATTTAGAGTTACCTGATACAAACAGTCAAACACAAGCTGCAGTTGCTTTACTGCTTTATCAGAATGAAGATATCCAGCAATACTTCTCTTCTTTGATGTGAGGGGGCAGAGATTTTTAGTGCATTTGATAGCTCCAAAGAGTTATTACAAAAGAATAAAATTCAACAGAAAAATTATGTACTTCTCCACAACTTACATATACAGAATATTTACATCAAAGCATATTGTATTTTTAGCAGGTGAACCTTTTTTCATGGATTTTTTTCCATTTTATAAATTCTGATTATTGTGACAGATCTTGCCTAAAATATAATCCCATCAGTTTGATGCTAGTGACTCAAAGAGAGGTAAAAAGCTTGTCAAAAGACATTAAAAAAATAATGCATTTCATCTTCTTTTATCCTTGTACAATTCAGTTTACCTGCATGACAGCACCTGCAGCTTTATGCAAATGTGCAACGGCTCTCATGGCACTGTAACACAGATGGTTTTTGCTTTTATACAGAAGTGAAGCTACATGAATAATCAAAGAGCCTGAACTATACCGAATGGTATGATGGAATCGTCCTCTCACTGAGGGGAAATTATGCTCTGCCATGTCATTTTAGATGACCACAAAAAATGAAGACTACAAGATGCTTTTAATTTTAAGTCTGATTTTAGAAGCTTTTGTAAAGGCTAGTTCCTGTGTTCAGCGCTCTACAAAATACAAATCAACATTTCAAGAAATGGACAAGAACATCCAAATGAAACCCATCAGGAGGAGGGCTGGGAGCAGCACCATGCTGCACAGCTGCTCCCACATATTTCAGTTCCACATAGGACAGTATCATGCGAAACCTTGCAAAGAGTTAGCTTTGTATTTTATAGATGTTTATAAAGGAAAGAAAGCCAAAGCTCCACCATTTCACAACTTGAATTTGGAGCATAAATTATGGAAGTAACATCTGTTAGAGCCACAAAGCTGATCCTAGCAAAACAAAGTAACAGGGAAGTCTACCAGCAATAAATTCACTTTTGCCTATCAGCAACTGCATCAACAGAAACAAAACTTGAGCATTCAGGATACAGTAAGACAATTTAATCAACTTTCTTAGAGCAAAATTTAAATGTTAAGTGCAAAAATTGAGGACAGACTCTTGGTATATCGTTCTTGTCACAGATGGCATTTAAATCATTCAGAAAAGCCACTAAAAGCAGAGAAGTACTTCAAAAGAATATTGCAACAGATTCTAGATAGCATTTTTCAAGTACTATTATTTTCCCTCAAAGCAGAAGCGGTTCTAGCTTTTTACAACAGACAGGTTAAAATGGCCATGAAACAATGGCTTAACTTCACAGGTGAGATTCTGACTGCTGCCAAAAGAAATGGTCCCCTACTCCAAACCCACCACTTGCACTAGAATTCATGGTGAGGCAAAAGCGATGCAGCAAACCAGGGCGTTAGGAGCTTAAGGATGGAAAAATGAGGGAAAGATAACACCAGACAGATGAGGTAAATCAAGTCTACAAGTTTCCAAAGAAAGGGGATGGTAAATGTAAAAATCTGTATTTAGAAGTAGACCTCTTCTATGCAACAAAACCACCACCAACATTTCACAAGTCAAAGAATATGCGGCACTTCATGAAGGAAGTCACTCCTGCTCTAATTACGTACATAGGCTTTGCTCCTGATAAATAGCTTGTCTGCAAAGTAGCCATTTAAAATAGGATATGTTACTTAAACATGAGGCAAAGGAAGCAAGTTGTCAACATTTTTAAAAAAGTTCTAGTCTAGTAAAACCAAGGAATCAAAATCACAAGTTTCTCTTCATTTTTAGTTCTTCAACATGACTGCAAAGGAAAAAAAACATCCCATGGCATTAGTCCACCCATATCTAATATCAACAACAGCTGAAATGTGACAACCTGGGCTTCAGCATCCAAGCTTGCATGGAATTACAAGTACACAATTAGCAGCTGCAGCCCAGGCTTGCCAAAGCTTACTTCACTTTGTTTTCTATGGAAAACTCCTATGTCTGATCAAGCAGTAGTCATACTGCAATGCAGTTCCAGAGACATTACAAGCAACAAGAAGTTGTCAAAACTGACCTATACAGAAAATCTAAATGCACAAGCTAGCCGTGAAATAACTAGGTTAAGGGATTCAACTGGAAATGACAGAAGCTGCAGAGTTCCAGGACAACAAATCTTCTACGGTTAAACCTCATAACCAGCATATACCTTGAATTTTCACAGGCTTTCACAAAGCCAAAATAAATAGCCTTCACAAGAGAAGAAAACACCCATGTTGCTTCAAAATGAAAGCAAGAGGAGCAAAAAACAGTTGTGAAAGATGCTTAAGAAGGATGCTTTCTTTAAGGCTGAGAAAGTATACATCTGAGACCACCACTGCTTGGTCTGGAAAAATTATGCATCTAGAGAAAGATGCAAAGCTGGACTTAACTCTCTGGAGACATATACAGTGGCACATGTAATTGATTTTTCTAAGATTCATATAACTGGGGAATTTAAAAAATCCAAAAAGATGATACAAACATGAAATTTGTCATCTATGCATTACTGTTGACAACTAATCGTACAGCATTTCCAGTACAAAATTTTTAACATTTGTCAACTCAAGAATGAAAGGTATATTAATCAACAGATCACAGATTAATTAGTCACAGTAGGATCTTTCATTACTTGGGCAGAAATAAAACCCACACAGCTATCTACATGCTGGTGAGAAATTTACAAAATAGTGATTGGGTTTACTTAATCTTTAAGACTGAAATACTTGGTACAGACACAGGGTCAACACCTTAAGGACAGTTTAGCTTACATCACTTGCATTCTACTTAAGAACAAGTAGTGTTGCAGATCAACTCAAGCAAAAGGAGAGAAAGGTGAAGCACATTAGTTATGGTGTTATTCAAAAAAGCCACCCAACTGATACCTTTAAGGCACGAATATCACAGAAAATTTCAAAAGGACAAAAAATTATTTTTATTTACATGGAAACAAATGAGTCTCTACAGAACTCTATAAAGAGCACCTAGACTGACTTACTTAACACTGCATCAGCTCTTCCCTTGAAAATTTACACATGAACACAATAAAAACTACTGGAAATAAGTGTTGAGTGCTCTCAAAATATCCCAGGTGGGACATTCTGCTATTAAGCTAATCCACAAAAAAAAAAATCTGTCTGAGGACTGAACTAGTTTCTAGTGCTAGTCAAAATTTCTTTAAATACCCTATACCTTGTCTCTTGATGTCTTCTTAATGTCTTTGAAAGCACTTGTTATTGCAGGCAGCACAAGAGAAACCATGTTAGTACAAGACACTTAACCGCCACAAGTGGCAAGAGAAAGGCACATATCAAGAAATAGCTTGACAGAATTCTGCAAGTTTACCCATGATATTCTTTTTGGGGCAATAAGGAAGGAAAAGTTAGGGCAATGCCATTTGCAGGTTAGGATAATTCTGCTTTTCAATATTTGGTCTAGTGTTAGTCCAGGAGCAAAAGGATTGCAGAGATGTGCTCTACTGGATGTACTGCTGCTACTTCAAAGCAACCTTGGCAAAATACACAAATTTGATACCTCAATTACTTGGGGGTGGTTACATGCTTTTGTTTCCAAGAAAGCTTCCACTGTAGTCGTAAAAATGGGTATTTTTTCTCTAACAAAGGCTGATGTAGGTTGGAATAAGCTCGTGTTGTGAAGACTACACCCTTTTTAATACGGTGAGAACTGTTTTGCTTAGGTGCTAAGCCACTGCTTCCAAATTGCTGCCACCACTACTCAGTTTTCAAATAATTACTTAGAGGAAAACTGAGCCGCTTTTGTAGCAACAACAGAAGCATACATTTACAAAGCTGAAAGGAAAACAGATATGTCCAATGATAAGGTGATATCCTAAGACTTGTCTAGTGTGCTTGCTGTGTTTTGCAGTGGGTAAGAGTGAAGGACAGACACCAGAGGTGGACCAGGACTCCTGGAATTCCTGCCAGCTAGGGACGACACAGCCCAGAGCCAAGGATGTAGAATCGGCTAAGTCACAGGCTTGCCTTTCACTGAAGGTGAGGATGATATAAAATGAGTTTAGGCAAAAGAAATACAGAACATAATTCTTAAAATATTTTATCACATAAATTCTTACATCGTTCAGTCAAATGCAATGTAAAAAAAGGAAAAAAAAAAAAACAACACCCCAAAAAAACCCCAACTACTGACTTGGTAAGTTAGTGAAAACCTGACATCCTCTCCTTGTCAAGATCTGCTGAGCTGTCATGTCAGCTATTGGTTTCTGCCGTGCCTGGCACTGATGTAGCAGAAAAGTGGTGAATAAATACTTGCCTATAGTCAGCTTCCTCTAACTTAGCAACTTTGTATCTATTCCACATTTTTGTCAGCAGTGCATGCCTCCATGACCTAACAAAACAAAGAAATCTTGCAATTTCTCCTGCATTACAGTGTAATGGTATCCCTTTAAATGAGCTTTTTTTAATACAAAATATCACCAAATCCCACCTCATCTCCTATTTCAATATTTGTGCTGCTCTAAGACTCTGAGTTTCACTGTGGATTTTAAATTTATTTGCTTTTGTAGGGCTAGAAGCACATAAAATATTGTAGTAATTTCTACATTCCATATGTTAGAATAAGAGGATACCACCTTTGCAGTACTGTAGATTTTCATTTTATCTGAACTTCAAAATCTGCATTGAAAAAGTCTCATGTTGCTCTGTCACAGCAAAAAAAGTCCCACTCCTCATGTCCTTGAGTAATTGTCAGATTCCTATTCAAGTTTGTTGTTGAAAGTGGTATATCATAGACTTGTTGATACTGAAATAGTAATTCTGCTAATGAGACTTTACAAAAAGTTAAGAGAAGTTTTACTGATGCATGGAAGTCCAAAGACACATCTGATTAACATGCTATTTATTTACAGTTTAACATATGCAAAAGGTCCCCATGTAATAAAAACTTGGGCAATCATTTGAAAATACATACAAATAATATTTCCATACCCCATAAATATTTTGTTTGAAAGGCACATCCTAAACAAGTAACTTCAAGCCAAGACTGTATGTATGGTAAACAATGTGTCATTTATAAAACTTTAAGTTGTTCTTTTTAAAATGAGGAAGAAAGACTTGCCTTCATCCCACACCACAGGGGAAGCCACAACAACTACTGTTTCAAAAAAGTATCAACTCAAAAGCATGTTTCCAGAGTTATGCATCCATTAATATCAGCTGATCTGATGCATGACTTCAGCTGTGCAGTGCTACAGGTTGTGCTCTTCCCCCGAGATATCAACAATTTCAGACACATACAAAATCCACAAAATACAATTTTTAAACACATACATAAGAGTATTTTTCAATCTCATCCTACAAGACTGACTTGTGCATGGCTTCATTTAGTATGAAGGTATCCATAGGATAAGCCGCTCTTCCGACTATAGAAATCCTAAATTTCTTTAAGGAGAAATATCTCAGACAAACATAGATCCTTCATTACAAGCACCACAGTATAATCGGTAATTACAACACTGAAGATTTTTAGCCAAAAGCAAGCATTATTTCAATGCAACCAAGCCTCATTTGACAAGTTTCTGAAATAAATGCCTAATCACTGTCGTATCAACCAGTACTGCCACCAAAAAACAAAGTTAAAAAAATTAAAACCCAGCCTCCTTGCCACTCCTTCTTTGTACTGACACAAGATTCTTCTTTTGCCATGCTGCAAACAGACTGAAAAGTAACCTTCCTTGCAGCTCCCAGAAAACTCTCCAGCTGGATTTGCACACTAATCCAATTTGGGCTGAATGCTATTAGTTCTTTCAGCAGCAGCACAGACAGACCAGGTTAAAATCTGAACTTCAGCCTATAGGAACAGCTGCTATTGTTGGATCACAGTTTTTCCTAATTAAACCACAATGACACTTCGTAAATGCCACTGAGGCCAGTATGCCTCTTCAAGTACTTAAAAATGATGAAGAATCATTTCCATACTCTTATTTACACAATTGACACCCTCTCACCCTCTACATCAACCACTTTCCCATCCAAGCATCTTCAGAAGGTTGTCCACTATATTAAGAAACAGTGTGAAAAGGGAATTCCAGCATCTGTAAAAAAAAAAGACTACTCAGTAAAAAAAAAACAAACAAACAAAAAAAACCCCAAAAAACAGCTCTACAGGAAAAACTAGTCAAAAAGAGGCTGACCACATATGGAATGCACAGTTTAATTTTTTTCCCTTCACTTTGTTCTGTTTTTCATTAAGCAAGAAAACCCTTCAAGTTTTTGGGTGGTTACTCCCCCTCCCCAACAAAAAGTACTCAAATTTTATTTCCCTAAAAGTCACCATAACCTGGTTTGGGAAAAGAAGCTCACAAGTGCACAACACTGAAATTAAAATACTCATTTAAATTTTACAGGTTTTTTAATGTCTGCAATTACTGAAAAGCTAGAAAAAATGAGAAAATCACAAACCTTGAAATAAGTAAGTCTAATAGTGACTCCAGTGCCACATTTAAAAAGCTGTTTTCTGTACAGTGTTTTATCCATTAACATCTGTGACGCTAATTGTCCTTGCCATGTTCCAAAGGGAAACCTCTCAAAGGAACCAGCCAGCAGTCTTGAAGACAGCAGCTCTCATTATTTTCCAGCGGTAACTTTACGCTGGCCACATTACAGATCTACCAACACTAAAATGTTTGAAGGAGGACTAGGAAAAGACAGTTTGTCACATCAGACTGGTCAGTGGAAAAAAAGCCATATCAAAGAAATCCACTGGTATTGATATGAAAAAAAAAAAAAAAAAAGCAGCCAGATGAGGTAAAGAACTGCAAAACAGAACCATGGCTAAGGCAGTGACTGCCAAGGAATCTGCATTGATTCTCACATTTTTAAAAAGGAAGATGCAAGTCTGGATTCTTCCTAGCTGTTTCCAAATGCTATGGTTAAAATAGGTCATTGTGTAGTACAACATCCTTGTAAAAGGAGCCAGCGGAGTGAGGTGATGAAATGAGGACTTTTATAGTTTCAATAATATCAGTTATTGTTCAAACTTACTATGATGAAAAAAACAGGGCAAGTTTTTGTACTTGAATATCCATAGCGCTATCAGGAACTCTGTTCTCAAAAGTAGAGGCAAGACAACAGTCAAGTCACGATCAAAAAAAAATGAAGGCTTAAATGAAGCAGCCTAAAAGATAGGGAATGAAAAGCACGAAGCCAGCAGATCCAGTAGTTATGTTGCACTGTAAGGCATCTCAAAAATCAATACTCATCAGAAGGTAAACCAGCATGCAAGCACACACCAGAATCAACAGAAAACCTGGGGCTGGAATGAGGGGAACTGGGAAAAGGCTAGAAAGTCTTTGAAATGTACAAGTAAGTTTGAATAAAATTGAAAATAAACTGCTAGCTATATCTGAAAACAGCTGCTATACGTTAGCAGCCCAAATCTGTGCTGCTTCTGAACAACACTTCTCAACAGTGAGGCACTTAAGTCACACAGCCTAATCAGAGAGAAAGCAAGGACAGGATCCTAAACAGAGTATCATACCAGCAGAGCAGTACTAATCACCCCAGCATCCAATTATGCTGGAGTGAAATAGTCCTCCAGCAAAATCAATCAGACAGCTGTGGAAAATGGTTTTAGGCAAAATTCAGACTTTAGCAAAAATCTCTGCTGCACTGAGCTGTGTTACAGGGTACATCAATAAGCCCTCTGCTCTCCCAAGAATATTGCTTCCAAAAATAAACAACTACAACAAACTTCCTCTTCACATTATATGTTTCAGGTTAACTGCTATTTACAGTTTCATCCAAATTCATCTACACTGTAAAATAAAGATCAAGGTTATCACTACCACCCCTGCAAAACATCATATTTCCTTCCAAGTTTCCATGAAGATTTTTTTCTTCCCACTCATTTCTAATAATGCTTCATTTAAATTATGGGCCTAAATTGCTCCCGAGATAATTCAGGTACTGAAATGACCAACAGACTTACTTGTAATTGGACATAACCGGCTACTTTTACCACCAGAGTGGTACGTTTCACAACATCCTCCGCTCCCTCAATTGGAGATGCAGCACTGCAATCTCATATCAGGACACTGTACTTTTTTTCTTAACTATACCTGTTAAGTTAAAAAAATTTTAAATCCCTTCTCTATTAGCTAACATCCCAATTACTGGAAAAGGAACATCCTCCTGCCTCTAGTCCCCTGCAAAAAGAATATAAGATGTATATTCTTGTCTCCTAGATTTAAGGGCTTCTGCTCTCCCCATCACAACCATAAGCTGTGTCATTTCTGCTGCTTAAAATAACCCTGAAGGACTAGACATAAAGTCTGCATATTTCTGGGTCATTTTTTTTTTCCTAAAACATACCTAGCTATGATTCTGAAAGGAGCCATTTAAAGCATATGAAATAAAGATTTAAGTTGAAACACTTCTTAAATAATAAAGTATTTCAACTAGCCACTCCTGAAATGCTTGTACCGGGCCTACTGAAGGTATTTCAGCAAAAAACATATGCTGAGGTTTGGGGCTTTTTGTTTTGTTTGTTTGTGGAGGGGGCACAGGGGGGGAGCATTGTTTTGTTAGTTTGAAAGTCTTAATTGCAATAATTAATAAGGTGAATTACCATGAGTGAGGGAGAGTACAAGGTGTGCTGGATGGCTTCTTGCAGTCCCAAAGTATAGTTTTTAAGCTACTATTTATTTTAATATAAATAGCCCATACAGAGCTACATGAAGATCTTTAAAGTGATCAGACAACAGTAATGTCTGCAGCACAGGGAGAAATCAAAAGGCCATTCAGCTATAGTGCCTCTGATAGTAGATACAAGATATTCTTCAGCATTAAATTTGTTATTTCAAATCAGGTCAGATTTACTCAGAGTTACATTGATTTCACAGCATTTGTATTGAAGCACAAAAAATTTGGTCACATCTTTATCACTAACTAGATTTTAAAGAGATTTTCACTGGTTTCTTTTTGCTGTTAGGATCAATTTCCTAATCTTAAAGATCATTACAACTATCAGCCTTTACCCAGCAAATGTTTGGAAGCCCCTCAATTCCAGTACAGACTTACACCTGTGTTCCTGCGTGCTGCGTCATGCTTAAGTGACCATCTTCAAACATCACAAATGGGAACAAACAGTGGGAGAGGGAGAAGTATCGTTAAAAACCCACAATTCATCAAAGAGAAAACAGAACTATCTGCTAATTTCCTCATTAGGAAAAGCAAACACTGCAAGCCCACTGCAGATTCTCAAGTCTTACCTGTCTATGCCAAACACCTCAGTATTTATGGGATTGAGCCGAACAAGCTTGAAGCTTTTACCACTGACAAGTTTGCAACAGTTGACAAAGCAACCTGTCAGTAAAAAGCAGTTAGAACTACTCTGGCTAATTCCATTTAACTTGAAATATAAGTTACAGCTTACAGCCTGCACATTGAATATGTCACATGATTTGTGGATTCTCAGAGTTTCTACACACAAAAAACCTCAGACTTCTAAAACTCGCTACTAGACACCTTGCTTCTTTTTTTTCTTCTTTTAAAGAAATCAGCATCACTTCCCAGAAAATATGAACTACTTCCTACATACAAGAAAAGCCAAACACAGCAAAATTTGCAGAAAAAGTTGTACTACAGGAACTAAGACTTGACTATACCTAAGGGCACATTTATGTTTTTACTGGAACAGCTATGCTCAGAAAAATAGTCTTTATTTGTAAACAGTTAATATTGGCTTAATTGCAAGTATACACTCATAAAAATGTTTATAAATTTTATGTATTATTAATGTACAAGATGTTCCATACCTGACAAAACCAAGTTTGGGTTTCTAGACACCAGCAGCCACCACTTCCTACCAGGCAGGCAGCGCAGGTTCCTCTTTCAGCCCTCTTGCCTCTCTGCCTTCCTGAAAAGCACCCTCAGCGAAAGCCTCAAGGCAGACTGACTGAATGCTAATTAGCAAATGGACTGTATTAGATGTAATCCTTGACAGAATCTTCCGATTTACTGGTGTTTTCTGGAAGAAATTGAGTTCACATTCTGACAGACTGCCCCATGATGTGAATGAAAGCACAGTAAATGGGAACAACTGGGAGATTCACTTCAAAAATGGAATTAAGGTCAGAGCTAGAACTGCCTTGTGGATGCAACCATCTAGCACACTGTTTCGCCAGGTCAGAAACGCAAGCGAGACTTGATAGCCAGTAGACTTGTGCTAACTAGTCAGCCAACTAACACCAACTGTAGAATAGAAAAGGCTTGTTTATATTGTCCCTCAGGGAGAGAAAGTCCAAAAATCCTATAAAAATATTGCAGAAACAGCATCTATATAGTTACATGACACTTCTAGTCTTCAGCACCTTTTGAAATTCAAGAGGTCCCAGTGTCATCCAGTAACATGGTGGAGTAAAAGGGATCTCACAACAGGCAGCATGATCACTATGTCTTCCACTCATAAGGAAGAACAAGTGCTCTGGTGCCAGACAACAGGTATGAGGGAAAACCAGCACCAAATACTTTACAACAACATCTACAATCCTAAGTTAGACTACAGAAGCACTAATTTTAAAATCTGAATGCAAATACTTCCCCAGTCTCAAAGGGCTCTTTCGCATGATCACCACTGGCCTTAGTTATCTGAAAGCTTTTTCCTAGATAAACTATCCAATTATATGGGTATAATTCATATTCAATCCAGAAAGGAAACGGACCTCCCTTCTTGCCTTTTCCTCAAAACTTAAGGGTCTGTCGTCCCACACCCAGGGATGGCAGTGAGGAAGTAAACTTTTATTCAACCAAGAGAGGAACACACCCAAAACCTTTTTTCTTTGTATTTCATATGCATCTGTATCAATGCTTTTGGACACCAGCTTCCTTACACAGAGCCTTGCTGTTAGCTTGTGTCCTCCTCTTCCCTTCAGGTGCAGAAGCATTGTTTCATCTACAGGAGAACAGCACTTTCTAGTCCTCATGCCCTCAAGACTACCTAAGGCAGCCCCCACTGAGTCAAGAGCCACTTTTGAGGACTCCACCAAAATGTGGTGGTGGTTTGCCAAGCAAGGCAGCAGAATAGTGCCCTTCCGGAGCCAAAGCTGAAAATTGTAACAACACTGGTGCCCTGGAAGTGAAATATAATTATTGGGAACAACTAGTTGACTCCACTATCAAAAAGGGACTAAAAATTAGTTCTCTTAACCTTCTATTCAGGAATCCCACTCAAGAAAACAAACCTGAAATAGCCTGTGTAAAACCATGCAATTTTTGCAACCACATTCCTACTCTCAGAGATTTCATAACCCACTGAATACGTTTTATTTACAGCTCTAACATTAGTCCACTGATCTAGACAGCAACAAGCTACAGAATACGGTTAGATTACTTTGAGTAGTATTTGGCAAGTATATAAGAACACCTTATAAGAAAATTAATTTAGCACCTTTGGATAATAGGGGAGAAAACTTATTGCAATCTCCGTCCTCACAGTTCCAAACATGAAGCACAGCACAGTATGTAGCAAGCCTACTCCTACCTGTAATGTGTTATTATGCATCAGACCTCCTAAGACTTCATAAAAAACTGAACATATTTGAGAACCTCTTTGCATACAAGCTTATAAAAACAAATTAAACCAGTATTACTGAAAAACAAAACCAAAAAACCCCACACCACTGCAGCTTTAAAGTTGTCCTTATCTTTTTCACTCACTTCTTTCCAAAAGCACTACTGGACCCAAAGCATAGATAAAATACTGTTTCAGAACTTCAGTGCATTTAACTGAGAAGGATCAACATTAAACTACTATATTTCATACACCCTCAAACAAAAACTGCCAAGAAAAACATGCATATAAGAGATAAAGCTCAATTAAATCATCCTGTTCACAGCATACACAAACAGTGCTTAGTTTTGATTTATGACCAGTGCTAACTACTAATTAGCAGGCTTACAACCAAGATACTAAGAAGCCTATTCTGAAAGGCAAGCTAGAGTAGTTTTGGCAAGCTTGAGTAGTTAAATTATCAACATAGTACAAGTCATTGTCACTATGCATAAACTCAAATGCGCCCAACAGGGAATACAGATATGGTAAAAAACGAACAAAACCAAAATACTCCACACCACCTTTCAAAAGCAGCGTTACACAACAACATATATATGGAAATAAAAAAAAAAAGGTAAAATTTTCCTGCATTTTAGCTAAACTTTACTTTGTTGGGAGTTTACATATATATGTGTTCAAAGTTTTCTTTGCTACTTTGCAGACTCTCAAAAAAACAGCCAAAACCACAGAACCGCAATTTTCATATCCAGGTTTTGTTTATGAAAAAAATATAAAAATCCATATTCCTACACTGAATACCTTTTGTGTATTCCTTTGCATTCTTTTCAACCATACTGGACTCAAAGTCAAAACAGTAATATCTGCTAATCTGGATGCAGCTGACCTGCAATGATCTATAGTTCTAGATGGAGACTTCAGATTAAAGTGTAATGCCAAACACCCTTCTTTGAAGCCAGTAAACTGACCCAGCTTCTTAACAAGCTACAACGCAAGAAGTGAGAAAGCCCTTCAGAACGGCAGTAGTCAACAGATCCATGGCATGATTTGGACCATGAACAAACAGACCACCACATCCATGCACAAGCCAATTCTGCACTTAACCTTTAAGGTGCCTGTCTCTGTTAGACATGAATCATTTAAGTCAGGGGAGGGACGGGGGAGAATGAAGAGAGTTACCCAGATTACCAAATGTATTTAGTGATACTTTGATGACAGAAAGGGCAGGACAAAAACATTTAAGCCTTCAAGAGGAAACACCCAATGAGCTCACAGGTAACCAGCAAAAAAGATTCTGATGAAAGAGGTATGGAGAAGAAAGGCCCCATGATACAACATTCAGACCAATTCCAAAAAGTTTAAGTGGAACATCGGCAAATGCATTCATTCTGAACAGCGCCTATCTATGCACAATGTCCCAGGCACGGTACCCACGCAACTCAAGACAGCCAAGCAAGCCTCCTCTAACAGATCTGCTTTGTAATAAGTCGTGTTAAGTGGCAACTCATTTACCCTAACTTTTTAGGGAAACACAGTTTACCACCTCTACCTCACTCAACTGCATGATTCCAATGTGTCCTCTTGTCCTCATTTGCAAAGACTTCAGTCACCTCAAAGAAAGATGACAAAAAGCTGTTGTATTCAGCAAGTTTGATATAAGTGAAACCCTTGTGGGTAGTGGAGTACCGTCTGACACCCGCTTGTGGCATACTGCAAGAGGCTGAACAGAAATTCACATTTGTTAGCCGATCTGGCCAAGGAAACTTCTCCATGAACCACAGCTCTCTGCTGTCCCTGCCTACTCTCTCACCAGCCAGCAACGTGGTTTTCACTCCCTGAGTAGCAGCCACTGCCAAATCAGACAGTTGGACTTGAACTGAGAGGGCAGCACACAGCAGGTATATCTCACCCAGTTGCATTTTTCCACCTTTTTATCCACAAAAATTCAACTACTCATTATTTTTGCAAATCAAAATTTACACATCAAGGCTAAGCAGCAATACAAGAAGTTTCCTTTGTCTTCTGTTTTCACATTCCCTTTCCATACTTTCCCACCTTCCTACCCAGCCTGTCAAGTCCTCATGTTCTCCCAGAATAGCTTCAAGAACCACAGCTTTTACTTGCTTCCAGAAGCAGGTAACTCTGAAGCTATACATATGTTTTGACATATGCAGTCACTTTTGTTAGAGTATGTGGAAAGAGCCAAAGATGTTTTTGAACAGTAAGTAATAAAAGAGCCTTCTGGAAAGGGTCCGAAGTACATCAACTAAAAAAATCTCCAGCCAGAAATATCAGAAAAGAGATCTCTACAATTTACTGGACATGAAAGGATGCTAAATATACTCACCAGTACTGCTATGACACAGCAGCTTGAACAAAACAGGTAGAAAGGCATGTAAGATATTGCCCTTGATCTTCCATTCTCAGAAGCATAAACACAATCATAGCACAATTTAACTAAAAAGTCCTATGTGATCATCCACAGAAACAAAGATAGTCTTTTTAGTTATCTTAGTCATCTTTGCTGAAAAATACAAATTTCTCAGTTGCTTATTTCTGGTTTGTTTTGTTTGTTTTTCTAAAAGACACCACATTTAAAAGCTTCTCACTGTATCAAGAAAACCCAGCTGAGTTTTTAAATCCTTTTGCTCTATATGTAACAAAACCTGTAACAAAACTTCAGCTATGAAGAGGCTTTCTATTAAAAGCCAAGGGGACCAGGGGGGGAAATCTTACACAACAAATTGAGACTGCAGTTCATTACAAGTAAGAGAAGCTGCATATTCACACCTCTTCATAATAAACAGGTAACATTGAGGTATTCACGTCACTCAGACAATACTGAGAGTATGTGAATCAGAAATATCTTATATGAAAAACAGGTATTTTAAAAAGATAGATACTTCATGGGGATATTCTCAAAAAAGAAAATATACAGTAATTACTGCCAACCTAAATTTGGCATATACACCTACCTCTCTAAAAGATACCACAATCTGCAACATTTCCGTGCCAAAGTTAATCTTTTATCTCTTCTGTAGCATTAAAAGTACTAGAGGCTCTCAAATCCTTCTCCAATAAGAGCCAGCCTCGAGCTTCATCTAAAGTACATTGACAGTGGGTGTTGTTAGAACAATGTGTCTACCTGAAGAAAACAGTTTGTAAGATGTGATGCTTTTTCTAGGAAGTACTGACTCCTCTAGTATAACTGCAAAGGTCAAGTTCTCAGTAGCAGGACAACTAGCAAGCACTTTCTCCTCCTTATTAAAAATCTACAAAATAAAAAACAAAACCAAAAAAATCCCACCACTTTATTATTGATTGAATAGGGAAGGTGGTTCTGAAGAACTATAATTTTTACAGACAAAAATGCAGATTAAGCTTTTAACCACTTACCTGGGAAGAGAAGATGACTTCTCAAGAGAAGCATTCCATAAAGCATGAATATGAACAGCACATAAGAACACGTCATGAAATACCTCCCCAAAACCACAAAATGCATTCAGTAAAGATTCATCTTTACTGAGGCTACGGCCCTAACCTTAGTGCTTATTTTTGCATTCGGCAAGCTGAAGATAACCTAACCTTAGAAAGATTTATCTAAATTAAATCAATTGGAAACATGCAAACAAGTAAAGAACACAACATCTTTAGTGAAGCATGGTTGTTGGGCTTTTTGATTACAATTATTTCATTGTAATACAAAATTTATTTATTAATCACATTCAATATTCATGAAATAGCTTTAAAAAAAAATTAAATTAAACAGCAGCAGTCAGTTAAGGAAACTGGTAAAAACACAATGTTGACAAACATAACCTTACTGGAATAAGCAGAAAAAATTGTCTGCATCTGCCATCAGCTCATCTTACTAGTAACAGGGAAGCCTTTCTTGTCCTGCTTTCTAATGGCACAAAAAATGATGCAGTAACATATCAATTTTAAAATGCTAAAGGAATAAGATAATCAACTACAGTTTTACTCACTAATTGTATATCTTTTCTTTAACAGTTTATTAAAAAAAGATATACGTCAAAGGTCTTCACACTGCATATTCAAATTAGTGTCATTCAAATAAGAACTGTCGTATGCAATTTAATTGAACACTAGCTTCTATCTGAGGCAACCCTATATAATCTTGGTTAAAAACCTACCATTTAATAAAATATTCACAGTGTCTTGTTAATGAGAAACTGAAAATGGCCTACCTTCACCTGATTAGCAACTGCAAAGCACAAATTTAGCCAGAGACTAATTCTAAAGGGTACTGGATTCACAAAGATTTCAGAGTCCTCTCCAACTCTCAACAATGTCTTCCATCTTCCTGACCTCTCCTTCTGGTTGAAATGGTATAAAAGCATTTCGGTAGTTTTTGAGGGCAAATGAAACCGCCTAAATGGTAAAATGAGAAAGTTGAATGGTAAAGACTCCTATGCAGCATCTTGTGCTTATGATGATCTCTAGATTATGACGTTGTCTGTCTCTGCAAATGCCTAGATTATCAAGTTAACATCACAAACTGATTTGACAGAAACATTTGTCAAGTAATTTTAATAACCAGACTGGAGATCCTGTGTTTCATCAGAAGTTCAAGAATGCAACAGATATCAGACCACTGTATACAATAATTTATTCAATAAGGCACGTGCATGCATTGGACCAAATATGCTCTACCATACCTACAGTATCAAAACACAACTGTGCAGTGAACATCAGCAGGACAGTCCTGCTGGATTTGACCCATGGCTTTCCAAACAGCAGTGTACAGCAATAAAATAACCTACAGGAAAAATGAACCGACATTGTGCACAAACTCAGAATTTTGCTTTTTCCTTGCCTTCCTCCAGTTAAAACCTACCTTGCTTCGCCAGATATTACGTAGCCATAGCTAACATACAAAAGACCTTTCAGAAAACTGCACTATCAGGTGTGACCCCAAGGACAAGGAAAAATAACAAAAATCTGGCCTGAAGCATAACTGCTCTTTCAGCATGAACATAATTGCTCACTAACGTTTTAAAGAATTCAATAAGCCTTTTCAATAAAAGCTATGTACAGAACTTAAAACCTTGGGCCTGACTAAGTACTCCATACCAGCACCTTCCTGAAACACTCAAACAGGTTACTAACTGTGACTTCAAAATGGGATCTAGCTTATTTTATCTAACCCAATATCCTCTTCCTGACAGAGGACAAAGGCAGATGCCCAAGAAAAAGCACATGGAAGTGCTTTGAACAGGGGTGGTCCAGATGACTTAGAGATTCCATCTAGCCTGAACTGTTACTGTAAATAACAGTTTTTAAACTGTTATAAACTAAAAATAGCATTATTCTGTAAAAAGGCATGTGAGCAAGCAGTGAACTTCCTTGAAATAGCATTTATGTCCCAAAGTTTATGGGGCTAGTTGATCGAGATCTTTATTTTGACCTCTTAATGACAAGTGCTTGTGAAAAGTCACAAATAGTAAACAAGAAAGCAAGCATATTCTACAGTCAGGCCCTGATGCTATTAAGCTCAAAACCCAAAGGCACCGACCTCAGCTAGTCACTAACTCTGAGCAAGAAACTGCTGCTTAACATTTATTAGCAGGAAGGCTATTCTGAAGCTTTTTCAAAGAGCTTTATAGATGCACAGTCAAGAAACAGCAGGAGGCACGCAACTGGAGACCTCTTCACCCATCTTTACCTGCTTTCCACAAATTAGTATCATGTCGTAATTTGAGGTACTGTCATTATGCTGATCCTCCTGATTTCCTGTATTTTCTACTTATCCTGCTGTCTGTATCCTTGCCTGGTCTCAGTCAGCTACTCAACACAATTTAATAGGCATTAGAAAATACAATTATGGCATTCTACACTGTGCCCCAAAGGAAAATTACTTCTAAGAAATTAAGTTTTTTTAGCAAAAAGACAGATAGGAAACTTCAGAAGAGTGCCAAAACTGAGGGGCAAGAAGATAATATATATATTGCCTAGAAGATTGTCTGTTAATTACATAGTACAGTTGATATTTTGAACTTGTAGGTCTCAACTTCTTTCCAATTAGACAGCTGTATAAAAAAGTTTTGCAATTAGGTGTAGAATAAATGCTTTTGCTGTTACTTAAAGCAGAAGCTGTTTTTTGAGTAGAACCTCAAACAGTCCAAGTATCTGCAAAGTTCATAAAATACTTCCTCTAAGTCAGTTTTATTTTATTCCATTATCTGAACGCTTGCCATTTGACATAAAATTGACCAAACTAGATAAATTCACAGTCAAATAAAAATTTGGACATTGCCCTCAGTTCAAACCATAGTTTAACAGTGCATAAAAATCACATCCTGTTACTTGTTGTATAGACTGAAATAACTGTGATAATTCAAGCTAGATTGTTCCAATTCAAGGAAGACTTCAGGCTAAAATCTGGCCCAATCATCGAAGTCTCAACTCACTTCTTTGCATTCAGTCACTAAAAATGTTTTATCATTACAGCAGGTAAAAGGACCAAAATGTACAGAGCAAGAACTGTATTTCAAAAGTAGTGTTTATTTCCTCGTAAGAAAAATACATGGATTTAGTTTTCCAACCACTAGACTATCTTAGTCTGTTAAGTGAATCAAAAAGTAACGTGCATTATTGAATTAAGCTCTACCTCTTTTGCAGCAGAAGCAGGTATTGATTCTGCAGAATCACTGGTAGAAGACATTTCCCTGGAGCAGTAATTAGTTTTGATCTTTAGCTTCAGTTATTCAGGAAGTAGGAGACAAAATATACCTTTGAAATAATAATTCAAATAATTTTATGTACTGTAAACACCCTAGACCATAAAAGACTAAAAATGGAAAAATTCCAGCACAAGTTTACAGAATAAGTGAATGTAAAATGCTATTTTTATTGACATAGTCAGTATTCTCCCTACAGGAGAGGATTTGGTGTAGCAGGCAAGATTGCACTCTTCAATGTCTAACTTTAGTGAAACCCTAGTGAAGTCAATCAAAAGGCCACAAATAGTAGTGCTGTGGAACATACTTTGCGTGTGGGACAAGAGGCTTCACTTGTCCTGCTCAGGCTAACCCCTATATTAGTTCCCTCACACAGGCTTCAGAGTACATGGAAACAAGGTAGTTAGGATTTTGTTTAGCGCTATTTCTTTCTGCATCTAAAAGACTCATACTAACAAAATTGCCTTTGGCATTTTCAGAGCAAGGAGTGGCTGTACACTAAATGTCTGCAAAGAGATGATCTAATTTCTTTCCACAACTTCAGTTCTGTTGCTGGGAGCACAGAAGAATGGTTAGCACACACTTGTGCAACCATCTCAAAGGTTTCTACGTTCCCCGAGTCTTTTGCCAGAAGTCTGGAGATACAAGATTAGAATTCTGGTGACCAAAATGTAAAACATTCAGAAAGGAAATCCCCCTAAAAATAATTACAATTAAACTTGGAAGGCTATCTTATCTTGCTAACCTCTCCACAGGTCACTTAGCAAAACACCATCGCATGTTATCCAAGACCCAAGAAAACTGATGTTCAGAGTCAAGCTTGTCTTCAGGACTTTTAAAGAGCTCCTTCTGTTATTTACTTGTGCCATCCTACGTGAAGACACCGGTATTTTTACTGCAGGGTATTACACCAATTGCTCAAAGGCCTCTTTGACAGACTGTGCCACTTGTCACTTAAAGTATTTTCTGGGGGTGAAAAAAAGAAAACAAACCAAATCCCCTTCACCAGTGGCAGATGTAAATAGCTAATAAGGAAAACAGTGAAGCAAAAATAATCAGAAACTGACAATAAACTTTCTCATATCTTAAACCAAGGAAGAACAGATGGTAAAAGAGAATTGCTGACTTTCAAGACAAACATAAGACGTTTAGTCTCAGAAAACCTACAGCTCCCTTTCAGCTCCGCAGCATGGGACAGGAACAGTATCTCCTCATTAGAAAAATCATGTATATGTGAAGGCAAATTAATGGATCACAGTTTAATACAGATACAAAGTAAATGTTTTGCAGATTTACATGATAGGGTTTGAGGAGATATTTACAGATAAAAGATCAACTAGCTCTTTACCAGAATATTGTATCACAGGCGAGCCATTCAGATATTTCATGAGACTACTTTAGAATATTCCTGAGAACACCTCATTTGTAACAAAAAACAGATTATTCCAAAAGAACAGAAATCCACCTACATTAGGTGCAATAGTTTAAAATGCTTTGGTTTTGTGAACTGTTGGTCTGTTGGCAACAACCAGAGCCTTGGTAACGGGCATTTCCATCACAGTAGAACAACACAACATTTTGTTATCTTACTGTCAAGTAATATTTAAAGTCAAAAAATACAGGTCTATGAGAATATATCAAGGGCAGCAAGTTCCAAAACACTGGAACAAAGTGAAGGTCAATGTCCCTGGCTTCTAAAACGTGGTTCCTTACCATGCTTTTGAATACAAAGCATAGTATTTCTATCTTGAAAGACAGAAGACATGGGCAATGTGGATCAAGGCAGTAATAATAATCAACGCATGTGTGCTATGAATCCCCTTCGTTGCTCCATGCCATTTATCAGGTGCCACCAACTGCTTATGTGATAATTGCGTTTTTCAGCAGTGGTTTGTGCCACAGTTTTTGATTTTAACACCATGCTCATAAGCCTGTACTGCAAAGTGCTTCACAGACATTCCACAACTGCTTTCAGATCACTGAATCACAATTTTTTCACTGACTTAGCAACAGAAAATGAACCCGAGATTAAGAATTAGCCCATAATTTCAAGATTTAACATACAATGACTTCAGACTGCAAAAATACTATTTCAAAAAGCACTGCTGTTTGCAGTTAGACATGTCACTGGGAGTGCTTCAGATTCTTTTCAAATAATCAAGTTGTCACCTTACATGGAAAGCAGTACCACTTCACGCATCCCAAACAGTAAAATACCAGAGCCAGATGCTGTTAGAACTGACACTTACTGTCCTTATCCGTCACACATTTGTGTCCTTCCGTTGCACTGCTGCTCATTCTGTGGAAGGCCAAGAGTTTAATTCCCTTAAATCACAGCCCATTTCTGTCCTTCTGGAGAAGCATCTGCCTCATGAAAAACATTTGTTTAGCCTTCACAGCAGAAGTTTCATGAACGGAAGTATCAGTGATGCACTTTGCATTAGCTTTGACACACCTGTAGTTTCAGTTATAAGATAAGTAATTTCTGGCTTAAAGCCTCAACGACGGAAGTCAAAACTTCAGTGATACACAGACAGAACTGCTTGTGAAATTAGGAAGTCAGAACCCTCCAAAAAACTTTCACATTAAGCTTAGAGGGAAGGAACTACATTGAATGGCATCATTACACACTTAATAAAGCTTATATCAACACTGACAGAAACTTAGCACCGTTCCAAGGTAGAGTGTAAGATTAGTTACATTTGTGCTTTTGGCATGTGTAACAAAACTACCTACGCTGAAAAAATGGGATGAAAGAAGGCTGACAAAACTCAGAGAAACTCATTTGATGAAATAGCTTCAGCAGCCTCACTCCAACTACTGGTAAGTCTAAATATTCTACATTAAGTATTATATTATGGTAAATTACTGTGGAGAAAAAACCAGACTAACACACCAGAATAGAAGTGAGAAGAAAAAAAAAAAATCTTCTTACAAGATGTTAATTTTCTTCAGTAAAAGAAATTCTAGACAAGAGTATGGTATAAAGTCTAGTTTGTCAGTAAACGTGCCCAACAGAAAAACATCCAAAAACATCCAAAAACCCCAACAAAAAAACAGCCGACAACCAGAATGAGAGTTGTATGCAATAGCTACACTACATATGGAAAAACACTGGGAAAAGGAACAAAATGTAACAGCTTCAAATAGATTCACAGTGAAGATCTGAACTGACTATTGCAAAATCAGCCAGAGGGAAAAACATGCATAGTGAATCAGAAGAATCAGGTTTAATGGGTCACAGTGGCTTTACTACAATTGGATATTTAGACCACAAATACTCCATCCAAGAATATCACTTTGGTTACAACATTAACCTGTTCATTCATGAAACTGTTAGCATTTCTTGATACAGCAGGCAAGCCTAACATTTTCAGCCAACAGAAGAAAGCAGCAGTTTTCAACTCATACAGCACATTTATCTACACAAAAACCTGACTTCTACTTTGAATCTCGCTCCATGCTTGTAGCAAGAATGGCCTAAAACCAGTCCTACAGTAAACTGGCACCTGATTATCCAGGGCTAAGGAACTGGAAACTGTAGTAGCATAACTTTTAACAGGTCATTACTTACAAGATGTGCAACATTTAACTCACACCTTACCAATGCACTGTGACAGCTCAGGACAATCTGTTGACTTTTGAGGGTAGAATCAAAGTAAGTGTTGGCCATCTGATAATTAAGTATCCATCACTTAGGTACCTTCTGTAAGATGTGTTTAAGTTCACATACTAAACACCATTGCATCTGAGCATCTACAAAAGCATAACTAGAGTATCATCCAGTGACTAATCATTCTTATTCTAATATAAAATATGAGATTCATTCATTTCAGTTAAACTGCAACCTACAAACCCATCACCAACAGGAACAAGGACCAGGTTCTCATGCTAATCTCACCACAATGAACAAGCATACTGTAATTACGAAATGTCAATAGAGTAACTGAGTAACTGTGTGTTTGTGTGTATGTGTGCGCATATTCAGATGCGTAAAATCAGCAAGGGCATTTTTATTTAGAAATAAAATGAAAAACTGGTAAGCTAGGATAAGAAAAACCACCTAGAGCAAAAATATTTATGTAGTTAGAAACACAGCAAAAGTTACAACTAGCCTGAAGACAGCTAATACCGTGACAGGATTAATAACGTAGGTAAGTACTGAAAAACTCCACAAAGCTTAAAAAAAACCCCAAAAAACAAAACACCACCACAAAGATGACACCTACACAATGCAGAGCACAGTATCTCATTAGATTGTTTCCATGATATTCCCTGAATTTATCTATTAGAGACACCATTTTAAATACAGATAGAAGTAAAAGAATTAATACAATTTGTTATGAGACTGATGAGGAAATTATATATGAAATAGAAAAAAAAAAAGAAAACATTTCCAACAATCACCACTTGTTTAAAGAAATAAAAACCAATTAGGCTACAGGCAGATTTTTGCCAAATTATGGGTTCACATCCACACACTTAAGTAGAAGTTTCTTCCCTCAAAACCCTTTGCCAGGAAACAAAGAATTTTAATAAAGAAATTAGGCTCTGACCAAAATGCTGCCACACAAGAAACAGTTCAGTTTAAATACAACCACTAAAGCTTTACAAAACCTTTCCTTAATTCTTCAAAACAATATTTTAATATAATAATACTTGGTAATTAAGGTTAGTCGTCAGAACTCAAGATTTGTATGACAGCAAGCATCTAGTAAGAGATACCATACTGAAGTTGGTTTTCGTATTATCTACTCAAGAAGCTCTGCAGTTGATGAAGAAAAAATCCCAAAGGCTCTTTAGAAGTTGTCCAGTCAGCACTCACTGTAATTCCAACTAATGTTGTAGTTGCGGGGGGGAATCTAGAATTGAAGAGCAATCATTTTAAATACCAGCTTCAGTTCTGGCCACCACTGGAGTCTTCAAGCATCGTTCAGTACAAGTCCTAAGCTACTGCTCAGTGAGGGAAATGTTTAAAATGAGCTTAACAAAAATTAAGATTCAAAAACTTGTTTCTTTATATTGAGTGATTAAAAACCACTACACTTATGAGCAACTTGTGAAAGTATTTGAAGAGCAATGGTTTCTAGATAAGCTCAAATAGGTACATAAACTGACTTTCCCAGACACTTAAGTTTCAGCAATAATACACTGTGAAAAAGTTTCTCTTCCTCCATCAGGTTTCAGACCTTCTGCAGGTTTCTTTCCCCAGCACTAGAAAAAGGTACAGGAAAATACCACAAAAGAGACAAGAAGAGCAAGCAGGCTGCAAACTATTTCACTGCATTACAAAAGAAAAGGGGGCAGGGAACACCACTCATACAACCAACAAAGAAGTAAGAGAGATCTTTTAATTGAAACTAAGTAGTCACACAGATCTATGCTTCAAGCTCTCACCTGAAAGTAACCCAGTAGAAAATCACGCATTGCAGGCTAGTAAACTCACTGTTAGATCACTGACCTTTCACATCTGGAAGAGATACTCACTTCTTTTGCACAGAAAGATCTTCAGAGTTCACCTATTCTGCCTTCTCAAGAAACCTTTACCAACTTCTTTGCACAAAAAGGAGTGATACTCTATCGATGAGCCATTACACCATCAATAGAGATTACTCCAGAGGAATGTGTCATCTCTAGGAATACCCTGGCTCCATTCTGAGTTCCACCTGTTTTCTATTTCTTTAATTTTTATGTCCGCCAATTCTCCTAAATTCCAGATATTTTGCTTTGGCATCCCCATCAGGTACATGTAAGTATTAAGCTATCAATTTTAATACTCTGTAGACATCATCACTGGAACATGTACCCACAGAACCAGTCCAGGAAAGGCAGTAAATTTTTTTTTTTAAGTTACAAAATTCTTCAAAGAACCTTTCTTATTTCTGTACTTCACTGAAACCTGATAATCCTTGTCAACAGAATATCTGCAAGTTAAAATGTCTATTTTTTTTTTATTTTTTAAAGTCTAGTTTCCTAAGGGAGTCATATCTGCCACACAACAGTTGAACCCAGACTGCTACTGTTCTTTAAAGACTAAGCACCCTGGGAACCGAAAGAGTGCTGCCTAACCTGGCCCTAGCTCCCTGGCACCGCAGTACCAGCCAGGCAGTCAGCCCTCATGCAAGTAGCTCGAAACGGACTGCAGCCAAGGTCATCGCACGGAACACGTGACAGTTTTCACAGCATGAGAGAATTGGAAGAACTGAGGTATTTTGAAGAAGTGAAGTTACCAGGGAAAAGGAGGCAGGGCTCATTCAAGAAATAAAAAAGGCTTCGCTAGCTCTTTTCCATAATATGCTCTTTTTTTTTTTTTCCCTAAAATATGCCAGCATACACCCTTGACTGTATACACAAGGAAAAGCTCCAGAACTAATAATGCAACAATATAGCACAGGGAAGCTAAGAACTGACTGGAAAGGTCAAAACTAACATTTTTTTTTTCTCCCCTCCAGTAGGTTTTACTTCACTGATCCTAAGAAGCCAAGTATGGAGGTCACACCAAAGGCCAAACACATACTCAGATACTGTGGTAGCAGGGACACTACAGAAACCTCAATTAAGAGGATTTCAAATCACAGCAGGTCAACAAGAACTGAGAACACCCCAAGAGTTCCTACTAAACTGTACTGCCCATCCACAGGTTATTTTTCACTTAATTATTCTTCCTATCCTGCCACATGCTTAAGAATTTTTTTGCTGGGTTTAAAATTAGGGGGGAGGATATCAGACTAGCAAAGAACAAGTAGCTGTGAGCATCTGAGGCTCTTGGTACCACTGGTTGGCTTGATAAACAAACTGCCCCACAAAGCAAAAGGTGTCATTCCAATCAGAACATGATCCGCCACCAGAAGATACCAGTATTAAAACAGTCCAAGTCCTCCTCGGTGAATAATAAAAGCATTTTAAAATCAGAGTGTGCTTTTTCTTTAACATAACTTCAAGTCTTGCAAAATACAGCCCTTTCCTTTGCATCCAAACCAAAAAGCCATGTTTAAACCAAAACATTTGAGTGTGCATATAATTACAAATGAAACACTATGACAATACTGTATGACATTTTCCTTTAAATTGTAATCTACAGGTGAACTACAAGGCTAAAGTGACAATTAGAAAACAAAACAGACAATTTACTATAGGAGAAGTGTCAAAACAGCTTCTGCAGTCAAAGCTACCAAACAGTTGTTCAAGAAATGGGAACTATGTAGAAAGGTCCCCTGGAAAGTCACTTGACTGTAAGTGTTCTGCACTTTGCAAATCGGATTATTTTATTTTTAAAGAATTAAGTAAATAAGATTTAAGAGTCCAACCTCTACTAAGGCTCATGAAACTCAAACACCTTAAAGTATACAGCTCTAGGAAAAGCCACCCCAAAATAATTATTAAGTACATAAAGTCTATAGGAGAAAAGAGTTTCAAACTTACAACTTTGCATCTACTTGGGTGTTGGTTCAAACCACATTTTACCAGCACAATTTCAATACAAGAACAAAAGAGGGATTTCCTGATTCAGTGTTTAGAAAAAAAGACACACTGAAAAGCAACTGTTTGTTCCACACCTCATTACACTTAAACAAAAACACACACCCACTACTGAAGCAAGTGTAATTATATTAACAAACAGACATAACTACAATTTCACAATTAAGATTTTCTTTAACTGTGAGTTACTAACCATGGTAGTATTAATTCTGAAAGTTTTCTTTTCTTAAGCATCTGACTTAAGCAGGTATTTTCCTCAACTACACAGCAGAGAAATACAGAGAATACTTTGGATTTCAAAACAGACCAAATATTTATGTCGGGTTCTCACATGTTTCAACAACTATCTTGTACTTGAAGAGATTACACAAGATTATGAAGGAAGCAGCCTACAGAGGAAAACTTGACATTTTTTCCCACCAGTAAGCTTTAATATTTCAGATGTAGAATTACTTGCTTTAAACCACTATTTAAATGTCATCTTTTGAAAGCATCAAGAATGAAGTTCAGTTTAATGCATATTTCTGCCTACTTCATGTCTTACCCTCAGAGGAGGCACTTAGTTTTTATTCTACAAAACCAAGTCATTTCAAAAACAGTGTGACTTGAACTACTCATTAGCCTTTTATAATATGACTAATATGAAATTCATTGTCTCATGAAGATTTTAAAGACAAATCAATGTCCAATGACAACTGATCTATAAGGCAAACAAAGGGCTATCTCAGTCTTCAGTTTTCTTAAGTAAAGTTTATAAATGCTACCAGAAGAAACAACACAACTTAGAGAAAACATAAATACAGTTGATGACATAGAAACATTGAAATGCTTATTACGGCTAAATATTATAGACTAACCCCAGTTCCTATTAAGGTTAACTTTTCAATGAGTCTTAAACATTAAATATAAAAAGGATATTTTTAACATCATCTTTTTATATTTATGTGTGTGTAGTACATAATCACTTCACCCTTTGGTTACATTTAATGTAAACACCAGAACACCTGGAAATGAGCAACTATATTTACAGAAAAGACTTCACTAGTATTCTAAGTCTTAAATAATCTTATTAAGTCCCAACTCAAAGAGCAAGTTCTAGAACAGAGTGCTGTCCACATGGCTGAAATGGAGCTACTTCCAAAGTGGGGGTTGGAAGGAAAGAATTAGATGCATTTTTAATTTAGAAAACTACTGTCAATTCCCCCAGTAAACTTCCAGTCAATGGCACAAATGTGCATGCAAATAAATTTTTACTGCTAAGTACAAAAATATTAAAAGTAATACTAGTAACAAAATTTTCTGATCAACATCTCATTTTCAATCTAATTTTGGACCAACTTCTCTTCTCAATGGTCACAGTTTCCTGCAGTTCTTCTAAGGGCAATTACACCAAGGTAATTTTACATGCTTTCTCCACTTCTAATCCATCACTACATCTACTACTTGTGCTTTAAGTGACATGCTTTTTGCAAGAATGAAACTCAGAAGTACAAATTCTACTCTGTTCTGGAATAATACTTCATGAAGACTGTTACCTCCCTATCTCCTCCCTTTTTCCTGCCGATAGCAGAACACCAAATTTTATTTAAGACTAAACAGTTTTGTAACAAATAACAAATTATATACTTGGATGCTAGATTAAAAAGGAACATGTAATCAAGTTCCAAAAGAAAAAAAGCAACCCTCAAATTTTCAAATTCTAACTCAGTTTGTAATCAAAAGAAAATTGCAAGTGATTTACAATGAGATTTCAGCAATTTGACCTTGATTTCTAACTCCACCAATAGTACTATTATGTTACATGCTACACATTCATGACTGTACAACATATCCATTGTATTGCTGACAAAACATCAAAGCGTTATCAAGCTAGCCAAATTACAAAAGATAAAGGTAGACATCAACAAAGAGACAGCTGGCTATTATAAAACACTTCATATTTTACCATTAGCATGTCAAAACTGGGTCACATATCTAGTATACAAATACCTGTTACACACAAACGTACCCAACTTTAATAACTGTCTATTATCATACAAGTACTCAAAAGAGGGAGAAAAAAGGAAATTGGATGTCCTAGCAGGACAGATGACAATTTGGGTCATCACTGAAGCCTAAATGAACCACTCTGCATGGCATTAATCATCCATACCAACTACAGTTTCCCATTCTCTGTAGTCCATAGGGAACATACTGTTTACATTTGGTTTTCTTTGCAACCATACAAACTAGAAAGGTTTGTTTAAATTAAAGCTTTGATTTTGTAGCACAGTTTTGTGGCCACAGAAGTGCAGGATATACAGGATCCTGCTGCCTGGTTATGTGCAAGGAAAGATTCCAACTTTACTTTTGGATCCCAGTTTGCCATGTTGCACTTAACTGTAAAAGCAGTTCAATTTTTTTATTCAAATGAAAATCCAAGTTCAAATTACTTCTATTATGTATTTGCAAGTCACATTTTTTACTAGATCCACACTAAATTTTTTTCTTAGACTGTATGAACTATACAGTTGTCATTCTTTATTCTCTTCATCTACTTGCATATCAGACAATATGTTCTTTTTAAACACTCTAGATTCAACACTCTAGAAGGAGAAGATCCATGTTTTCTCATGAGATCATGCAAAACAATCATCATCATAGACTTTAAGAATTACATCGATATACTTCTAATGATCGCCACTCAAAACAAAGAAAGAAACTTACCTACTACCATGAGTGTGAATTCAAATCCTCTCTTCACAGACTTCCGGTAAACTTGATTTGGAAGATTTGCAAACCCCACATACCCTTCAAGGTTTTTCTGTTGCTAAGGCAAGAGATATTTAGAAAAAAAAGTTAAAAGCTTGTCACTTCTTACTTTGCTTGTATTTTTTTTAGTTATTTAAATGTTCACTTCATTTTCACATAGAAAGGTGCTATCTGCGCAACCTCAGATGTCTACATCAAAGACAGTGCAATGAACTGAAGCCATAAATAAGACATTTTTTTTCTTTCCTGGCACAGAAAGTTAGCTACGTTAACAGTATTTTGAGCAGCTACAACTACCACATTATGACTGTGCAAGCACAAGAGTGTACTAGCACAAACAGATTAATCAACTTTGTTCTGATGCCCATTTGAAACAATGCAGGCAAGCAGTAAAAATGTAGCTTTCCTACACTCCCGAGAGTTGTGGTGGTACTGCCCCAATACGATAGGGACTAACTTGATGCCCTCTACTTCTGGGTCACACAATTGGAGGCCTTCATGTTAAATCTAGATCTACACCAATGCAGCATGCATTCCAACAAACCATCCATAAAGGCAAAACTTCAGTTGCCTTGTACTGTAAGGAAGTTATTCAAAAATATTGCCTACTATGAAAAGGGAGGAGAATTCTGGATGTTAACTGTTACTTCTTCTCACCACATCAATGAAAGTGTTGAAGGTGCTTAAAATGCCTCTTCCTTACTGTACTAGACCCAGTGATCCTCCAGAGATCAGCCATGCTACTTTTAAACCACTCTTCCAGTAGAATCCAAGAAATGTGTTTGATATCACACCAGGTCTGAGGATTGTTTTATGAGACAAGATAGTTCAGTTCTTTTAGAGAATCTGAAAATACTGCTGGAGACAACCGTCTATTTAAAGCAACACAAGGTACTGTTTCTCATGGAGCAATGATTTCAGCCTTTAATCTTTACGTCCATTCACGGTTGAGAGGATATGATTTGATACTACCATAATTTCAGAGCTTAAGATCGTTACGTACATCCACAGAGCTGAAGTGCTGCCTACAGGTTTAAATTCCCCTCCCTAAGACTATCTTCAACAGGATAGAAGAACTCTAAAAAATAATTAAAAAAAAAATACAAAAAACCCCACCCTGGTCTACTACTGACACTACTGCCTCAGAACTTCTCTGTATGGGATAAAGTATGGTTAATTTAAGTTCGGTACGCAGTGGACTCATGCTTATTTGGATGATTTTTGTAAAATTCAAAGAATAAACTTATGACAGTAGTAACTCCTAGAGTTTAATTTTTTTTTTTTTTTTTTACTTAAAGCAAACGTTCCTTGCAAGGATATAAAAACACTATCCCTTTTAAAGCATTAAATGCAAGAAGAACTAGCTTCTTTGCAATCCAACAGCACTAGACAATTAATTGACTGTTTTAAGTCACAACTGATTTCTCCGTTTGGCAAACAAGCAATGCTACACCACTACAAAGACATATTATACCAGTGTCATCATCAAATGTAAGTTAAGTTTGAAAAGTCCAAACTTAACAGGACTACATTGCTAATGACAATTTTAGTACTACTGGAAATTAGTATCAGCTCGCATTTAGTGATAATACACTGCATTAATTCTCCTTCCAAGTTTAAAAAAAAACAGTATCTTTGAACTCCCTAACTCATACAGAATGAAAAAGGTTCATGTAATCATAGCCAGCTAAAGATAGGTGCTATAGTTTCAAGTTCAAATACACACAATGCAACAAATGTTATTACTTCTCTAAATGTAGGAATGTTTGCCTTGTGTCATCAAGAAACTTTTTTAAGATGTCTTTTTGTTTCAATTAAGCCTTGGTGCCGCAATAGTTTCATCTGAAAGGTTTCACGAGATTTAAAAAAAATCAGTTACTACAATCTATCACAGTCTAAAACCCTGAGCAAGAGCCAATGCTTCAGAGATACTGTATGACATGCAGGTGAGTGCTCTTTAAGATAATAACTATGAAGGATATGCAATTGTTATTCATCCTACCAGATGTACAATATTTAATCATAGTCAGACACTCCTTACAGTTCTACTTGTCAACCACATGCATCTTTTAAAGCCTACATACCTTTTAATGTATGTCATGCTTACCAGAAACAGCTCACCCCCTCGTTAAATCTAGGTAACACTTCTTTTGCTTAAAAGAATGGGTTTACATGTAATTCTTGCATTAAATTGTAATAAAAAAAAATTATTTCCCTTTCCCTTCATTTTTAGCTCCATATTTAGGATAGTTTTACTACTAAGAACTTTAAGAACACTGAGTATGAAATGCTAAACAAAAATCAATGGCAATTTTGGGGTTGTTTGCTCTGTTAAGTCGGTCTATAGCATTTACACCAACAATTTTAGATAATTAAATACAATTGTTACTAACCAGAAAGATGTACGAAGTGTCACATTTGGTTTTAATGCTGTATTTAATGTCAGCATTCATAGTCCACAGCAAAGAGCCTTTTAAAAAGCTTAAGTCGGATGCCAGATTCAGAATGCTGGTGTACCAATACCAAGTAAAATTGAAGCTTTCAAAATACTGATTTTTAAGCAGTTGCATTTGTTCATAACTTGCTACTTCTAAACAGACTGAAACAAACTAGGAATTGAGTTTCATATATTCCTGCAACAGCTTTTAAAAGAAGTTACTTATTACTTTTTTGTTGAAGCATTGACTTCCACTGTATTGATCATTGTGCCAGCTGAGATCTCATGATTTTCATACTTACAATAGCTTCCCCTTTTATCCACTCCTGATTTTCAACCAGCTGCTATCTAAGCCCAGTTTCACTTCACCTACTAAAACCCTAATGCCTCTTCTATTTCCACAAAAGCTGTAATACATCTGTATCAAAGTAATACTTACAGCTACTTTGTAAACAACACATTTCCATCATTTCCAGCATTGAAGGTATCAATAGAATACATCCAGAAGTAGTCCAGAAAAATGATGAATTTGAACCATTGCAGCAACAAGTCCACACAGGTGCAGCAGCAATCCAGAAAGAGAAACAGGGACAGCATGAGGAAAGAAGGAGAAAAAATAAAAAGTTACTTACATTTGACCAAGGTTACCCACAATACTTTCCACCTTGTATGCTTAGTATACAGTGTTTTGTGTAATCTTAGTTTGTTTTATACATGACAGCTTCATTTCATGATAATACACTACATGACTTCCATGTCATTTAATCATGAATACAGGTAATTATTCAATAGTTCTTTTTACCCTAGTTATTCAGTGTGCTTTTTGTTTATGCTATCTGAACCTGTAATAGGTTCAAGGGCATTTGTTTTCTTCAGAGGTGTTCACCAGAACATATAATCTCATTTCACCACACTACTGCACAATATTTTTATTTCAGAGTAGAAAAGGTACAAAGATCAAAGCCACCATCACCATAAATGCGTCTCAGAATTTTGTATTTCCATGTCACTTTATACATTCAGTGAACAGCATCAATTCATTTAATTTGCAATACTGAGCATTAGAGCACTGCTGCAAATTTGGGCATAACTGCCATGGCTGAACAGCCAGAAAATAAAGAACAATTTAGGGGGCACAAGGTAACGTGATGTCTGTTCAGCATCACCTGACTCTGTGGATGACAAGAGACCTATGCTCGTTCTCCAACGCGGCACTTGAAATACTTTATAACCACAAACCCATATCACAAAGGCCCTTTACATTTACTTCTTTCACTAAACGTCTTCCCATGCTTGAATATTTCAAGACACCAATACCAAAAAGAAAGGGGGGGCATGGCACGGGGAGGAATCTCAATACCAAGTTCTAGGCCAGCAGTCCATAATGCTTCTGCAGCTTAACATCTAATTTTTTAATCAGAGCCTATATTTAGAAAATTTACACTGTTCAAAGTGGCACTGAGATCCCATTCTCCTTTTCTAGCTAATGAGATATGAGCCTTCTGTTTTTACAGTCTCCCTCATATTCTATCAATGTCCAGAGCCGCCACAATTATTACATTGGGTACTTTGCTGCTGCACTCTGAGAGGACAAAAAAGTAAAGCACTGCCAATGAGTTTCAGTCCCTCTCTGCACCCTGCAGAAAGGTGGCACAAGACGCTCCATGTAGCTTTGGGAGGACGACAGATGCATATGCAGCAGAACTGGAGCAAGCTGTACAGGCTGAATACAACTAATATTGCAGATTAATACAGCAGTACAAATGCCCAAAGGTTTTGATATCAATGACCTTAAGCACTATATTACTATCATTTATCATGTTGCACATCACTACTTTCAACTTTGAAACAAGGTAGCATTGTCAAGCACAGACAACCACATCAGTTCACCAAGTGCACAGGAGGGCCTGGCTCCCTACACAAAAGCAGTATTATTAAACAGTGCTGGTTTAAAGCCATCATCCAGTGAGAACAGCCACACAGGTCAGACCCAATTTCCTGCCTTCAACAGTAGCCAAAAAACATATACCTAAGGTAGCACATAGAACTGAGTAAACAGCAGTATTTAAACACCTCTGCAGCCACCAGAAAGCTGCCTCTCAAGCATTCGTTCAGATGGGGATATTTTTCCACTTAAATAGCATTTGATTGATTACTTTTTCATGTACTCATACACTCTTCTTGGCATCATGTAAACAGAGCATCCACAAAAGCCCCTGTAGCAGGGACTCCCTCTGATTACCTGTATGTTGTTAAAAGGCAGGCTTTATAATTTCAAAATCACCACCTGTTAGCTAATTGCTGCACAGTGCTACCTGTGCTGGAAAACAGCCTTAATAATCCAGCATACTTCATCAAGAAGCAGCCGTTTCGTGCTTCTGATTGTCTCTGCTGCTCTTCTGTAACACTGTTCTAGCTCCATACTCTTCTGTAGAGGCCAGGATTAGAGCTGTATACAGTTTCCAAGAGACAAAACAGTCACAGATCCACAGTCTGATCATGTGGTATTTCTTGTACTGATTCTCAAAATGCAATTGGCTTTTTTGACCACTTCCGAGTACTGAACTAATGATACTGTGAACTGCACACAGGCTCAAGACCTTGATCCTGAGCTTTAACAGACATTCACAGCTTATCATTGAGCCTACAGCATGAAAGCAGTCTGCATGTATATACATCATTTCACATTCACCTCTGCTGCACTTCAGCTATCATTTTATATCAAGTCTTCTAACATTTTTAAGTCCCTGTAGTTGTCCATCATCTCTGCTCTAACTTAGCACAAATGAAGGCAAGCCATACAAACAAATATAAATTTGGCCTTAGCTAAACTTCTGATGCATCCGCTCTGTGCACTCAATGTTACTTTAATGTACGTCTCCCCCAAGCAAAATATCAAAGCCCATATAAACCAGCTGCAGAGCTGGTGCTTTTAGACCCATCATCTGAACCAATGGAACAATAGCCAGCAGCAAGCTGCTCTAACTATGCAAATCAGTGAAAAGAGAGAAAGGAGACACCATCAGCAGCTTTTCAAGGGGTTTTAAGGAAGAACACTGACAAAAAATCCTCTTTTCCTTGTTTTCTATCAAGTCTATCATCTTTCATATTGCCCAGACATCATAATTCACATCTCTCTTTTATTCTGTGCTGAATGTGTCCAGGAATGATAAATCTAAAGCCATTCTTCAGATGCTACCATCTGGACCAAAAGATACCAGACTCTGGCATAAGGTCCATTACCTGACAAATAGCATACCTTATCCCTCTGATCAAGAGGAGATGCAAGTCCAAGGTGAGCTAAAGCCATTTTTTACCTCTACTACATACCTCCCTCACTACAAGACAGACACTGAGCTACCGGAGCACGTCCAAAGAAGGGCGACAAAGCTGAAGGGTCGGGAGCACAAGTCTGATGAGGAGCAGCTGAGGGAACTGGGTTTTTTTAGCCTGGAGAAGAGGAGGCTCAAGGGAGACCCTATTGCTCTCTACAACTACCTGAGAGGAGGCTGTAGGGAGGGCAGGGGCCGGTGTCTGCTCCCAAGTTACAAGCAACAGGACAAGAGGAAATGACCTCAAGTTGTGCCAGGGGAGGTTTGGATTGGATATTAGAGAAATTTCTTCACTGAAAGGTTTGTCAAGCATTGGAACAGGCTGCCCAGGGAAGTGGTTGAGTCATCATGCCTGGAGGTATTTAAAAGACATGTAGATGTGGTACTTAGAGACATGGTTTAGTGGTGGACTTGGCAGTGCTGCTGGGTTAATGGTTGGACTTGATGATGTCAAAGGTCTTTTCCAACCTGAATGATTCTATCCAACTGGAGAGCTCAGCTCACATTGTAAACGGTGCACTGGTAGTAACCAGCAGTCTGTTACATGATGTTATGAAAACTCTTCCAAGGATTTATGACCTAGCCAAACTAGCAGCAAATATTAACACAAAGACAGCCGGAAAGAAAAAGAAAGAAAAAAAAAGACAAAAGACAAAAGCAATTTTACATGAGGAGAGTCACTGTCCTTTCCAATCAAAGTTGTCTTCGGAGCTTCTCAGTCAAACTTATTCTAAGAGAAAGAAATTCAATACTCTTTTTCCCTAGTGACCTTCTAGGAACCATTATTTTAAGTAGTCTCCAGAAGCATCACAGAAAACCCAGGAATTGTTGAAATCTGACCAGAACTATAAGCAACATGAAACAACCCTAGAAAGGACAGAAGTAACCATTGCATTAAGCATGTGACAGACTTCTCATCAACAATGAAAATAAAAGGTGATTATTTTTCACTTATTTCACACATTTGGAACAGGGAGCACATTCTGAATATATTTTTTCTACAATTTTCATCTGCTGTGGAGTCAATTTGTTCTTGTAAGATATCTAGACATAGGGCAAGTTTCCTTTACACACAGTTTAGCTTGAAAATATGTCAAAGCTGCCAAAACATAAGAATTCACACCTGGTCTAACACTGATTTCAATAAAGCTAAAACCATCTTTTTAAACCTTTTAGCCAATTTCTATATACTCTTTAGCCACAGTATTTCTACACAATTTCTTACCATCACGCTATGAGAGTAAGATCGGTTTAATAAGAGTTTCTAGTTTTACATAGAAAGACTATAGTCTATAAAACACTGTAAGTACACATTTCCTCCAATATATCTGACATGGTAACTTTTTATTTTCCTCTTTCTAACAGAGGTAGTTGTTTAAAGTCTCCAAATCAGTGTGCAGAAGCCTCCAAAACCTGCAAGAAGGCCTACGGATTCACCCTACCAACATCTTCAAAATCCCTAAAAGCTTTCTACAGTTTAACAAAGTCTGCATTTTTCCAATTGCCAACATGGAGGCAATACATAAAACATACAGTTAATACAAATCCCCATCTTGTCTTATCACATCCCAGAGGCAGACAGCAACTGCACATGTCTTGCAACTGTCAGGTTTTGTTACCACACTTTTAAAACAGGAGTTTTAGGTAGCAGTATTTAGCATCGCAATGCTTCTACAAGCCCTAAGCACTTGTTAATACAGATGGTAACCTTAACTTACTTTTTTTTTTCCTAAAAAAACATTGATATATGTAATCCATATTTTAAAAAATACTGTATTTTAAAAGTATGAAAATAAAAACATAAAAGGGGGAAACTCATCAGCTCTAGCTGTAGAGTTAAACTTTTTAAAGATGCTGAACATCTACAAACATGTTTGTCCTTTCACTATTCAAAGTACAGTAAAAACATCTGCCGGGTCAGTAATGTCTGCTATAATCTGCATGGTAGAAGTCTAGTACCGATGGAAAGGAAATCAACACTTTTATTCCCTCAAACAGGCATCAACTGCAGACAGCAGAAAGCTAATAAAAACCTTCTTTTATAATAAGAAAACTTGACTTCCAAATGTGAACTTAGGGTCTTGCTCACATTAGAAAAAAACAAAACTATTCTCAATGGATCAAAAAACCAGTTCTTTCGATGCACAACCACCATTAAGAAACTAGCACCTCTTTCAGTCTCTAGGAACAAGCTGATTAAGTTGGTTATCAGTAACTTCAATCACTGATCTAGTGAATGCACTTTCAATTCAACTGTTCCTCAAAATCTCACTGGACATAGTGTGTGAGTATAGGTGAAGAGTGAGCTTTAGACTCTCTTTTCCTGTGCCAGACACTATCATCTGGTTTGTTAAAAGATAGTGCTGAAACACGTGATGTCTAAATCAAACCAATTCTGCAAGAAATATTCTGTACTGTAAAGATCAGACAGAGTAGACAGCACAGTCCATCTGTTGAGCTACAGGCAGCATATCCAGAAGGAAAGCAAAAAACTCTGAAGACCAACAAAGGGGATGCAGCACACACACTAGTAAACCTTAACTTGCTTGTTAAAAAGAAATTTGCCAGCCTTCAGAGCCAGCGTACAGTATACAAGGGCATGCATGAGCAAACTGTGCACAGACTGCAGCAGCTACAGCAAACACAGCCAGTGTTGCAGTTCTTACAGCAGCCAAAAAAGTGCAAGAAAGCAGACGACTACAAGAAAATTAAGTTAGTTAACTATTTAGAAAAACAAAACTCATTATAGATAGAGGGGGGGAGGAACGAAGGGGGGAGGGGAGTGTCAATCTAGAAAAGCAAGCCTGCATAACT
>JAVJGI010000050.1:93857185-93869722 GCA_035590275.1 Ibycter americanus | reverse complement strand
CCCCTCCCCGCCCGGGATCGGTTATTGCCTCCCGCTCCCTGTCAGAGAAACAAGGGACCGCTCGGCGGCCATTTTGAAACCGGGCACGCCCAGGAGCGCGAAAGCCCCGCAGCGGCCGCAGGGCTTTGCCCGAAACAAAGATGGCTGCCGGCTCCGCCGGGCTGAGAGAGGCAGTCACAACGCCCCCTCCTTTCTCCGGGGCTATTCTCGGAGCGTCGCTACGCCGCACGCGCCTTGAGGAGCCCAGTGAGCGCTGCAGAGCCTTACGCTCCCTCCGCCCGTCCGCTCACGCAGTTCGCGTGCGAGAGGCCGGCAGGAGCCGGGCACCCGGGGCCGGGGAGCGGCGCGGCTGCTCGCCTCAGCCTTCCGGGGCTGCGCGGGCCGTCAGGAGAGTAACGGCCGCTCTCGGCGGCCCGCCGGGGACTGAGCCGCCCGCGCCGGGATATCGGGACCCCCCCGGGTGTATTTTTTTTTTTGAGGAAAACGTGTTGTTATACAGGTGCCTGCTCTTCTCCTTTGCCGAGCAGAGGAGCCCCGCCAGGGCTGCGGGCCCGCCCGGTCTCAGGCGGTGCGGCACCGCAGGAGGCTACAAAAACCGTCAGACACTGGAAATAGGCAGCAGAAAACAACGCGACCTTCGACGCATGAGGCAGCTCTGCCGTGGTGGCTGGCTGTAACTGAGAATGGGGGTCTTTTCTCATATATCACCTGTGTTTTAAACAGACTTGCTAAGGTATTTAAAGGTAGGCAGTGCGGTGGCTTTTAGGGTGTGCAAGAAGTCATGAGTGTTTAATCTGTTTTTCTTCTCTGTTTCTAGAGTGGTTCTGTTGAGGGTCCTCTGCCCTCGCCCAGGTACCTTGCATCAGGGAGCCCTTATCAGGAAGTTTGGAGGTGTTGGGACCTGCTGCTTCCTCCCCTTCACAAACCCTCCATGGTTGTGTTGCTACCTGAAAGTGTTTCTGCACAACGCTTGTTACACTCTCTGAGAACAGGCTCTCCTCTCTGAGGTTGCAACATGTATTCAGTTACTTGTGCTTGAACCTAACCTGAATTTCTTGTGGTTTCAGCAGGAATGAAAGCCTTCAAGGCAGCTCAGCTGGCAGCAGTGGTGTTTGACCACAGTGGGTTTCTGTGAGCATTTGTGACAGGCAACACAGAACCATCCTGTTTCCCATCAGTGGGGGGCTCATGCAACTCTGCGAAGAACTGGGTTGCGTTGTATAGCCTGGCCATGTGCATGTGCCTGCATTAGGGCTTTTGTACAAGTATTCATGACTTTAGAAAAGGATTGGCAGCTTATTTGGATGGTGTGAGGATGGGATACGTTAAAGACCCTTAGACAAAGGGATGTAGCATGCCTCCAGACTGGATAAAGCTGTGAGTAATCTGGGCTGACCCTGCTTGGAGATGGAGGTTGGACTGGAGACCTCCCAATGTGAATTGTCCTGTGCAGGGCGATACGGCTGCGATCATGCTGTGTGTGGGGTAGCCAGCAGGAGCTCTGCTTGCATGGTGTACGTAAGCAATGGTCCATTTGGGTGCAGTTGTTGCTGGATTGGCCAGAAAAGATGGACAAAAAATTGCCACTGCTGTTTCCAAGAACAGCAGCTGGGTGTGCAGGCTGTTTCCATCACTTGCTGTAGAACTTGCATGTGGTTGAGCTCCTCTGGCAGCAGCAGCCCTGTGTGTGGGTGCTCTTCCTTGCTTAGAGGTCTGACCTGAGGAAGTACGGCCAGCTTGGGCAAGCCTGTTGCAAGGATTGCCCTGCTCACAAAGATGTGCAACCAGAGTGGGGTTTCTGACTTCTTTGCCTGTGGATATCAGCGTGGCTCACTCTTTCACCTCGCTTTTTCATTTAAAAGGAGTTGGGGCTGTGGGTTTGTAATAGCTTTGGCATTTCTGATCTGATTCCCTTGGTGTGTTTGCAGCACTGGGAGGTGAAGGGTGGCACTTAGGGCATCTTGCTGTCTTGGAGCCGAGGAGTCCCTTGGGTCTTTACTCCACCACGCATGGGTGTCATCTCATTTGCTCAGCACCTTCAGAAAATCCTGCTGATGCTGCTGACTCACGTGTTGGATGGTGTGAAGACTGAGTGAACTTACAGTGTGGGGAAGTGCCACTGATGGTTTGGGTGCTGATGGCCTGCTGCAAGTAGGGAACTGGCTGCTAAGTTGCTTATGAAGCCTCTCTGGCTTGGTGCAAGAACCTGCCAGGACAGCAGCAGAGAGCCAGGCTGGCAGCTGGCTTGGGCAGCATGTTCATGATACGAGTCAAAGTCTGGAAACGGTAAGGGATTTTTCCACTGGGTTTATTTATTGGAAAATACTGATCTGTCCAAACCCAGACATCCCAGGAATGGTCCAGCTCTGGCATCACTACAGGAGAAGGTTACACTTGGGGTTTCTGGAAGTGGGGAAAGCAACCAAAACTTTGCAGTAAGTGATTGCTGCCCTCTTCAGGGGTGCATGAAACACACCTGTTGTTTTGGTGAGAACTGGAAACAAGGGATCTGATGTTCTCCTATGTCCTGCGTGAATGCCCTGACTACTGGATTCATAGCTCTCCTAATGTAGACTCTTATCTTTGCAAAAAGTACCAGCAGACAGTGATTTATTTGTTTCTGGATCTTGGGGAATCTCAAGCTTTTTTGACATGGGGAAAACCATTTTTTGTTCAGCCCTACTAGGATGTGTACTGCTTGTGCTGATGGAGACAGTGTGAAATACAGGCTTCTTCATTTGAAAAAGGTGTAGATAGAAATGGAGTGCTGGAAGCCTTTCCTTGTTGTGAGCATTTTTAAATCTCCAAGTAGTAGGATACAGTCCTTCCCTTCTCTCCCTTCTCCCTCAGGGGCTGTGGGTAGGCTCTGGGTAGGCCTTGGCAGCAAACCCAGCCAAGCCCAATCTGTCCTGGCCACCAGCATCCTGTCCCAGAGGACTCTGGCAGGACTGAAGTGTCCAGGCCTTGGGAGGAGCATGGTGACTGTCCCACTGTACCTGCAGGCAGAGGTTCCTCCTTCACTCTCATCTGCCTACAGCCGGTAACTGCTGGGCTGTGCTGTCTTCTGCCTTCCAGCACTGCGTGTCTGGTTTGGAGACATGTTTGCCTTCCAGTACTTCATTGTTCAGAGTCATCTGTTCGCTCCTGCAGCATCCTGCTACCATGGTCCCCCCAGCGACACACGGAGACATGCTGACCAGTCTTCAGGGGACTCACTGATGCTTTTCTGCAGAGCAAATGGGAAAGGTTTGATGAAACTTGCCAAACCTATCAAACCTCTTGCTAATTTCTCCATATTCCCTCTGCTGGTGCATCAATGCAGAATATTGTTAGCAGTTTCAAATGCTGTTGGGAGGACGCAAAGTTAGGTAGCGTTCAATACGCACCTGAATGCCAAAGGCAGGCTCTGCCACTGGGATGCAGATAGCAATTTCCCTGACAAACACGGACAGGATCAAATCCCTGTGAACGCTGTGGTGGGGTTCTCTCTTGCAGCCCTTCTGACTTGTTAGTTCTCTCACACAACATCCTTGTCTGTGGTGCCCCAAATCTCTGCATCTCGAATACAGACAGGCCATGCTGCCCACTCCTCAAACCTGTGTGTACCAAGTGCTACAGCAGAGCCAGGTAGCTCCTGCTTTTGCCTCTTGTTTTGCCCCCTCACCCTTCTTGGAGGAGGGAGGTGGCAAAAAGGCCTTGTGCCTGTTCTGGATCCACCACTGGCTGTGAGAAGTGCCGGCCTGTGCTGAGGAGAGAGTGCACCCATGCCTACAGTAGTCTGGGTGATGGCCAGTGTGCTGTTGCTGGCACAAGCCCTTGTCTAACAACTGGGTGGCTGGCAACGATGCGGGAGTGAGCCTGCAGAGGTCGGCCTCGGACCGTGGTGTCCCATCTGCTGGTGGGTGGGCGGGTGGCTGGGCCTGGGGAGGATTGCTTCTTGCTGCTTTTCCTCTGATATTTGTTACATTTGACTAGTGTTGCTAGCAGCAATGGCAGCCTCCAGAAATATGTATTTTCAGACGCAACTGTCTGTGAAGCCACGATTCCCTCCAAACCCTGAGGGATTTGAGGTTTGCATCTGCAAAAGCTTTTCTAGTTTGTCTTTATACAGCAAGTAACTTCACAGTTATCCTAATTCAGAGGCTATTAGGCATTTGAAGAACTTTTATTTTTTAAGAGGGCTATTACCCTTTTTTGCCAGCTTCAAAAATCCACCTTCTTAGGCTTAAGATAGCCAGAAAATATTGGCCAAGTAGAAATGTGGAGTGTTTTGTTTAGATTCCTAAAATTTTCTGAAATCTTATCCTTCTGAGCTTCCATGAGGTAGGGCAAAGTCCCTGAAGACTGAGCCCTTGCTGAGCGGTCACTGTGAGTACAGCAGGACCATCCCTCCCACCCTGTGCTGCACAGAGCTGGCAGCTGTGCCTGATAGAGCTGGAGGTCACCTCTTGGTCTGTGCGAGCTCATTGTGAAGGGGCCCTCTGAGATGGCGGGGGAAGAAATGTGCTTCTCTGGCTGTGACCAAAACATGTCCTCTGTCAGGGGGGTGATCCCCGAGGCAGGCAGGAGGGGAGCTCAGCCTCTGACACGGAGCTGGGCTCTGGAGCAAGCCGGGGGGCCAAGCTGGGGCGTTTGGCACCACAGAGTCCTGGAGGGCAGCGTTTTGAGCCCCCATTGGCAGCGAGTGCTTCTGGTGCCGTTCAGCCGTATATTACAAAATGGCGAGGCTGCTTGGACTTCTGATCCAGCCGACACTGGATGCTGTGCTTCTCATGTCTGTGCGTCTGCTCTGCCAGCACTGGCTGCAGGCACAAGCAGGCAGGCTGGCTTTTGTGCAGAAGGGTGCCTGCACGACCTGGCCACCATCTCCCTGCAGCTGGGAGGTAGTGCAGCTTATAAAAGCTTACACTGAGCTACATAGGCCTGGGAGGAAGAGTTCTGCTGCAATCTGGCCCTGTTTTATACTTACCTCCTCTCTTTTCTGCTTTCATCCTGTTTCTGGCAGTGCTGAGGAAGACGACTTGCTTCTTTTCATTGTCTGTGTAATCTGGGGAAGAAAAGTCTTCACAGGCTAAGGAAGAGGACTTGGCTGCAGATAGAAACACTGCGGGCTAACTGGTTTAAAGCCTGTTTAGCTGTCTTCTCTGTACTGTCCTCTCCAGTGAGGTCAAAACCTGAACCTTCTCCCCTCTGGAGCCATAGAGCTTGGTGAAAGCTGACTTGCGTGGCATGGAGGCAGGCTTTGTTGTTCACTACTGTCACCTGTTTAGGCAGGTGTTAAGTCCGCGTGCTCTGTCACTGTGGCTTCCAGGATTTAATTTCCCATATGTCAATTGCTGCTTCAAATACAGAGAGGCACATGGGGCTTCTGCTGGGCTGGTGTTTTTAAAAAAAAAAAAAAAGTGTATATGTGTGCAGGCAACTCATCCAGACCTTGTATAGTTGGTTTCTCCTGAACAGACCTATAAATCCATGGAAGCAGCATTTGATGCAGAGGAGAGATACGGTTATTCTGTCAGGATCCTCTCTCTCAGCATGTTTTCTGGAAGTATCTGTGCGGGCTTGAAGCAGAGTTAAGGGCAGCTTGGCAGGATAAGCTGCACTCTTGTGCTTATCAGCAGCAGCTGGGTGACCCAGGCTGAGGTTTCTTGAAGCTGCTTAGTGTAGACAGGCCAGGAGGGTGGGCTGCTCACAGGGCTTATCTCTTTCTTCCAGCAAATGTATGCAACATCACCCAAGTAGGTCCCTCTGAAGGAATGAGCTTTGAAGGTTAATTGGTAAACCTGTAAATCATTTTGTAGCTCATGACTGGAACCATCCCATTAGAAGCTTAATGCATCCTATACATTAGCAGCGGTGATAGGTGCCAAAGAAATTCATTCATGGAGCTGGAAAGAGCATTGCAATTTGCTGATCTAGCATTGGGGAAGAGCAGAGGGCTTAATTAGCAAAAGTGTCTTAAATGGAGATAAATTTGATGGGAAGTGAGCTGCTTCATTTAAAAAAAAAATAATCCTCAGACCCTGGGATTCAGCCATATTGCTTCTAGAGAAAAATAAATTTGTGTTGGCTTCTGGTTCTGGCCCTGAGCTCCATGGGGAGCTGGCTGCATCTGAGTAGCCAGATCCCTGCGACCCTCAGCAGAGGAGATGATGGCTCTGTGCTTGCATGTGGTGTAATTATGAAGAATTTTAACCGAGCTGTCATCTGGTCCTGTTCTTCCACAAGGGCAGTCAGCCATGTCCAGCAGTAGAGACTAAGACCCCTTGGTGACCGGTGGCTGGCTGGTGGCATCTTTTGCTTGCCCCTGTATAGCTCATACTTGTGTCTGCCCCTTATCCCACTCTAGGTTGATCTTGCTCTGACGCTTTTATGGTTGTTTGAACCTCTAACATGAGACTTGAGTCACTTGTGTTTGCTGTAGTGTGTTTTGATAGATCAAAGTCTTGCACTCGGTTTCCATGCAGCATGCTGGGTCACAAACTCTTGCTTTGGAGTCCTGGCACGTTGGGGCAGTGATCAAAGCCTTGGGAACAGCAATGTCCAGGACAATGGGAGCCAAGTGAATGTAGATGTGCCCTCCTGGGATCTTTTCCCCCTCCCTCTCAGTGGAGCTGTGGGTGCCTCTCAAGTAACGTCTGTGCTGTCTGCCCCACTTCTCTTCCAGGTGCGCAATGGCCACATCAAGCGAATCACTGACAATGACATTCAGTCGCTGGTGCTGGAGATCGAAGGAACTAATGTCAGGTAGGAGAAGGCATATTCTTCTGCCCTAGTGTGCTCTGGGGGCTTGGCCCTGGAGCAGAGTGAAAGGTGTTGGTGCCCAGCAGATTTTAGACTCTACTGCAATCTCTTTGTCAGTAAATTGAAGAATATGATCTGGGGTCAGATCACTGATACCCCTCTCTGGCACTGTACCGTGCCTTTCCCTGGATGTGCTTGTAGAGCGCTCTGTCATCCTCGGTGAGGCTAAAGTATAAAAAATTAAGTCCCATTATTTTTCCATCATGTGGGGAAAAAAAGCTATATTTGATACCTGGTCCCTAGTCAGTGCCGCTAATTACTGAGAAAGCAGCACTCTGGCTTCTACATCTTTTATTGTGTTAGGCCTGCTCTGCTGCTCTCCCCATGTGACAGCTGCTCTCCCAACAGCAGGAAGATCAAAGGGAGATTTATGAGGGGAGTTACTTCAGTTGCTTCACTTAGCAACTTTGTCTCCATCAACCAGGAAGAGAGATGCCAGCTCCATGAGTGGGTTCAGAGTCTCCAAGGCTTCTCCAGGGGTGGTTCAGAGCAGGGCGCTCCTTATAAGGGCAGTGGAGACTCCTCTCCTGCAGACAGGCTGAGCCAACAGTTTTCTTCCTCCCAACATGTGTTGATACAGAACTTGCCAGGCATGATGTGTGCTTCTAGGGTTTGTGACCTCTGCTGTGCTCTGGAGGGCCTTACCTGTTCAGTCAAGGGTAGGAGGAGGTTGTCTTAAGAAACAGCGCTGACATGACTTGAAACTGGGGAGGTGAAGCTGTCCAGAAAGGTGTTTCATGCCCTGTGTGAGAAAAGTGGGATTAGAAATGCATTCTTTAGCCCTTTTATCTTGTTCCCCCTGCAGCTACCTCTGAAACTGTCCCTCCTGTTACAGGAGGCCCTGGTCATTGCTGAGATCTTACAGTCACAGCTATCTTTTTCTGCCTGTCCTGCAAGACTGCATTAGGTCAAGAGAGAGCCTTGGGACTCAGGCTGTGCACTTTGTGCTATGTGAGATCCTAAAGTGTTTTCTGTCCCACTCAGTACCACGTACATCACGTGCCCTGCTGACCCAAAGAAGACCCTGGGCATCAAACTACCTTTCCTAGTGATGATCATCAAGAACCTGAAGAAATACTTCACTTTTGAAGTGCAGGTGAGGAGCATGCAGCGAAGGAGACCCCACCAGGGGCCAGTGAGGAGAAGGTGCCAGAGAGCCTGCAGTCTTGTCTTGGGGCTTGTCCCAGGCAGTGAGTGATCCCCAAAACAGTTTTGCTTTCGTGGCCATGTGATGTGTCAGCTCTTCTGCTATGGGGGCATCAGTGAGGTCACAAGCACATCGTTACTATTCCTGAAAATGGGTCTGTTTCCTGTGTTAAAAATACTTCTGCTGTGAAATGGAGGGATGGGAATAGGAGAGCCCTCTCTTGGAGATGGGTAGAACCTGAGTCTAGAGCAGCTGCTGTCCTGGGGAGCTGGGGGCCCCTAATGCCTGGAGTCAGCAGCCTGCCTTCCTTGCCCCAGGTGTTGGATGATAAGAACGTACGCCGGCGTTTCCGGGCGAGTAACTACCAGAGCACAACTCGGGTGAAGCCCTTCATCTGTACCATGCCCATGCGGCTGGATGATGGCTGGAACCAAATCCAGTTCAACCTGTCAGACTTCACGCGCCGGGCTTATGGGACAAATTACATCGAGACCCTGAGAGTTCAGGTGAGAAGGAGGCATGTCCTGCCCACAGAAACCAATGGTTGGTAGCCTTCCTGCTGGCTGGGACAGCCTCGCTGTAGATTGGGAATCTGGATTTAGCCCAGACTGGTTCCTCTGCCAGTCCTGCTCTTTGCAGAGCACTGTGCGAGGGGAGCAAAGGCCTGACTGAGGCAGTCTTGGTGCTCCTTCACTTCACTGGACTAGACTGGGATGAAGGAACCCACTTCCATCTTGTTTCTCTTGCTGGCTGTCAATTAGGGTAAGAGTTGCTGTCCACCTAAAGTTCCCTGTGGCATGCCATGCATCCTGCTGGGTGGAGGTCTGCTGGGAATTAGCTGTGTGCTGCCTTGCTGTCCAGGTATGCCAGACAGCAGCTGGCCAAGTGGGAGCCTAGCTGGTAAAGACCCAGGGTGTTAGGGTCCATATCCCCAGTCAAGATTGTTTCCTAGGGTGGGTGGAGTGACCCTGCCTTCACTGAGCCCCTTGGACCAGAGCTCATGCAGCGTCTCTTTCTGCTGAAGATGTGAAACTTGTTCCACGTGCTAGGGATTCGTGTTCACTGTGTCCAGTGGCATGCGTTATTTTGAGGAATGCCTGTGTGTGGAGCATGCCTTTGTATGGTGGGACTGCTGCAGCTCTTTGTGGCGTTGCCCTGAGAGGAACAGACAGTCAACTGGCAAATGTCTGCCTTCTCACATACCCGTGAGGGGGACTGGGGTGATTTCTTTGCTGCCAGCTGATGGTGGAGGCAGCACAGACTGGACAGTCTCATTCCTGACCTCAGGGAGGCCCTGAAGAGGGAGTGTTAAAAATGCAGCAAGCTGAGGCTGAGAGTGTTGTGGCAATTGCTGATACCAGTGGAGCAGAGGTGGGTTCACAGCAAAGAACCCTCTAAACAACTAAGGCAAATACCAGTTTGCAGAGATGCCAGAGCTTGGCCAAATCTCCTGAGCCAGGTTGCATCACTGGAGAGAGCATCTAATACAAGCAGAGGGCATGGGCCCCTTCTTCTCATGCCCTGTCAGATTCAGAGAGCAGCAGTGAGGTCTCTTCTCCGGCTGCTGAGCCAAGGAATCCAGGCTGCTGCTTGACAGCAAAGGTGGATGTGGAAAGAGCATATGGAAAATGAACTGACTCTTTGTTTTGACTCTCAGATCCACGCCAACTGTCGCATCCGACGGGTGTACTTCTCTGACCGGCTCTACTCTGAGGATGAGCTCCCAGCTGAGTTCAAGCTCTACCTGCCTGTCCAGAACAAGGCCAAGGTGAGCTAGCTGTGGGCCAGGAGGGTGGGAGCAGCCGCTGGGCCAAGTTAGCGTTCCTCTTCCTCCTCCTGCTGCCTTCACAATCCAGAGTTTCTTCTAGCAGCAGAGCTCTTGCCAGCTTTGGCTGTCAGCCAGGGAGCACCCTCAGTGTTGTCAGGGTGAGCAATCTGGCCGGGGTGCCTTGCTGGGTGGCTTTCCTGCTAAAACATGTGGAAGTTGTCATTCCCCTCTAGGAACAGGGTGAGCTGTGCAGCTGCTCCTCATGTCCTCCCTGTTCATGTTGAAAGACTCTGGACAGGGTGGCAGGCTCCCAGCATCTCTGGAGCTTTCACCCATGACTCAGCACAGCGGCTTTGCTCTTCAGAGCTAGCTGCAGCTCCACACTTGTCTTGCAGGAGAGATGCTATTTGTATCCCTCTAGCCCAAATTTACTCCCCTCTGACCTCTTCCCTGCCCAGTGCAGATGGTGGTGCTGTGCGGTTGGAAGGGGATAGGTGAGGTTGTGGCTGCCCAGCTGGAGGACATGCCAAGGTCTGCTCTTAATGGTGACGGGAGAGGAGTCCCTGGCATATTGGCAGTAGTCTTGAGGCTTGTAAGGAGGCACTTTCTTTGCCAGGGCCAGCCTGTCCCAGTGCAGATGCTGCTCTTAGCAGAGAAGATTCCTGGGCAAGATTTCAAGGAGCTGAGGGAGGGTGTTGGGTGCTGATCTTAGTGGGAGGTGGAAGGCAGTGTTAACAGTAGGTAATACCTCTGGGGAGTCTGTCACTGCCTTCTGGGCTGTAGCAGCCTCCCGGGGGTGTCTGGGAAATGCTTGGAGCCCTGCCAGTATGGTTGTCTTGGTGCTGCTAAGTCTAATAAGTGTGTCCTTTCTTCTCCCTGCTCTGTCCAGCAATAACACCACGTTGGGAGGAGATGCAAGAAATGTTTGGGGTCAGTAGGAAAACAAAAGCAGGTGGAAGAGAAGGCCCTGCTGAGACCAAGTTTTAGATCAGCTCACCTTGGCTAGGGTAACCTTGATTCATCTGGTATCCTTCTTCTGGACAGGACACAATTAACCATGTAACAGGTCTGGGACTATATTGTTGGTGTGTGAGTTGTACAGAATCAGAGTTTTCCTAGCTGTTCCTAAAGTGCTGAGCCTAAACACTGCAAGTGGCCTGGTACCTGATCTTGTGTTGCACAGAGGGGTTGCTCAAAGTGGCCACTGTGCCTCTGAAGAGGGTATTCAGTAGGAATTACAGGGTTAAGTGTGCCCTCTTGAAGATACCAATTTTCTTTTTTCTTTCCTTGTTTTCCATCTTTTATTTTATATATGCTCTAAATATGGATGTAATACTCACTCTTGGAAAGTTATTAAACATTTGACTCTGTAAGTCTGTTTCTGGCTTCTTCCTCTTTTGATGGATCCTTTAGCTTGCACATGTTAGTGCTTTGGAAAGTGCCGAAGAATTTCTTTAGGAACCCGGATGGTAGAATTTGCCTCTGAATTTGACTTTGTTTGGAGCTTTGCTTTTTAAGGGATAGCACAGATGTGAACGGCAGCAGTCTGGAGAGAGGAAAGGTTTCCATAGACAGGATCTGTCTCCAGTCCATGGGGTCTGTGGCTCTACCTATGACAAAAACTCATGCTGTTCACTTTTAGTACGTGGAAATGGATTTTTCTTTCTCTTCTTACTTGAAGGCATTTTCCCAGCAGTGACAAATTGGTCTTACCTGTCTGTCTAGGCACAGCTCTGTTCGCTGTGTAGTTAAGCAACTGGTTTTAGCTCTCAACAAAGCCTGTTGCAGCTACTTATAGCAAGAGGCACACAATAGTCTTCCAGCTGCCAAATTGTCCCTTTCCCCAGGGATCAGAGGGGAGGTTTAGCAAAGCAGCATAACAGGAGCGGAAGTCTTTTCCTGTGCTGAAGCTGCCCTTCCCTGCCTTAAACCAACCCGCCTTTGTTGAGGGGAGGCTGCAGACCTCCGCCAGTAACAGAGAGTCTGGGAGTAGCTGATGCCTTTCCTCTCTGGGGCCAAGCCCCTCACCCCCCTACCAGCTACTCTGGTGGGTGGGTGCCTAAGACGGGTACTGATCCTTCCCTAGTGTTGGCCTGTGCAGTGAATAGGGAAGGCTTCACTTTCATTATTGTCCCATAAAACAAAGCTGGTCTCACCCAGGAGGAGAGCTTGTTGGGGGACATCTGCCCCAGATTCTGGGTTTAATCCTGACTACTGACTCCACCTGGCTTAAAGGTTTGGCATGTCTGTGCACCCTGACAGTCAGACCCTCCTCTGTGTGGACCCCACTTTACCTCTGTGACAAGCTCTTGGGACACATGTAATGCAGCTGCCTTATTTGCACTTTTAAAGCTAGTGGGCTTTGAACTGGAGGTGCTGACCCCGTGCTGCCATGTGGTGCTGAGCTGCGCTTGCAGAAGGCTTTCTGGAGAAGATCTTTCCAATTTTTATAGCAGTGGAATAGCTTGGTAGCTCTAAGGAGCCAGGCCAAGGAAGCCCATGTGGAAAGGCACCATCTATCTTGCTTTGACATTGTTGAAGCTTGGCGGGTCTTGAGATTTGTTAAGTGGAATCACGCTGTATCATGTGCCAAGGATTAGCCTTAATGAAGTCCATGGCAAGGCTTTCCTGCCATGTTAGCAAAGCTTGCCAGGGCTGGGGGGAAGCTGCTGAGGGAATCCATCAGACCCCGGCAGGCTAGAGCATGCATCCTTTCCCACAAGACCTGGCTCATGAGCATGTGTGTCGTGGTTTCAGCTGGGATGGAGTTAATTTTCTTCTTAGTAGTTGGTGCTGTGCTGTGTTTTGGCTATGATGT
>JAVJGI010000050.1:93846763-93857085 GCA_035590275.1 Ibycter americanus | reverse complement strand
CGCCCCGCCGGGGCTCCGGCGTGCCCGCCCCCGAGTGAGGCGTTTGGGTCCCATTCACAACAGCCGCCTCACCGGCGGAGCCGCTCCCCGCCGCGGCTGCGGGGCACGGCGGCCCGCCCTGCCGGGGCGAGGGGAACCGGGCCCTCCTCCCCCGGGGTGCCGGGGGCTTTCTGGCAGGCCTTCCCCGGCAGGTGTGGGCTCTGCGGCGGGGAGGTGAAGGCGCTACCGAGCCGGACGTTTCCCCGCCAACGGGCCCGAAGCCTGGCCTTTCTTGCTATCAGCAAGTGATAATTTAATGCCCAAGTCCCCCCAAATGAATGCGAACTCTTTTAAAAAATAAAAAATAAAATATCGTTGGCAGGCACTAGGTAAAATCCTTCTAGGAAGCCCAAGGGGTGCTCGCAGGCCCTGGGAGCCACGCTGAGGAGCCCGACCGCTTGGGCTGGTCTAGTGCAGCCCCGAGACCCTGAACAGGCTCCTCAGAAATGCTGCTGCCAGCCGGGGTAGAGGTCCGCCGCAGTACAGAAGTGACACTGGAAAAGGATGGCCTCCAAGAGAGACAGAAGAATGACTTTCGCTTTTTCTATTCCGATACAGCTCTCAACGTAGTATTTCCTTTTTATGTTTGGGACAGGTATCTTTGGAGCCCTTTAAACTCTGGGTTATTTTATGCCCCAACTGAAGTACTGGAGACCTGTATTTATGATGTGCAATTTGAAACTTAACATACTTTCTTTTGTGTTAGGGATTTCCGAGTGTGGCCTGTTCCTTGCCTTTTTGTTCACGCAAGGCACAGTGTACTTCTCTGATAGAGAAAGGTACTTGCCAAAGAGGCAAAATTATATGAATTTTTTTATTATATCATTTGTTTCTGTTGTTAATAGTACATTTCAAGAGCGTGCCCTGGTACTAGAAGGATGAAAAGAGCAATTTTCATTTCAGCAGCAAAAGGGAAACTTTCAATAATGCAATATTTCTGTAGATAGAGTCACAGCAAGGTAGACAGGAGCAACAACGAAGACGCTAAGATTGTCCTTGTCTCTCATTGACTTCCATCCAATTCTTTCTTGTCTAACGTAGACTTTCTTCTTTCGGGTGCATTTGGTAAAGAAATAGTTTTTTATGACAAGGAAAATGCATCATCTTTTCAGAAAGGTATGCAGCTCTGCACAATGTGGTTCAGCGCTGTTTAAGAACTGGAAGTGTTACAATATACTGTGGTTCTTAGATGCCCAAGGGAAAGAGATTTTTATTATCGTTGGTCACAGGACTGCCAAATATTATCTCATAAATCTGTGTCGTTCACAATGGATGAGGTAAGAAATAACCTTTTTTTTCATTCTGGTTGGTTTAGGTGGTAATGTCCATGGCAATGAGATATAGCTACATTGCTTTCGTGGTTATTTGAATACCAAAAAAGAGACATTTTACACCACAGAAGTTGTTCACTGAATACAAAATACAGTCCTCACAGCTTTCCCATAAAAATACATTGTGGGAAAACAAACAATACGAATAATACGTGTTTTCTGTCTTGTAGTAAGGGCTTGAAATTACTCAGAAACATTTATCTTGGTTTTCTGATATGTGTTGTTGAGAAAATAGTATGTAACTGATGGGGATATCTTCAAAAAGGGAATGAAGCCTTTACGTCATGGATTGATCATTGAAAAAAACAAAAGTGAGCTTGCACCTTTGAAATCTACTGCAAAACTGGCACAGGCTTAATGAGGAAGCAAGATGCAAGCCAGTGGGTTTTATGTGAGGTTAATGTCCCATTTTTCTGTGTTGTGAATAGCAGGGGAGGGTCTCTTTTCATACAGTAATTTACAGGGTTAGGAAGATTCTGCAAAATTGTGTTCATTTTGAGAAGACATAAAGCAAATGCAAATGGATCCCTGAGGTTTGAAGAATACTGTGTTCTGTGCACAATACAATAAATCCAATTTTTTCCATTCCTGTAGTGATCTGCTGTTTTTCCTTCAAAAGGAAAAGACTTCACTAAATCTGTCACTAAACTTTAAAAAACTCGACTCAACAAGTAAATTTCAAGACTCCTTAGATTCTATTTATTTGATTCTTTTGAAAGAAAATACAATTTTCTGACTGCTTTTTGTGAAATTAATAAAAAGCCTTTCAAATTTAAACGTAGAACACTACCTGCCATAACTCAGAACCCATCGGTCTCAAGATACAGAAACAAGCCCCACTCACCTTATTTACAAAATCTGCCAACTAGGGTTGCTGCCAGGTTGGTTCCCAACCAGCCTAGCCAGTTTCAGTGTCTTCTTGCCAGTGAGACATACCAAGACTATTTTGTTTTTGTTTGGTTTTTTTTTAATGCAAGCAGACATGACTCACTAGGTGAATTTGCACATAGCATTAGCTCCAGCATGGGATGTGGTGGAATTACTGAGCTTATACCCTGTTGGCTTGCTCCTGCATGCCAACTCCAATACCTCCTGGGTTTGTAGGGCACGTGGTGCATCTCCAGACTGAATCATGCTTGCTCAGTCTGTCCAATGTATGCAGCATCTTTTTGAGCTGCTGTGCAAGTGTAACAGATCTTTGCATACCAAGCAATCCCTTTCCAAAACAACCAGTTTCATCACACCAGCTGAGTGAAGTCCTAAACTCCCACTCCTGTAAACAATCCGGCTCTTGCAAGGTAGGAGGCTGAGGATGATCAACAGTGAATAATAAGCACAGTGTCCTCCTTCAAACCCATCCTTAAATCTCAGCTTTGCAGTAATGCCTGTCAGCATCTTGACCATTCTTTGACCACTGCTTGTCGTGCTGACCAGAAATGTCTCCTGTCCTTGTACTTTGTTGCCTCTTTGACAGCTGTTGCCCTTTACATTGGATGATCTTTTCGTAAATGCTACCATTTTGCTTTGTTCGCTAGCACAAGAAACGGCCTAACACAATGGCAGTACAAATGCGAACAATAGTATGAGGCATCTGGTGTGACATCTAATTGGGCCCTGATGTCTTGTTCATCAACCCTTCCCTATTTTAAGACATACCGAGTCAGTAGGGCCACTTCTCTGAATAAAGGTTTCCCGAATCAGGCCTGTATTTATGGTGCTTTTCTCTGTTCAGGGGAGGGCTGTCATGAAACAGAAAACCCTTGCAAACTCACACGAGCAATACAGTAACCAGCTATCCTAACTACCGTTGTTGCTGCCATCACGGCTGTTGTCTTTGGCTGCCACCTACAACACTCTTCTACGAATATGCAAACGATGCAACAAAAAATGTATACCTCCTGGCCCCCTTTTAAATCTTGCCATTTGCTGTTTAAAAGAGTGCTGTGTAAAAATAAGAGTTATATTCATCAGCAAAGGCTTATAAAATGCTGTGAAAGTTATGAACACAGGCTTCTATTGAACAATTGCTATGGGAAAAATACAGCATCTCTTGTTTTGTAGTGTGTTTACTGTATCGTCCTGGTATACATCCATTACTTCAATTATCTAAAGAAAGAGGCTTTGATAGATTACGACCCAATGATGTGATCCTTGTGAGAGGCACACACATGCACTTATTGTTTAAGGTAGAAAATGGTTGCTTTGTGCCTTTATAGTTGTGTAGCGGGGAATATAGATCAGCAGAAGCAGGAAGGCAGCCCAGTCCTTAGTCATGTACTCATACCAGTAACAATTACTTCCTTAAGTAAGGTGAGATACAACCTTCATGGTAGTTTCCTTCACCGTTGTGAAGGACTTGTGGCTTGGGGAAATGCAGCAGATTTCCAGTAATGTTAAACTCTTTGAAAAATGTGCCATCTAATACATTGTTTGTACAACATTCACAGATACGAGCCAGTGAGCTGACAGATTGAAAGATACGTTTCTTACGCCAGGGAGTTGGAGTCTTAAGCAAAGGCTCCTCTCACCCTTCCACCCCTCCGCTTGCAGGAGGCAGCAGCGATTGCTCAGATGACCGGGAGCAAGGCGATTGTCTGCAGCATGCGTCTTGTAATTCCAGTTCTCCGTTTGTTTATTTGTTAATAAGTAAACCACCCACCGAGGGTTGGGCAGGTCTCAGTAAATCCTTATGAGGCTTTCTATATACCCAGATGTGTAATCATTAATAACCAGGGCTGCAGCTGAACATATACTGATGAACCATTGCGTCTGAGCAGAGTCCGATGGGTGTAAAGTGTCTGCTCACGCTGCCACTGCTGTGAGAGCAAGGCCTTTGGACAGTTGGGCTTACTGCCTATGTACATTAGCAAGTGCTTCCTCGCGTAGCATAAGGTACTACCGTCATACTTTGCATATTACATTAGGGAAAAAAATACTTAGACGTGTAATGCAATGTGGCATTATATTACTTTTTTATTTATTTAAGGAAAGGAGTTATGCCTTCCAAAGGAAAACCAATTTTTCTTAAAATGAATTAATGAGTTTATCATTAATTTCCTGCATAAATGCTAGACAGTTTTTTCCATTCCAGAAGTAAAATATTATAGAATAAAATAACAGTAAAATATTACAGAATGAAAACAAATTAATTCTATATGTACCGTAGTCAGCTCTTTATTCTCTTTACTCGTATCAGAAAAGTCAAGCCAATGACGGGTTCTGATAGGAAAGAAGTACTGTGTACCCTGTGCCACTGCGGTCCCAGCAGTCCAGCTTTGTGTTTTCCAGTTGCCCCCTTTCAATTAAAGGACATCTACATCACCGTAGGAATATTGAATCGGGCTTTGACCTTGCAAATACTGAAGTGATTGTACGTCTAGTACTTGACATTAGACTTGAGGTAGCAGTATGCCGCATCCAGGCCTTGGGGACACATGTTGAACAACTGAAGTGTTGCAGATTGTGCTACTTACTGGCATTTTAATCACTTTGTTCTGTTTCCTTTACCTGTGAAAATGTGGTGCTAGCTTCTGGCACAGTTACTGGGCTACCTGCAATCTGGAGTCCTCTCCAAACTCATCCCAAAGCGATGGGTCTCTCCCTTCATACTGCAGGTCAAACCAGCCTGGGCCCTGTTCCCTCTGGATAGGCAGGTCCCAAGTCCACCACCGCGCTTATTCTTCTGACCTGCACATTACTTGGCTCCCAGGTCCACACTTTGAGGCTGCATCTGGCGCCTAAATGCATCAATTAAGCAAAATGAGTTGCTTATCACAACCATCAGGAACTCAGCACTTCGCAGAGAGGAGGACTTGAACCTCCACACCTGTCTAATCTACCACACCTACACATGTAACTCACCCAAGGTAGTCAGAACATCCTTCCTGTTTTTTCTGACCAGCTGCTTTGCATGAACAAAATTATTGATGCTTCAGCACCAGAACATCAACCCTACACTTTCTGAAATTCAATTTTCAGATATTCAGTTGCACTTTTCAGTTTCAGATATTCCAAGTGCTTTTGACCTTTAGCTTCCAGCCTGAAACCAGTTGCTGAAGCCTTAGGCTAGAATCAATTAATACAATCTTTACGGTTCACTGCTTGGCTTTATCTCCTGCTTTTGTCAAAGGATGGCTTATTTGTACCTGTGTTTTGGGCTGTGGTGATAGTTTATCTAGCAGCAGTCATTAAGCTGACCGCACCTGTGCATGTATCTCTAGTTAATCCAATAGAGCTACTCACTTGTCCCTTGCAACAAAAGGTGAAATGAAACAGTTATCAATAAATAAAAAGCAAAGCCTATTTTTTTCTTAAACCATGCGTAAGGATTCATGTCTGTTTAGACATGCAACTGACAGAAGCCTACTGCCACTGATGGCTGGGAATTTTGCAATTGGTTTTAAGGGTTCTACAATCTCCTACAGTCAAACCTGTCTATTACCAGAAAAAAATTCTCAAAATTATGTTTTGTAAGAAAACCACAAACAGCTGAAATAGGAATATAACAGTATAGAAATACTCAGAACACATTATAGTTCAATCCAGTGAGCTAAATTATAGGTACATTATATAATGTGAAAAAAAACCCAAACTGAAATGTAGATCAAGGAAAATGCTGAAACTTAATTCAGATTACTTCTTTGTATTTGTATTCTGAGTTACATCATCCTGAACTTCTCTTTTACATAAGGAGAACAGTACTTAGTGATTTTGCTATGATGACTGAGCAATACTAGAAACAGAGCACAGTTCTGAAAGAATCAGTTATGTAGACGTTTGGGATTCATAATGGAAGATAATGGTCTTTTTGATGATGAATACACTATATAAGCCAAGAATATTTCAAGAGCTTGTTTCAAAGTAGATCCATTAGCATAACCCAAAACATACCCTTGGTCTTCCAGATATGAAAAGTTCTTATATGGTTGTAATTAACAGAAAGTTAGAGAGTTTTTGAAGAATCTGTGTGCTTGTTACAGAGCCAAACTTCAGGTTTACTCCTTTCAGTGTGTACATTTTAATGCAAAATACATAATCTGCATTAGTGTAGAAAAATTGGGGTTGGGGTTATTTACATGATATCATAGATACGTTTTATGAAACAACTTCTGGATCATGGGGTCATTAAGTGTCCCTCTTGGATTAACTGGCAACGTGGACTCTTCCTACCCAGAATGTTTCTAAGCTCCGTGCCAACACCTCTTCATTTTCCCCCGCTAATTCTAATGTAATGCCCAATGTTCTGTAAAAACTGTGTTTAAAACCTGTTGTTGAGTATATGGTAAGCATAGACTGTTTGGTTGTACATCGATAACACTTTTTGATAGTTGATCTTCTGCTCTACAGAGTGAATGGGAACACTGCTGTTATATAATACACTAAATAAAACCACTTTTTCTTTTATACCTGAAATGCCTACTTGCGTGACTTCATGTTCTATGAATATACTAGTATTTGTAATGCCCATGCCTGTTTTCAGATATTAGTCATCTTCAGCAAAGACGCTGTCATAGAAATAGTCTATTGGACATGACAGTTACAGACTAGTTGCTGTGTGTTCTTTGAAATATCTAGCTATTTCTTTGAAATATCTAGCTAAATAATTGAAAGAGGGTTCAGTTGTGCAGGAAGCAAATATTTGACTGTTACCCTTCTTTAAAATGTGTTTTGACTACTTTATTGCAAAAAGAAACACAGTATTATTCTACCTGTAGTGTATTATTACGTGGCTCATGCAGTTACTGTTCTGTTGACTAGTTGGTCCAAAAATTCAGTATATTTCATTCCAGTTTGCAAGCCAGTGGTCTCCCATTTTATATCAATTTATTTCTTGATGTTTTGCTAGTTTATTGTATTTATCTCAACTATTTAAAATGTCTGCAAATATCCCTATGGTAATGGAATCAACTTGGCAGCAATATATAGTTACATGAATCGTAACTAGAAAGTAAATAAATGGTTTAAGGCACAACTAAATACCAAATGGAAGCTGATATGTTTGGTAACAGCTGAAGGTGTTTGTTGTGAATATACCTCAACACCATTAATATTCTTTCCTGGAAAGCCCTACTTCTCAAAAAAGCTGGTTTGGATGCATTTAAGAGTTTGGGCCTGGTGTTTTGGGGGATGTCCCCCAAAAGAAACCCTTTCCCTGCGGATGGGTGGATCACCCCGTAACTCTGTTGTGGCTGAGCCCAGAGAGCAAAGGTGGCTGTTGGAATTCTATACAAAGGAATTGGGGATCATTGAATTTTTATGATTGTGGATCTGTTAATGCTGTGGGCTGTCCATAGCAGATAAATGGAGAAGTAGCCCTTTAGAAAGGTTCTTAGCTTGAGCCTATGCCTTTGACAGAAAGCAGGCTAAAGCAGCATTGATGGACCTTCAAAAGATCTAGTGTATGTGCATGTAGCTTCCAATGAATAAACAAGTCGCTGTTTTTTGTAATGGCATGTAATGGAATAAGATGGCTGAGTACTTGCAGAGCATTTTTTGCAAGAGAACAATATTTGATTTTCTTGGGCTACAATTGGCAAAGAAGCCTTTTTCAGAGTATTCATAACTACCACGGCTATGAAAAAAGTGTCCCTTCAACTCAATGTCTTAGATGGACCCATTAGCTACTGATGTCGTGTTGCATAAATGCACACAGTTGCAAAAGTGACACAGGTTTTTAATGTAGGATGTCTTAATTCATTGTGATAGCTACATGGCTTCTCCTTCGAACATAGAGGGAAGACTGTGCAGTCAAGGGTATTTTAATTCCATATCTAAAGTTCAGTAAATGGAAGAGAGAGCATTGAAAGACTTAAATAAACCATAATGTGATAAATCATAACAAAGTACAAAATGAAAACATTCAGTTTATTTAGAGAATGTTCTCCAAGAATGGAATACATCGGTCTTGAACCAAAGCATACATTTATTCAGACTGCTGTTAATTCACAGTTTATTTATAAAATGATTCCATTTCTGATAACATCTGTATATGGCAGGGTGCCTAGCCTCTGGGGCACAATGGGGAAAACTTAAGCTAGCATCTTCCTTCCTCTTTATCTACAAGCAAAGAAGCTGGAAGGAATCGCAGTGTTAACTCTGCTGACTGAACTCAGGCAGCAGCACCGGGTGGGTCTTACTTACTTCCACGCACTGGAGAAAAGACAGAGCTCCTCCACAATGGAAACAATAGGAAATCTTGGTAGGAGGTTCTCAGAATGGCTAGCCAAAGCAAGCTAGGTGCAAGACTGTAGACCTGTTGTGATACAGAGTCAACACTTTGACTTCGGTCAGGGAGGAAACTAAACAAAAGTAATCACACAAAGTGACAAAATTAAATCAGGAATTACCTTACATGTTTTGTGTCAGCTTGTGGTAAGAACTCCAGCTGTTTACAGGCAACACAAAACCCATGGTTATTATAATTCAGCTTTTCTCTCCAATTACTTGACTGGGAAAATACTAAAACATAATTTCTATTTGTGCAAATCTTTGAAAGAGCAGTGAGTGCTTATGAATAACACACCTATAATGTAACGTACTGATCTGGACTGAAACAAAGATCTTAAAATACATTTTTGCGTACAGAAATTCCATTTGTTGTACATCACTGGCAAATTTGGTATGGCTGAAAAAAATAAATCTGATTAGCCACAAAATGTTTTTCTCTAATAGTTATGACCTAATATATATTTTTGATATTGGAAAAAAATAACATATTGGTCATTTTGTCTGACAGACTTTACCACTTCCTGCCTGATTATTGAGGAATTCAAAAGCTTTTTGGCCAACAAGAAGTATGCCTACACTAGGGAATTTCTTGTTCTCTTTTCAGGAAACACAGCTACATTAGAGCTATTAACGCAGGCTTTCTCACCAACATTTATTTAATGCTATCTGGCCTCCGTCGCTTTTCTAGATCCCTCTTATCAGCTCCACAGTGGGCCTCTATCCTGCAATTAATTCTACTTGGTACAGAGGTTGGCAGCGCTCGCCGTGGGGTCCCAGCCATTACAGATATCTGTACGTAAACACGAAGGAGACAGCAGTACCTGAGCTAGCAAATACCAAGCCGGCAGTTTTCTCACGTTTGTGCGGAGATCAGGCTGAACTGCTTCAGATACGGTTACACAAAGCGACCATTCACCCTTCAGCGTGTGAGCCTTTGGGGTGGGGACCATAGGCTCCCAGGGCAACGGGGTCCCCATCCTTGGTGGAGCAAGTAATTAGGAAAAGAAGATGAGATGTGGCTGACCTGCTTTCCATTACCTGCTGCTATCATCTCTCAGCGTTGGCTGAGGAGGTACTTCACTCTCCACCCTCAGTTGTCTGGGTTTTTTTGAAATCAAGCTTTAATTTGCTAAAACATAACCATTTTATTTAATAAGAAATAACACATTATTGGCAAACGGAAGGGTGTTTTTAAGACTTTTCTCCTCAGCAAACTGGCTGTCACTGAGCATTACACATGCCCCTGGTAAATAAATTAGGAGATAAAGAGCATTAAACTCATAAAACAATTGCTGTATTTTGCTGCCGGTTGGCATCTCTGCAATACAGCTGCTTCTCCCAGCCTCCTGGGAGCAGAAAAAGGGACAATAGCGAGCTATGCAGTGTGACTGACATCTCATCTACCCCACCAACCTAAAGGCACACACACATATTTCCCCATACTCACCGTCGGGTCAGAGTAATTTCTGTTGGTTTGATATAATCTTAAAAAACTTTCTGTCACCCAACCAGGAGCCAACAGATGGTCAATGCAGGAGGTCACACAGGATGGTCCTAACAAACTCTTTTGGCCACGCAGTCCGTGCAGAACGTGCCTTTTTCCTTAGCATCTGGTTTAGCAGGTGCAGCTCCGCCTGTAAGCCACCCAAACCAGCCAGCTGTACTTGCAATGGAACATTACAATCTGTGATCATCAGAGGAGAGGGGTCCTTGCCGAAGGCTGTA
>JAVJGI010000050.1:93821863-93836994 GCA_035590275.1 Ibycter americanus | reverse complement strand
CTTCCTGGGGAGGTGGCTGATGTCCCATGCCTGTCAGTGTTTAAGAGGCATTTGGACAATGCCCTTAATACCATGCTTGAACTTTTGGTCAGCCCTGAATTGGTCAGACAGTTGGACTAGATGATTGCTGTAGATCCCTTCCAACTGAACCAGTCTATTCTACATTCTGTTCTAAGCCTTCCTTCAACAGAAGCAGGGATATATTGCCTGCTAAATAACCTCCCTTGTCTCCTACTTTCACTATACTATATCCACTAATTCCTGCAAAAACAAGAGCTATAGAGGAGGTATTCCAGCTGATGATGGACCAAAACAATCCTCAGAGCTAGGTGAAGTCATGTTTACAACATTTTCCTCTTAAGTGACAGGCAGCATGCTAAAAACCAGCCACATCCCATCTCTCCCAGCCCGTTTTAGTAAAGTGATACAGAAAACTGTGCCTTGTATTTGGTGACCACACATAATAATGACAATTATGATAGGAATGCATATGAGTTAATGATGAACACTCTTACTTGAGAACCGAGATCCACCAGCAGAAGTGCCTGCAGGTGTATAGGGTGGAATCCTTCACCATTGCAGAGAAGGATGCAAACTAGTATTTCATGAAAGGCCTTCAGGGAAGGGAAAAAGACCAGGCTTGTACATTTTTGCAATGAAAAGCACTAAAGAGAGCGCAAAGCACCTTTAAGTGTTACTGGGAGAATCCCCTGGGCTGTAGTGGAGGTGGGGTCTAGGTGACTGGCAGCAAAATGGGCTGCAGACTAACTGCACATGGTTATGATACCCAAAATGGAAGGCACAGAAAAAACAAGAGGCAGGGGGAGCTGGTAAGGGGGACAGGGCCAATGGTGGTAGCTGGGGGATACTCATAAATTTTATGGCTAGAAAGGAAAACAACATGAAGCAAAGGCTGTAAAAGTGATTAGTATGATTTAAGGCCAGTAGGGAGAGGGAGCAGAGGTGAATGGATGAAGCAGTCACTGGAAGCAAGTTTTTGGGTCAGAGCACAACAGTGAGGGTGAGGACAGACAAACATCACTCAGACTTCCCAGACCTTCCTCGGGATGCACTGCCTCCCTTATTCCACATAACAAAGACTTAAGATCCTCCTTAAGATTCCTCTCTTTTGGCTTGACTTTGATGTGACTTTAAAGAACTAACTTCCATACTGGTGCTATACAGCCTCCATCTTTCCCTTGGTTTTTGCAGTGTGGTCTGTAACTTTCTCAGTAAGACTGCAAGCTCCATAGTAAACCATTATAGCAGTAAAATATAAAGTGCAGATAATTACATCACCTAAACGATATCAAAAGCACACCTATGGTGTTCTACGAATAATAACCTACCTAGCTGTAAAAACAAATTCCAGAAACAGATTACAAAAGGGTAGGATGTAGAACTTGTACTTGTGGACCAGCTCCTGCAAGAGGGTTGGAATACTAGCGTAGCAGTTTTCTGGGAAAAAGTAGTGGTAAGAGAAAGTTAATTTTAGTTTTGAGAGGATCTGTTGTGCAACAAGAACCCTCTGTATGTCATGAGCATGCAGAAAAGAGTGGTGCCATCATAACGATACGATGAACTAGATGCAGTCAACCTCTAGTCAAATTAAGATGCAGTCAAGAATTTTAAATATCATGCTACAGGTTCTATCTAAAGCATTTAGTAGCACACAGAAAACCTCTTCACTTGGTGAGAAGCTGCGACACATTTCTAAAGCAAGAAATGCCACAGCACAGACAGAGCTGTCACCAGTGAAAAACAATTTGGACTCAAGTGAAAGAAATGGTAAAAAAATGATGATAGGAAGCCATTATGGGACACTGGGGGAGGATGAGAAAGCAGAACAGGAAATGTTTATGTAGATAAAGGAAGCCTGCAAAACAACTACAACAGGGATCATAGGGATTTCAATCGGCCTGTTACTGAGGGGAATTGTAATTAGGAAATATCAAATCAGTGCAAAAAGCTGAAGACTTTAGGTAGCCCTGAATTGTCTTTAGACAGTTTATGAATGTGCAGCTACAGCCAGGGAAGCAACGGCCTCATCCTGGCTTTTATCTCCAGCTCCAAACCAGTGCAGGTCTGAAAGAATCAGTTTATTGACCTTCTGGGTTATACTGCTAGCTCTATTTTCTCAGGCCTTCTGCAGATGGCTGGGGGCTGGTATATTCACAGAGGATGTGGTTCGTTTAATTTCTGGGGATTGACTCTTCTTATGTTTGTGGAGGGCATGAACTATAAATTGTTGGGAAGACAACTTTGCAAGCTATGAAATGCGTAAGTGGCTATACATATTTACCACCTGAGTTACTCTTAAATACAGTCAGAATATATGATAGGCAGTAACTAGTCAATTTCGGAAATTACAGTGTACACCAACAAAAGTTTAGTTCAATTTGCAGTTTACAAAAATCAGGTACAAAACCCCATTCTGCTGCCAGCAGTACCATCTCGGCTTCTGTCAGGTTTAGATTCTCCACTGCAAAAGTGTAGTTTGAGGCTTTGGCAAAAGTGCAATGTGAGGCTTTGGCAAAACTTCTCTATGTTGCAGTTGTAAGAAAGAACAGTTAAATGAAATTAGTGGATGTTACTCAGGGGATATTAAAGCATCAGGTCTGGCAGCACTGGTCTTCTGTCCACCCCTAGCTTTTGCTTGCCTTTTGCTCAGGCTCTGTGGGTCTGCTGCACTGCTGCAGGCTTCCCTCTGCCAGGGGTTTCCACCTGGTCCTTCCAGTTGCCACTCCACTGCCCTCATCCAAAACCATGGTGTTCTGCCATGGGGCTAGGATAAAAGAGGTGGAGGTCCCCCCTGATGCTGGACTTAAATAGACTGGAGGAACATCATCTCATACTAACGGGACTGCAGCTGGGAAATATGAAGAGTTGCAAGAGTAACCACCAAATATTTATGGGTGGTAGTTCAAAGCACGTTCTTCTGAGAAACTGAAGCTGTAAATTTTATTTCGCTAGACTTCATTTTTGCAAAGATTATCTGAACAAGCATCTGGTATGTTCTGATTCACAGCACACATCTTCTGTTGTATCATTCTGCACAACAATAATCATTTTAAGATTAGTCCTGACTTCATTCAGTGTTACTACTACAACGCGGATTATTCCTTGACGTCTGCTAAAAGCGATAACTTTTATAGTATTTTATCTTTTCTGGTCTTTATTTGTCCTGGTGAAAGATGATCTAGTTGCTATTTCTTAAGACATAATTGTTGTGTCTGGAGTCATCCTTGTTTGTGTAACAGAGATTGCACTTGCAAGACTTGCAAGGGATTAGAATGAGCATTGATTTTATAAAGAGAATGTGATTCACTAAGGTTTTGATGAAGCCGTGGGAGAAAAGTGCAGTTAATTCTACTTTCCTCTGGTTCTGTGTGTACACTGGTCTCCAAAAGCTGTGCAGAGAGGTTTTCAAGAACAAACTCTAATCAAACCTTTTCCTAGGAAAGTCTTGTTAGCAGCCTGCAGAAATGCCTGCTTTATTTTAATGAGCTCTTTCAGCAGTGTCACACAAGTGTTTTCATAATCTCAAAACTCCTATTTAAATAGCTGTGACAATCAAGCCAATTATGCTCCCATGGACCAATTTTTAGTTATCTTTGGGAGGGTTCCACTAAAAACATATTTGTGTCCCTTTCCTGTCAGCCGAAATATTTTTTTGGAAATCAGTATTATTTATCTCACTAATTACCCTTTAACTTGCTTTTGCTTATTTTTACAAATTTCCCTTTTTTTCCCCCTACTAGATTATTTATTTTTTTAAGGCTTACTACTTATTGTTTCCACTGACCTTTGGATCCCTGAGCCTATGAGGCTCTGGGATATTTTTCCTATTTAAAAGCCAAAAGGAGACATTTCAGTTTCCTTTTTTTCATCCCCCACAAATATTTTCTGCCAGCGATTCCCTTTCATATGACTGCTTAATTCTGTTTCCCCAACTCATAGAAATTCATGTTAAAATAGGAATAGAGGAGATTCTTTTGGCAGCTTGCCTGCTGAACTCTAGAAATGCCACTTCACATAGTCCATGCTTTGGATGGTTCAGTGAGTTCCAGAGAATATAGCTGGGAAGACAAACCTGCTGACTGAAGCCTGTTCATCTGAGAAGAAGGGAAGCCGTTCTCTAAATTGCTTCATCCTGATCATTACATGTCTCTTTTATTCTGAGTGCTTCATCTTGGCAAAGTAATTCATTCTCTTCACCGCTTCATTTGTCAGTCACTGTGATAACTCAGCCGGCAGGCACTAATGGTGCCCATGAATTTTGTGACTCTGACCCCCATTTACTAATAAGCATAGTAAGATATGGCATACACATGACTATATGGTTATTAGATAGCAATGACTTTACACCAGTGCTTACCTGAATGTCCTTTCAGACAGGAATCTGGCTGGAAAAGGATGGCTCTGTTGTCACGTCATGGTCATTTCCCAAACAAGATGATCTAATTGTGTAACTGAGAAGTCCTAAAAGCATTTTAGTCTTTCCTAAGTGAAATTAAACTGCAAGTTTACACTTGATCTTTGTATGGGAAATGTTAAAATTCACAGCAGGTTTCCAGACGTCTGCTTCCCAACTGTTTTTAAAATCTAGGTCATTATATATAAGTGGCATCATATAAGTCTCCATGGAAGTCTCAGAACATTTTAAACAGCAAAATGGGTCAGCTTTCTTTAAAGCTTTTAACCATCTAATTAAAGCTTGTAACCATCTAACACAAGTTTTTCATATGTGTGTAGTCCAAGAAAGGTTAAATATCTCTCTTGACCCCTCATTGAGTGTGAATTTTTAACTTTCCATGTTCTCATGGCTCTGTAAGGCAGCATTTTCTAGGTAAATTCCCCTGCTATTTCAAGTTGTTTGCTGTTTTTTGCCATTGAGTATGAAACCTACGGCAATATAAATCCTACCTTGGTCGTTCATTTCCACATGCTGTGCAGTCATTCCTTGACTGTAGGCGTCTTCCATGAGCTGAAACATTTGACGTGCCTCAGCTACTGCTGTTTCTTTGATTTTGTTATTATTATTCTCTTCATCATGTTGGCCCAGACCGGGACTGAAACAACACTTCCAAAAGGTGCCCCACTCCCTGTGTGCAATTTTGTGTGTGCTTGCAAACAATTTTCAGACTAGCAAGCAACACACGTTACTCTAAGCCATGGCAGCGCAGAGGAGCGGGGTAGTGCAGTGCTGGAGAGGGCTACGGGATGGGTGCCGCTGGGACGCAGCAAGGTGACTGATGGGGAGAGGTGGTCACCAAGGCTGACTGCCATCGGTAGGGATGCAGAGAGACATCAGACACAGATGATTCCAGTGGCAGAAGGATGGGTAAGACATTGCTGGGTGAGGAAAGCTGTGGATGCTCTGACTCTTGGCATTTCTACTGGTAGAAGTTACTTTACCTGTGGAACAAAATGTTGGAGGGGATCCTGACACCACTGGTTGCAGATATGTCAGCTTGGGAGCCTTCACCCTGGTTCCCTCGGCCGGGATCAGGTCCACTGCTTAGAGGCATAATCCAGTTACACGGTACATGATTCCATGCCTCAGGAAGAGCCACGAGGGCGCCTAGCAGCCCCAAGGCAGAAGTACAAACCAAAAGCCTGCCGCATTTTCTCACCGCCAGCCTGAGTGCTTGAGAACCCAGCTGAGAGCCTGGCTAGCGTGAGAAGGTGCCCGCTAGCCTGAGTGAAAGGCATGACATTTGGCAGCTCCATTGCTCTACGGGCTATTGAAACCCATAAAAACATTTCCAGTGCTTTCAGGGGACTGCGGATCCTGCCTACAGGCTGCTTTCCTTGCGCCGTGACAGTACTCCAAGAACTTGGATAATTATCACCATCTCCTGAACATAAATACACCTGCATCTGAAAGTGTTTACTTTTTTTTTTTTCCCTGAGCTTTTTACATCTGCTGCTTATTTTCATGTACTTGCCCACAACTGCCAAAGAATAAGTTGTCTCTTTTTTTCATTTATTTCCATTGCAGCCAATACAATCTCCTTGTATCCATTGCAAATTCCTCCACCACTGAGCTCTTCTGGCATCACACTGGCTTGTGTTTTTAGGGCAGAGGGGAGAAGGGTTTTGTGTGGTCATTTAATGCATGAGAAAACTCATTAATAGATTTTCTGGGTAACTGAAATGTTGTTTTTATCTGCAGAATAGACTGAGTCTAACACTGCAAGCTTCCTCCTGATGCCCTGGCAGTCTCCTGCAATTCCAATTTGGTGTGACTGGTTTTTTTTGGAAGGAAAGAGTAGCTCCAACTCTGTGCTTATTCATTCTCATTGCTGGGGCTAATCAATGAAGCAATTGTAATTTTTGGTGATGTGAGTGCTGGAATGTTTTAAACTGGCAGGAGACCATTCACACGTACGATTGCTAGGCCACCAGGTGAGAATGAGAAGGAACGAGTACAGTATCCATGAATAAGCACCAGATCTGAGCCCACAACACAGCCTTAGAAACTCACAGCCACTTTTAAACAGTGGAAATACCCAGTTCGTCCATAGTGGCTTATTTGTGATTTTGCAACCTGTTGCTGTGAAATTAAGGTGATGTCAAGAACTGTTGATAATTACTTTGGCTAAGTTGTATAAAACAGCAACAGACAGACTGCTCAACCAGAGCATTAAAAAGATTTTCTGCAACTCGCAAACAATTACATAAAATTAAACAGAAGAACAATATTGTGTGTAAATTGAACCATTTTAAAACAATAAAGTGAAAAAGTCTGCATGCACTGTCCTCATATCCCTGGGGAAGGGCGCGCTCTTCCTTGGCTGTGGAAATACAACTTTGTTCCCTGAAGATGGCTAGAAGCAATACAGCCATCTACTGACTGACAGGGTTAACCACAGCATGTTTATGTGTTTGTCATATAACTCGCTCGCTATTTCCATCTTAAAATTGTGGCCCGTGGAAAACTGGTTTTCAGCAGAAGCTAATTACTGAAGCACACAATTAATAGCTGATTAGTAGCTTGCTGACTCTCCTTGTTACTCATTGCTTTGACATCTGGTTAGGTAGCTGCATGTATGAGCACTCCTAAGCATGTGCCATATATTTTCCCAAGCATGAGATGGCATCGCATCTCACAGTTGACATGCAAGGGCTCCATTCCCACGTCTCCACTGCTTTGTAGGTCTAAGAGAAAATCATAATCACATTTCCACCAAAGAATGAGACAAGACTCCCTGATGTCTGTGGCTGTCCTGTTCCCCTTTCGACACCTTAAGCTGGTTTTTGCTGAATATTGATCACTTTGTAGAAGTCAGAGAAACACCCTAGACACCAACATGATGTTGACCGAGCAACCTGGCGAAATAAGGGGATGGGAGTCTGACTCAGGAATTATTCAGGATATTTAATTGTGTTTAAGAGCTGTTTGTAGGTTGCGTGATGATGCAGGTGTTTGAAATGGAGCCTGACATGCAATACGCTGTGTATTACGTGATTTGAGGGCTTGCATGCACTAAGACCATGGAATCTTGCAGGAAGCCCATGTCTTGCCACAGACTCTCATTAAAACAAACTAATGAAGTACATTTCAAGTTCATACAACTATAATGAAAGATGCAAAAATGGAATGAAGGTGGGTGAAATACTGCTTTTAAAGACAGTTTGAATTACAGGAACACCTAGATCCTGGATGGGTGTCAAGAAGCTCCCTTTTAGCAAAAGGCTTTTTTAATCCTTAAAGGAAAATAAAGTGTTGGTTAAGAACCATATAAGGCTCAGCAAGAATGATGCCTGCGTCAGCAAATTGAAAAAAATACCTGGCATATTTGCACAAGTGGCTGGCTGAGCAGTCCAAAAAGGTACTCATGCACACATAGTGAGACAGCAGACTATGTGTAAATATAAAAACACTCTTACATTGTTATGACATGACTGTAGGGAACAAGACTGACCAGAGCGACTGACTCTGCACGATGAGCCTCACGACAGCTTATAGAACATGGTTTTCACAAATGGTGAATGAAGTCCCACGATCCTCCTCAGGTTTCGGAGGAGCCACGTAACCCACAGTGCTGCTGGGAAAGCTCTACATACTCTGCAGGCAGCAGGCTGATTATATGCACACGTATGATTCCTACCCTTGCTGGAACTGGAGCGTCCAGATTTACACAACTAAGACTTCTCTTTGAAGTGTCACTAGGAGGAAATTGGGACTTTCTTCCTCCTGCAACTACTTCGGCATGGCTCAAATTAAATTTTAACTATGTTTAATCCCTATGCTTATATAACATATAGACTGAAATCACCGTTTGCAACGTTTAGAACAACCAAAAGTCAAGGCATCAAGAACTACAGGCAAAATACAACTCCTAGGTTATTTTACTTTATCTTGTTATTGTAAATGAGATGTTACTACAGATTCTCAGAACACGGTGTAAAGCTCCACGTATATAAGCAATAAGCATTCAAGATTTTAAACTGAGACTCAAGACTCTCCTTACGATATTCAAGAGCTTGTAAAAACTTTCTTTAAACAACAGTGTGGTATTTAATGGACAGAGATAAATATAATGCTATTATAAAATCTTACAGCTACAAGAATAGCATTTCAGGCTCAGAAGGTTATGTTTTCCAGAGTAGAGATGTGAGGATGACACCCAAAAATACAAGCACAGAGAAGCATTTGGAAGCAAAACCTAAACTAGCTTGTTTCCACTCAAAAATAAATGTGCTATCACAACAGACATGAAACACTGGCTGAGACCGAACAAATTATAAATATACAAAAATAGATAGATTTCTAGAACAATTGGATCTTGTTTCTGTAAATACTTGTGAACAAGTGAATGCATTGAGTTTCCTGGGATTGCTCATGGGTGAAGTTATTAGTTAGAGTCTGTAAGTCTCCAGTCATGCGCAGTGACATTTGCAAACCTGTAGGACTGGAACCTCAAAAAATGACAAATTCTTCTGAAGAGCGATGGTTTCTTTTCTACGGACTGGATAACACTTAGCAAGCATTTGGTCATTTCTGTTGTAAGTAATAATAAACTGTATATGTAAAGCTATAAAGCAGAGGCTAAAAAGTTATTAGACATTTCATAATCAGTAGAGTGGCAGTTTTTAAAGTTTTTCCTGTTCCCCCTCATGAAGGCACATTCTTGGCCTTGCATGCTCTCCCAACAATTTGTGAATTATTTACGTGGCTATTCTCAACCTGTGTAGCAGTGATACACAGGGTGGATGGTAGCGGGGGCGAGAGAAGTGCTGAGGGCAGTGCTGAGAGGGGTACTGCCAGGAGGCAATGGCTACACCAGAGCTGCAAGCAGGAAGGAGCTGCCTTGCTAATTCCAAGCATTTTCATCACTGTACTCTCCCTACCCTGTTCCCACCCAGACACTTCTGCTATAACCCCACTCCTAATTCCATCTCTTGTGCCTCAGATGCCTCTGGAAGAAGGCAGTGGTGCTGGGCCATGCTGTGGCCTCAGCATGGGGAAGAAGGCTTGGAACTAGCAGTGCTGCTCTGCTCTGCTCTTGCCATTCCCTCACGCCATGTCCCAGGAGCTGGGGAGGCACTGGGAGACAAACAGCACTGTAGTGGTTAGTGGAAGAGCAATCCTTTCTGTAATAAAAAGCCGGGTATTCAGTTATATATCTTAATTCTTTCCATACGTGTCCTTTCTTGCCCTCACTCCCTAAATTTTGTTCAAACAGAAAAAACAGGAACTTGGCCTCATGTCTGGGATTCCTGGAGAGCTAGCAACCTCACTGGATGTGCAACAGTGCAGATCAAATGGTGGCTGTCCTGATAACTGGCCAGCGCACATACACAGATCAACTGTACTTCAAGTGAATATAAATCTGAGGTATCTGGTGCATGTCACGCTTCCTGCACAGGTGCTAGTTATCTGAGTATATGCCAGGAGATGCCTGTATCCCTGTGTTGTCTAAGCTGAAATTAGAGATACTGGCAGAAACTTTACACAAGATAAGATAAAGCACTGTTAAAATATCTGACAGAGCCCTTGTAATGTAAATCATCAACGTATCAGGTTTCAGAATAACTTTTTCTTTGAGCATGAAAAATCCTGGCTACCATCTAGTTGCTTGTTTTCTTTCCTAAGCTTCTAATCCCGAACACAGTCAGAGAAAAACTTGGATGATAGGAAGGAGTGATCTTTCCAATGACAGTAAATTTTACATTGCCATTGATCCAGATGAGCCCATCACCGCTTTCTGGAGGTGAAAGGGATGATATCCTTATAGGCAATGCCTTAACTTTATGTATTATAGAAAATGGAACAGGCATCTTTTCAGACTGCACTTGGGCAGTTCTTAGATGGGGGAGAAGTCACTCCGTTCCCCTATGAGAGATCCTTCAGGGCTGATTATTTCTATGGTTATGGGACCCAGAACTGTGGGGCAGCCTGGGCTGTGCCAGGATGTAATGCACAGATAAGCCCCAATTCTGCAGGCAGTTATGCACCTACCTCATTTCATACTTGTCTGTAAAGCACAATGGGCCGGTTGCTCCATCTGCAGCTAGGCACTGTGGAGAATGCTCTCCGCTCCAAAGGACTTACAACCTCAGAAGAAAGTCAAGCAAGTAACAGAAAACAAGGAAACATTTAGAGTGAGGCATACTATTTTAGATCTCTGTCACTTTATCATATATTACCCTATCGGTGTCTGTGCAGGAACTGGCTGCAGTCTCTTTCATGTGGGCTGACTGCTAGGTCCCTTAATGTTAATGGGGTGTCACATGACTGAAGAACGCTACGGATGAAAGCAGAGGTTGGGTCACAGCACTGATGTCCTTAGTAGCCTCTTGTAGGCAGTAAGGTCAAAGGCTTTTTGAAAGTTAAATATCAACTATATTAGTAGATTTTCTTTTATTCCCTGCTCTGCAAAAGAGAGCTTCCTTTGCAGCAATGCTGATTTGTCTCTGGATTTTTCTTGGTAGTGTCTTAGAATTATTTGACATTTTAAAAGACAAGGAATCGGCAAAATAGAAATAGTATTTTTTACAAAGACAAATGCTCCTCTAAAAAAAAAATCATGATGGCACCTGATTTTTCTAGATTTCCCATGGCCATTTTAGCCATTTTTTTCAAATTACATATTTGAAATTCTGTTTCTTTAGCATACCACAACAAAACAATTTATAGACATTTTAATTTATAGACATTTTATTATTTTGATAATTCTTATAATGTTTAACACGGGTGACAAATTATTGAAAAAATAAGTCTAATTTGAACCCATGCTTAGGAAGAATTAACAGCACACAGAAAGAAATTCCAAATAAAACTTCAAGCTATTCTATACAACCGTAGTCCACGCCTAAGATCAAATCAGAGGTCTGATCTGAGACCATATAACACAGCAGTCTAGCTCTTTTAGACTGCATTTTTACAGGATAAAGAAATGTCCATCCAAGTCCTGTCCCAGAAAGTTACTGTTTAGCTAAAACTTTTCTATCGCTGCAGCTGTTTCACCATCATATTTACTGTTTGATTTTCCTTGAACAATAAGATACCAAGACATTCTCTTTCCTGTCTCTTTTGAAGCACCTCACATGTAAGAGGGAAAATTTATATGTAATCAGGGCAAAAATATTTGCAGATGAATCACATTTTCATTTAACAATTTCAAAAAATTATTCCTCAGACATGTGTCACCAACTGGACTACCACTGCTAGTAACATTGCACAGTTACAAGCGTTTTCAGGATTTGTCAATAAAACCAGCTTCACACCCCTGTTAGAAACCAGATACTGGTCTTACAGGACTTGATTGCAGAAGTCAACTGTTGCAACTGCATATCCCAGAGGAATTCATTAGAAGTCCACTTCCATGTTGCAGTCTGTCTGCCAGCCACCTATTACAGACTAGCAGGGCCTTCAATTGTCATGTTCTTTACAGGCGATTTGCAAGTGAAAGCGAGTAGTTCTGTATTTCCCTCTCAGCCTGCTCCATTTGAATTCTCTGGTGGCTAGAAAAGAGACAGCTTATTAGCTTTCTTATCAGTGAATATGCCTGTAAGGTCTCTCTCTCTCTCAATAGCCCCTTAGTTCTTGAATCCTTCAGCGTTGTAACATCCCAGACTGCTACCTCTTGTGAAGTTTGATGGAAATTGGCTACTGGCCTTAAAGGTTAGCGGGAGGGTCAGCTGGCACATATAGAAAATATCAGCATGTAAGTCCTGACAGACAACTGAGAAGTCCATTATTATATTTAAATATATATGCATTTCAGCTTGTTTGCTTACAAAAATATTAGGACTGACAAATTGTATACCTCTTGTTGAAAGACGTAGTCAAACTTGTTTGTCAGTGTTGCTAATATGGCAACAAAAAGACTTCCAGAGCCATTTTTCCTCATGGAAATCCATTATGAAAATTCCTATAGCACTGTTGGGAATTAGCAACATTTCCAGTACCGAAGAGCTGATATACACTTCCAGAGTGAGAAAACCCATGTAAGCATGACCTTTCCTTTAGTTTTCTTAAGGAATAAACCTCTCTGGCTTCATGTATACAACTGAAGGGAGCACAAACACCACAAACCCGCTCTTTCCTCCTTGAAGATCAAGTTTGCCAGATCATTAAATGAAATGTAAATTCTGTGATTTAGAACAGAAAATTCTGGCAGGGGCTGAAATACCAATTTTCTCAAAGCTGTTTGTTCTGAAGAAGGAATGTGGGAATCCTTGTCATTGTTTCACGGTAAGGCAGGGTTTTTAAAAGGTCTTGGAGAAAACTGTTGTGTCTGAGCAGATTCTCAAGTTCTTTCTGGTTTTCATCCCACATACAGGTCAGTAATTTCACATGACCCCAACTATTAGTATAAATAGCAGAAGAGGCTGAATTCGTTAGCTATAGCCCAGCTTGTAACTGCTATGATTTTACTTGGTGTTACAGTCCCCAGGCTAAGCCCTGCTGGTTTGTGCAGAGGAATGAAAGGAAAAGGTGATCCAGAGTTTTTAAACGGTACACTCACTATCCTATCAGAGAATAAATAAATGAATAAATAAAATAAAATAAGCAAGAAACAGAGAAGATATTTTAGTGACAGTGACTTCAGATTTTGGTCTATTCCAACTCGATAAATGGATATCAGCACAGATTAATCATATAAGATACCTTAGTGCCTAACTTAGTTAAGAACCTAGAGATGTAGGATCTTACATGCTCTGAATTTTCCCTTGGATCGTCTAATGGCTGTGTAAGAAGCCTCAACTCTCAAATCAGGTACCCGGTTCAGACATTTCAACAGCCAAAAGAGGATCCCTCAGTCTTTTCTAATGTTTTAATTCCTTTATTCAAAAAATCAATAAAGTTTTGTCATTCCTAAAGATGATTTGCCATCATTTTCCCTCTGAACTACAGAGATGTCACAGACAATAAAAATATGCAAAAAGATTACTGTAGATTTGTCAAGGTATGTCGAGTCAGACAAGAATTAATAATAACTGCATCATTTCTTGCATGTTAAAGTATCAAATGGCCTCGGTGTGGTATTTTATGATACTTCACAACGTATATTCATAAAATGTTTTCTGGAATGTAGATTAATGTCAAGCTATTTCTACCAGGTTGTAAGTTTTAGTCCTAAAATGAGCTTGCCACAAATGTAATCCTGACCCCTGAGGGCCTGTGCGCACGACAGGGATGCGGTCACAGAGCTGGCACAACTCGCAGCTTCTAAAACACCACCACAGAAGAGCTCTCACTGTTCTCGGGTTGTGACTCAGGAGATTTCCTGGTCATCCCAAGTCCGGAGTTTCGTACAGTAGCTAATGGGTGTGTTACAGAAGTACTGTGTGTACATAGACCACCAAATTGTTAGCCAATAAAATTGCAATCATCCTAAATGCAACGTTTAAAACTTACCATTTGCTTTGATTTCTGTGTATTAATCCTTGCAAGGCTCATCTAGCTGATCCGTTTTGGTGCATCACCCTATGCATCCTATGCCGCACCCTTGCCTAGTGCTTAGAAATTCTATTCTTGGAAATTCCTGGGAATTCCAAGTTACATGCCCTGCCAGTGACAGCACATTCAGAATTTCAAGTGCAAATAATTGTTCTGATGTAACAAGGGAGGGGGCTGGGAAACCGATACGAGTATGTCAAATATTACATTTGAAGGTGTTGTCAAGTACCAGTTGTCCACGTTTACAATTTGATAAGCCATCTCAAGGACAACAGGTGCTGTAGGAACACTGAGGTCCCATGCTTCACCTCAAACACGAGGTTTGCAAAGGACTGGTTGTAGAGGACAATAATTAGAAGTCAGCAAACATGGAAATTAAAGATGATTTTCCCTGCTTTTGCAAATTCTCACATTACCTGTTGTCTGTATCCAGGTCTTATTTAAAAGGAAGAATTAGGTCCTGGCTGCTAACGATATTCCTTTAGGCTCTTCTTACCTTTCCCTTCAGAAGCTGGAGTTCCTTACACTCCTCTCTTTATTAGCAAACTTTCCCGTGCCTCACCGCTTGTTCGTACTGCACAGCTTAACGAAAGGGCCGATTCTTTGGCATTAAAGGGACACTATGTACCTGAAAAATTGAACCTGTCTGAAACCTGCACGCCTTCTGTAGTTACATACAGCATTTGAAGACTGAAAGAGACATACCGAAAGCAGTTTCCTGGTTCTTTTCAAGAGACAATGTAAAACATTTTTTATAAGCAGTTTATTAGTAATGAGGCCAACTTTTACTGCGGAGATCTTCAGCAGCAGCATCACGAACCGAACTTTTCCCTTATTGTCATTTTACCCACCAACCTTGAGGGATATCCCTTGAAGGACTTTCTCAGCAGCTGAAACCCACATAAAATGATTAGTTTACAGTGATAACCTGGGACTTCAGAAACTTGTGTTACGATTGTATGACAGCTCTCTCCTGCGACAGAGGGCAAAAACCTCTTCCTACGCCTCCATTCCGGTTATAAAGTAGCATTTTCTGACCTCGCAAGGACACCGGGGAGAATGCGTGCGCTGAGGCGTTCCCACACGGCGGTGACGCAGACCAGACGCGCAGCAATTACCAGAGTTTTAATTCCGTTGCTACACGAGCATGTAACCGTGCCGGCCTGCAGGCTGCCCCGCGCACCACCGCCCCACCGAGCTCGGCGGCCGCCTC
>JAVJGI010000050.1:93795555-93821051 GCA_035590275.1 Ibycter americanus | reverse complement strand
GGGGCCGGCCGCCCTGCCGGCGGCATGGACCAAGGCGTGGTGGATCACCCGGTGACCCTCATCATCAAGGCCCCCAACCAGAAATACACCGACCAGACCATTAACTGCTTTCTGGACTGGACTGTAGGCAAGCTAAAATCTCACCTGTCCAAAGTCTACCCTAGTAAGCCGGTGAGTGCTTGGCCAGCCCTTTCTCTTCGTCTTGTCGGGAAAACTGGCGTTGCGGTAACTTGCGGACGGGCGGCCAAGGCTTTCCTTGGGTACTCTGCAAAATAAACAAGAGCCCTGCTGCCCGGGAGTTACCAGTGTCAAGGCAGTGCCTGGCTCTCTGCCTTCAGGGAAGTTGGCAACGTAAATAGCTGCCCTTCTATAGGGTGTAAGAAGATCACAGTGTAGCATCCTGAAAGGTGGTATCGCTGAAGGCACTTCTTAATGCTCCATTTCACTCTTTTTAGGATCTGGAACTAAGATATCTCAGTTAACTGATTTTAAGACTAATTTCTGTATATGTAAGAGTTCTGTCTAAAGTAATTGCAGTATAAGTGATACAGCTGAAGTTACCAAGATCCAGTGAATTCACTGAAATGTGGAACAGATAAGATGTTTATCCATAATATTGTTTGAAACATGCAATTGAGCAATCTCCAGAATTACTTCCCCTTTTTTCTTTTTCCTCTTTCAAAACCTATTTTTTTGAGGCTGTGCTGAAAACTCTGCTCTCGGATGTACTCCAAACATATGACAGTTGTGACTGTATTTTGAAACTTAGGATAAAGACCCGTAACTTTCTTTGTTTCCTGACGAAAATATGGTTTATTTGTAAATTCTTTTTAAGTTCTAAATTTGGCAGTTATAAAGAGTCTATGAAAAACTATACAGATAATAATAGGAAGATAATACTGCACCTGTTTAGAATGGCAGTCATACGGAACAGTGTATTGGAAAATTTCTTCCAGAAGAACTGTGTAAAGAGAGCAACTTTGCCTTCACACTGCAGCAGCGTGTAGACCTTGCTGTAGAAACCAGTAGACAAAGGTTGCATTTATATTGTAAGTGATTAGTATTCACCTAGTTCGATAGAAGAATTATTGGCATTGATTTTTATTTTTTTTTTGGGGGGGGGGGGGGAAGTAAAATAGTAGCTTTGTGTCTCAAATGTTTCTGCTTGTTGGAGAAGGAAGAAAAGCAGTCAACAACTTAGGCTGTGTCACTGGCACGTTGACAGCTGTTAATCAGTATTTGAGAATTTGTGGATTTGTTGCTGTGAGTAATTCTCTGCTGAGAGTGCTTATCTGCTGTGAAAGAAACAAATATGCAACTTGCTGCTTCTTCCTCCTCACTAGGATCTCCTCCTGTGACGTATTTGTTTAAACACTAGTTTTCTGACTCATCCTATGATCTTTCTAAATTGGGGTTCTAGGAGGAATCCTTAATGAACAAGAGATTTTTATGTTGCTCTGTAGATTTTAACCAGTAGTAAGTATAATACTACATTTCAGTTTCCTGGAACATCTTTCTTCCAATGAAAACTGATTCCTCAACATGCCTCTCATTATTAAATGACTAGTTCAGAATCCCCCAAATTGTTCTGGGTTAAAGAACGGGGAGTTTCTTTAGTGAAAATTATCTCAGTAATTCCAATTTAATTTGGATTTACTGTACTTGCAGTTAAACTAGTAACTGGACACAGTATTTTTATTTCATAGAACCTTTCAAATTAAAGTAGTAAGATGGGAGAGGAAAGGGTTTCATAGGATGTCTCCTATGTATAGAAAAATGAAAAGTGTATTTTTTTGGTATGTTTTTGATGTTGAGTGTTACCGCTTTTTCCAAAACTGTTTAAATCTTTGTGCTTTTAGGAGCAGGTCCCGTGTGTCCGTGTCGTCCCCCGTCCCCGTGGCCCCCCCCCCGTTTTTTGTTTGGTTTTTTTTTTTCTTTTTAAACCAGATCAGTGTCAAAAGCTTCTCGATCAATTTTCTACATTCCCTGAGTATGATAGGTCCTGGAAATAATTTCTATTACATTGCTATTTTAAGAGTGCAGCAGCATGTCAGAACACAGATGCTCTGTACAGGTATTGCAGTGTTCTTGAAGTTAAGGGCGTAAAATAGAAATCAGCTGCTATCACTACTATAGATAGTCGTTCCCGTTTTCCTGTGTGACTTGTACCTAATTCTCCTATATGCATCTGTAAATTAGTCTGTAAACTGATGGTAACTGTAAATGTTGTCATTAAGCTTACAATTTATTAAGAGTGTATCTTCAGAAAATGAGGTGTTTAAAGTAGGCAAATGAGAAGTTAGGCCTTGAGGCAGCGGTGTTTGTGACTTTTCCAGATTAATTTGTGTAAATGACTTTTAGCTAAAATGAAGTACAGATTCCAAGTATAGGCAGATTTAAATTGGTTTAGTTGCTATTGAAGTTGGTATCGTTACTAAAGTTGGTCATTGAATAATCTAAGTGGGTTTAAAACAGTATTAGTTTGTGGGTCTGTACTAAGGTTCACATTTGTCAGTATTTGTTTCCCCTTACTGGACCAGTTTTTCATAGCTAGAGGGCTGCAGTTACAGTGTCCTTAAATGAAATATTTATTTAAGAACAGAAAACTTGGAAAATCAACCTGTATGTCTCCATCTAGCAGTTCTTCACATTCAGTGCATTAACTGCTGCATCGATTACACCCATAAGTGTTCATTTAAAACTGCTGTTTCTCATTTCCTGTAGTACCTGTCTTCTAGTGTGTACTTTGCCCACAATTCTCACCAGATGTGGTTGGTTGGATTTCTATTTCCTATGGAAGAGAGGCTGAGTGACCAAAATAACAAATGTCTTGTAGCTAAAACAGGGTAGCTCAGAGATCATGTTTCTAGAGGAAGTGGCTGCGTTAGCTTAGGTTCGGTGGTTTTGGTAACATGCTGGGTGTAGCTAACTTGGACTAAGCATTGCAGATGGAGTCTTACTTGAAAAATGGAGGGGGAAAAAACCACTAGCTATTGAATTCTTAGTTTTAAATACATACCTTTTAGGTTATGATCTGAAGACTGTTTTGCATCTCACTCTAAACTTTAGCTTCTAGAATCTTTTTATCTGGTGCTATGTGCTTGCTTTTGAAAATGGGGCCACTCTAGTAATAAATTTTTGTGGTTTTTTCATCACAGTTTAGTGTTTGGGCTAGCAGTGAGCATGCTGTTCCTTGAAGCAGGAGGTGTGATAGTGAACCTCCTCTGGCAGAGGGATGAATTGAATGCCTTTTCCATTTACTTTGGCATATATTTGTTTTCACATCTGTCACCTCTTCCATCTGCATTTAAAAAACCCCCACATTTTGAAATTCCAGGATGGCTTTCACCCTGAGAATTGCAAGTGATAATCCTGTAGTGCACAGTTAGGTATTTAAGTTATGTAGGGAGTATGACGTTTAAGACCTCATCTTCCCCCATCAATATCTGTAGCTTAATGTGATTAACAGTAGTCAATGTATGTGTAACCTTTTCTTTTGTGGTTTTGTAGGGAGCTGAAATGCATTACTTAAGGCTGTGTAGTAGTCAGCTTTGAGGGGTCACTTTAGCAGTTTCTTCTCTGTAAAGTACTCATTAAAAAAAATTGATTTGTACTACTTGTGTTTGAGAAGGTATTTAATTAGATGGGGTTGAGGGGAGGTTCATATATAAAGTACTGCAGAGAATAATCTGAATTCGACCATGAGTGGGACAGGCACAACAGCGCTCCGTTGCCATGTTGGATGATGATTCAAAGATTTGGAGTTTGGGTTTTGCTTGTTTTAACTGCTTATCTTCTTTAATTAATCTCCAGATAATCTATTTTAGGACCTAGAAACAAGGTTTCTAGGACTTTTCTTCTGGCTCCACTGGTCATTCTAAAGCAGCAAGTTTCTGATTTACAGGAAATCAAAGTTTTCTGTAATCTTGATGCATGCTGCAAGTTCTTGTTTTTCTAAGGTCATTCCCAAATACAAAATGCAAGTAAGCTTGTGTTCTGTTAGCAGCCTGTTCCTGCTTGAAAGGAGCAACCAAAATGGTATAGTTCAAAATAACTTAGTCTGACATGAGAGAGACAAGCATTTTTTTTTTTGTTTTAAATCTAAGTAGAAATAGTACAGCATTTATATTGAATTTATTGCAGTATTTTATCCATTGGAGCTGCAAATAACTAGTTCCCTGTGTTGCGAACGTACAAAAATAGTGTATTATGTCGCTAATTAAAAATGCAGAAGAATATGGAAAATGATTCTTCAATTGAAGCAATAAACAGTTCTGTACTATATGTGTCAGGTTATGCACTCATTTTTTATGCACTCATTTTTTTTAAGACGTGTATTTAATCATGCATGGCTAGTATGGATTTAGGAAAAACGTTACAACAAAAGCTTTTCAGATTTAATGTGTGCTTTTTATAATTATTTGGTTAGAGTATCTATAATTATTTTCCAGTGATATGACCAGATTTTTTCAGGGGGAAAATGTTCTGCAACTTTCAATGTTTTGCTAAGTTACTGGGAATCTGTAAAAGGCTATTGCAAAGAAAAAAAAAAACCTCAAAACTTTTGTGAAAGCTTTTTCTTATTGCAGAGATCTGGATCTTGGGTATTTGTGTCTTGATATTAGCATGACTAAGACTGCAGAGTGGGCAACAGTAGGCTGGGAGAGAAAGAGGAGAGATGTTGTAAGACTAGCTGTTTGCATGATGGGGAAATTCCTCAAATATTTCATGCTGATAATGCATGTCTGTTCCACTGGTGTTAGGCTAGATTTCTTCGTTTAGTATTTGCTTATGTTAGTACTCTCTTTCAAGTGATAAATGCTATTGTATTAATTTAGGATGCAAGCAGTAGTTAAACCGAACGGATGTAACAGTTGGATTCTCTTTAAAATTCTTCCCATATGGGTGTATATTTAGGAGCATTTTTCAAGCAAAAAATAAAAAGGGAGTTGTTTGTTTACATAGTTAAAGCATGTTAGTGACCTACTAGTATTAGGACTAAAACTTTCTGAATGCATAAAGTGAATTGAGTAGGGTTGGGATTTTGTTTGTTTTGTTTAACCAAGTAAGCTGCCTATTGCTTCAGTGTACTGGACATCTTACTGTAGACGTGTACCCCAAATGGTTTCCTTTTTAAAAGAATTTCATCATTATCTCTTTGGAGTAGAATAGCTAAAAGTTACTACCTTGTGAATAGTGTATCATTTGTTTTAAAAAAATGGAAAATCTTATTTTTGCATTACTAAGGTATTTTAAAATGTGGGAATGTAAGAACAGAGAGGGAAAAAAGCTTACCAAATTTTGAAGGCTACCTTGAAATAAAATCATTTTGCTGCTTCACGCTTTTTAATGCTTTCCTTGTTTCCTCTTCTGTTTAATTTTTTGGGGGGCAGGGTGGGGGGATGGGAGTGGGGTGGGGGAATGATAGCAGGGACTAATAATAGAAATTCCTTGCTGAGAAAGATTAAAATTTGTGCCCCATTTCTGTGTATTTTAATTATCGCTCCATCATTATACTGTTTTTGTTTTCTGGTTTTTTTTCTTCACCCCAGCCACTTTTCCATCTACTTTTTCAGCAAGTGCCTGGGAATGGGAGCAGGGTAAAGAGCAAATCTTTAAAAAGAAAGGAATTTTTGAATATACGCAATAGTTTTGTTGAGCAGCATTTGCTAGTTAAGTGTTGTTAATCGTTACAGCACTCTTGCTGAGTGCATAATAGCAGAATTCTTTTTCAGAATTGATTTGTGAGTTGGACTTGTGAAGTCTCTGAAATGTTTTTAAGGCTATCTGTTGGTGGTTGGAATTACAAGGAATTTTCACATCTGCAAATGTTATCTCCAGCTGTATATCTGTACAGCAGGAAAAAGCTAAATTCCTTTCTTTGTCCCATCTCCTAGTCTACAAAGGATCAGAGACTGGTGTATTCTGGCAGACTGCTTCCCGATCATCTGCAGCTGAAAGATGTTCTCAGAAAAGTAAGCTTTATATCAACACCATATGATACTCGATCAACCCCCCTTTTTGGGAAATAGGAATTTGATTTGTGTTGTTTAGCTTCAAATTTTCATTGTTGTATTGACAGATGTAACCATATAATGTTGATATGTTCTGGAAAATGTATTTTCAAGTATCCCTTGTATGTGGGATTATGATACTTGTGGATTCAGGCATGCTTCCAAATGGGTGGGAGAGCAAGTAGGCTATGTAAGTCATAAACAAGGGATACGTAGTGTAGAGACAGTTCCCACTGCGACATAAATGGAATCATTTAACAGATTTGTGTTGGTTTGGGACATCATTTCATTTCTTGTACATACATAAATCCAAGAACTTACATTAAAATGGCACTTGTGTAAGCAAATTAAGGGTAATGTATTTATGTGCAAAACCAGAATTCTAAATTCCTGAATGGTTTTGCTGGGAAAGCTGTTTGTTACCCTGGTTTTATTCGTCAACTCTTAACTGTTCCTGATGACGTTTGAAAGTTTCTTGGTTCTTGCGGGTTTTATTTTTTTTTAATTCTGCTGGTTCATCTTGGAAAAAATAATTTTACTAATCTAACTTTGGATTCTTCAGTCAACATTTAAATAAAACCCAAATCCTGTATACACATGACATGTCATGTAGGAAGTCTTGAAGTACATGCACTTCATTCTCAAATTGCTACAATTAGTTTGGATTGATGCTACCACGTAACAGGGACTTCATTAAGTTAGTAAAGTTCGTGAAGAGGTATAGAATAGGATGATATTTAGGGCAGATTGTAAAGAACTTCGTTTCAATTTTGATGGCAACGGAAAACATAATGCATTATGTTGAGTAGTCTTTCAACTCCTTGTAAATAGATGAGGGTGCATCAGTAGCTATAGTTGGAAAATACTTTAGGTCATTAAACAATTATACAGTTTTTAATCCTATGAAATAGGTAACTCTGTAATACAGTACATGGGTGTTGATGATGAGACTTTTGTAACATACTGAGGTAAAATCAATGTATAGATTGCAAGAGTGGGTGGGTTACGTTTTAATATGTAGTATGGAGGAAAGTCACTAAAGGAGAATAATGCTTTAGTGAAAGTGGGCAACTGAACTTCAGTGTTAAGTATGGAAAAACTGATGCAGAGGAATCTTGAACATTCCTTGAGCAGACTCTGTGGTTACTTTATAATCTTCATTCAGAAATAGATTTTGTTAAATTGGATTTAACTGCTTACCAAAAATGATTGAAACTTACTATGTATAGGTTTACTAGAAAAGTGGAGATGGACTATTGCCAAGCAGTATATAACCTGTACCACTTAAAAGTTCAGGAAGATAATTATACAACTTATTTCAAAGCTTAGTTTTGCTTGTTGAGGACAAAATGAAGCCTGGATCCCTTGAACTCGCTTGGCCTGCTTACAGCAGACTAGTTCTAGGAAACACAGTTTCAGACCTTGCTTGTGTACTAGAGCGGAAACTTTGCGTAACTAACATCTTCCTTCAGTATACAGAAGCTATATTTGACATTAAAGGCATTTTAGTAGCTATAGGCCTTGGGTTTAGTTAAAGAAATTTAGTGACTTTAGAAACATACTCATCAGTCTTAAGCACAAAGTTAAAAATTTGTGTTGGAAGAAGAGGAGTCTTTTGTGCTCAAGTTTTAAGAGCTTTTGGAAAAAAGGTATGATTACTCTTTAAGTTTAATCTCATTCTCTGCCATATTCTTCCCACTTGGTTAGCTATAAATTCCTAATATCTGAGGTTTTACTAAATCTCTCGATTTAGCTTTGTGATACTTGCTCTTCGATACTGAACAGTGTCATTTCGCTGATATAAAATACGTTGAGGCTGGAACTTGTAGCACTCTTCAAGCATAGTGATGTTCAACATGTTATGTATAAATAGAAATATATGGCAATAAACTGTCACATTGAATAAAGCTGTACACTGTAAGCTTAAAAGAAGTCTAACTTCCTTTGCCTTGCCAAGTGGCATAAGTTCTCACCTAGGAGGAAGGTAACTAGTTAGGTTAAAGGCTTTTGATGTGGTCAGAACGCTGATTGCCTGTGTTCAGTGCTCTCTGATCGTTGCTTACTATCACCATCTGGTAAGAAATTACACTTAATGTAATAGGCTGTGCTTGGGGCTAGAAACTGATACATGTGTAGGAGTTTTGAATGAATGTGGGTATGGATAGGCTATGCTAGCAGTAATGCAAACTGGTGTATAAAAGCAGTTATCCTGTTTTCTTTATTCCTAAAGATTAAAACTTAATGAATAAACCTGTGTGTCTTAACTTTTTTAGTAGTTTTTAAAAAACCTCCAAACCTGGTATTTCTAAATGTCATCTCATTAAAAACTGCAGCTTGACTACACCATGCTGATTGCAGAAGAGGACGGGTGGCTTTTGTTGCTTTTCTTGTTTAAAATTTGGTTACTGAGGAAGCTGTCATGTGCAACTTACAGTCATAGCTATTCTTGTTGCTACGGCCATATAAGCTTCAGGCATGCTGGTATAATGGGGTGTCTTCATTTGGTACAGTGAAATAGCTTCAGATCGAAGTTGTTATGGCATCCATGTCGGTGTGTTGCGTGGGAGCTTATTCATGAAGAATTGACATGGGCTGATTGCTTGCATTTTGACATGGCTTCAAGTGATGCCACTGATTTTCTTCCTTAATTTCATATATTTAGGAGTACTCAGGTCCCATCTAGTGCTTTGAATAGCGTTGCCTGAGTGTGGAATATCTGCAGGGGCTCTTCAGTTGGGCATCTGCAGGTTAGACTTGAGCCAGGCTTAGACTAGAGTGAGGTGGAGGCAATGGCTGACACATTCTTTTTCTTGTCTTGGTTGGCTTGTGGAATTCCAGTGCCTACATTTTTCATTTACCCTTATGTCTTTATTGAATAGCACTCTTCATTAGATCTCAGTGCAAATGTAAGCATTCTTAACTTAAGGGAAACAGAGCCCTGTAAAGGGTTTGAGATTTTTCCAAAATAAAGTCAAAGCCTGTGATAGACTACCTCACGTTTCTCTGTGTGGTCCTCCATTCGTTCTGCTATACTGCAGTTCTAGGGAAAACTGGGCTTAAGTGAATGTTCAATATGTTCTTGCAGACAGCTGCTAAGAAAGCACGAGTTGTGGAACAGTAGGTTTCTCTTGTGCTAGGCTCAAGTTTTGTTTTATGGTCTCTCCATTTTGTATAATGTTGCTTTACTGATTGCAAATGCAACTTTGAAACTGGATATTTAAAGATGGTGTTTGCTTGTAAAATTCTCAAATATTGTTGTTTTAGCTTTTCAATTTCTTTAATTTTTAGCAAGATGAATATCATATGGTTCATCTGGTATGTACTTCCCGGACACCCCCAAGTTCTCCAAAACCCAGCACCAGTAGAGAAGGTCATGGAGCTTCAACCTCCAGCAGTAGCTCAGTGAGTTTTTTTGTTTCATACATAGGACATGAATTTCTTCTACACTGAGAAGGTTTCCAAGACTTTCTCTTAACTTTTAAAATTTAACTGTAAAATAATGTGGTGAAAGTTGAGCATGCCATATGAATTTGTACGATTAGACTTTATTATTTAAGGGTGCCACTTGATTGAAACAAAGATGACCTTTTTTAAAAATTGTAATGCAATTATGTTTATTAGATGATAAAGCACTACTTTTTCTAAACTCTTCTTTTTCACACTTCATTGAAAAGTACATTTTCCTTTCCATATCACTGTGTCTTTGGCAGAAATTGAGCAGTGTATTCAGTCTTCAAAAACAAACAAACAAAACAAAAACAAACCCCCAACAAACACCAAACTAAGTTCTGATTTACTTTGTGAAAATTTGTACCCCTGAAGAGAGACCAGTCAAATTAGTACCCTTGTTGTGAGATAGACAGGGGCAGCTTGGCCAGCGTTCATTCTGCTTGACAGGAATTGGCCAGTACTTATGCAGTAGCTTCAAGGTAGTTGTAGTGTCTGTAAGACAGTGAGAAGTAGAGTGTTCTTAACATTTTATTAAAGGTGTTCACAAAACACTTTTGTTTAGGGTGTTTTGAGCCTTCTCTTCACACCCTCCAAAAATGATGTTCTTTGGTTGTTTTGACAGAAGTGCAGCCAATGTTTCTGTTGATGACTTAGTTGTCATTACTGTAATTCTCTTGGCTTTTTCTGGAGTTGTCAGTATCACTAAGTGACCCTTGAAGGTTAGTCAGGAAGGAATGTGATACCATTGCAGGTACTTCTCATCTGTGATGTGTTGATTATCAGCATATGGGAAGTACCCTTCCAGTAATAAGTCTTCATTCTTCTGTTGATAGCGTACTGTTTCAGACTGCTGTGTCACAGTCAGAAACACAAGCAGTTTTAAGTGATAGTAGAGAATAGACAGTGGTTAAGTCATCTTTTCAAAGGCTCTATTTAATATCTCTATTTGCAAGCAGGACACAGGGGGCTGCCTTTGTTTTATTGCTATGTAGATCAGTTGTAAATATTGTATTTACATGACTGTATTGATGACTGCTTAAAGCAGTCAGTATGCACAGTGTTAGGTTCATAATACTTTGAAGGGAGCAACCTAAACCCAAAGCTTGAATGGCCTTTATTCTTCCATTTGATTTTTATTCCCCCCCCCCACTGTCTAGTGGCAAGTTTTTCTTGTTTTCCTTTGTAAGGCAAATGTGATAGGGATGTCTTAAGCAATTGTACCTCTTCGCTTCCTGAGTTGTCAAAGTTGAAGAGGAATTTCTACTGAGTATACATTACAGTAATGCTTAGCAACAGAACTTGGGGATTTATTAAAACTGAAATAATGCATCTCTGGCCAAACTACAGTCTAGTTACGGTGACAAATAATCTAGGACAGTCAGCTGTGAAGTATTAAGTAAGCTGTTAACCCTGTTCCAGGGTTAACTATTGATCTTGGAAAGTGTTGAAGGTCTGACCACGCTGGTTTTAGGTGTGTTTCTGGGAGCCAGAGTAGTTCCTAGCTATTTACCTATTCCTGTCCTGTCCCAGCAGTGAGTGCAGCAGTTTGGATTGGGCAGCTGGCACAGTGAAGAGGATGATGAGTAGAAGGGGAAACTGAAGGACAGAGGCATGATATTTTAAGTCACTGCAGGCACTGTTGTCTCTGAATATAAAGTCATATCCTGGAGTTGTAGTTACTTTTGTTAACGATAACTACTAGAATTTTTGTTACTGCTAAATATTTTTTTGATTTAAGCTTTAGTTTGGTTCAGCTTTTTGGAACTTTGATTCCCAGTGACTTGTGGTTTTCTCTGGGACCTATCAAGTGTTGAGTCTTTCTGAAAACAACGCTTTTTTTATATGTGCACCTGAGTGCAATTTTGAAGTTCTGTTTTTATTAAAGGCTTGCCAGAACTAATAAAACCCCAGAAGACCTGCCTGGTGCTTATATTCTCAATAAAACTTGTGACAAAACATGAAAGCAAATAGTTTTTAAAGACACAGTCGTAAATCTTGTAACTGTGGCAAAAAGATCCCCAGCCTCAACTGTATTTATTTTTAAGAATTTAGACCATTCTGGATCAACTGCTGCCTCACCCACAAACCAAGAAGCTTCATCTACATCTTTGAACACTAGTGCAGATGGAGTGAGGCATCGTAATCTTCCACAAGCACAAAGCAATCCCATACCAAGCCACCAGTTCCCTTATTTAATGCAAGGGTAAGTGAGATTGAAGCAATTCTCAGCTCTTTGATACTCTTTAAAGTACTTTAAATGTTCAGTTACAATTATGTTTGTTTCACAGTCTGCAAAATTATTTGGCTAGTTCACCTTGAAGCGTGTCACATTAGAAACATTTTTCATACGAACATTAATGTTTTTAGCTAGGAGTCAGTCAAAGAGTAAGTGTTCTTAGTGCACCCCTTCAGACTGTTTTTTATTTTTTTTCTTTATGCTTTCTGCCCTCAACTTTCTGTTGATAAGTGAAGCTTGTAATACTTATCTAGTGGATATAGTTAGTAATGTAGCTGATAAAATTATTGCTTCTGGTTGCTTTTTCTAGTCCTTTATTGTAATTGTCAACTCTGTATTCTTATCAGAATATGGTGGTTCTTAGTTCTTGACACAAAAGAGATGTAACTCTTCACTTCTCCATATTGGATTCAACTGCAGAAATGATATGGAGGTGTTTTGAGTACATATATGTACTTGTGTATCTGCAACAGAATTTTAAATTATTTTCATACATACCAATGAAATGTAACTACTGTACAATTCTAGATCAGATCTGTTACTACATGACTTTCAAAATTCTTTTTGTTTTCTTAAAAAGAAGCTTTAGGAATTTTTAACCCACGTGACCTTTGCAGCTTCTTAAAGGTTTTTTTGTATTATTTTCTTCCAAGGGGAACGGGAGGATAGTACATTCTGAGGTAATAGCTCTCATTTCCTCAGGGAACACTTAGATGTCTTTCTGGCAAGGCATTCTCCCAGTCTGTATAGATTCTAGAGATTTTCTTTGGAGAATGTTGAAAAAAAGCTGTGGACCTGCTAACTGTGATAATTGTTTCTGTCACTGGAAAGAAAACAGATATCAAGAACTGTTGAAAACTTAGTAGTTTCAGTTCAATTTACATGCTTTCTTGTTAAGAGTTAACCTAGGCTTAAGTAGTCTTACTAGTTTTCACCCTGAATTCCTTCAACTATCTAGGAAAAAACCTGCCTTTGCAATGGGTGGAGCACTTAGGTTATCCTGACTGTGTGCATGTTCGCAGAAGTGGTTATGCTTGTCCTTATGACAAAAGCTAGGTGACAGTAGGTTGACTGTCAAGACTGCTGTTCGGTGTAATGTAAATTAATTCCGGAAGCAATTTATTCTGTGTGGTGTGAATTACTAATCTGTGAGAAGTTTTAATGTTTTTCTAATTAGCTTTTCATGTAAACACACTCTGAGAGTGAGTTTTTTGTCAGTATGCATGGTGAACTGAATAGGCTAAGGAACTTCAAAAAGGCAACAGAACCATTGTTCAGTCTTCTAGCTGAAATAATGCCATTAAAATACAGTGGGAATCGTGAATTTGAAAGACATTACTGTGTTTGAAAGAAAGAGAAACTTAAAAATAAAAATTCCAGGTCTGTCTGTATTAGCAAGTAATGTGGATCGAGAGGAGTAGATCTGTAGACTGAAAGAGATGCTGAAAACCTGACATCAACACTGCACGTGTTTCAGGGTTTTCTGTCTTATTTGGGCTGTCTCTAGCTTGGTCACCGGAAATAGGTGCCTATTTGTGGCTAAGGTGCGTTAGCAGTGCACCTAAATTGCGTCCTTTAGTCTAATGCAAAAGGAATCCAGATGGTGATCCAAGAGCGTTCTGTGGTGCAAACAAAACTGTAGTAAGAGGAAGTGACTGGAGACTTGCTTCAGAAGTGCATTCCTGATCTGAACAGAAATGCCAAAATAAATGAACCCTAAATAATCTTAGGCCCTTTTTATAAAAGTAATTTAATGGAATGCTATCAGAACTTAAGGTAGATCTTTGTGGACTGCTGGGCACCAGCTCTGCTCAACTCCAAATAGTCTGTGCTAGGGCCTGCTGTAGTCTGCTGTCTTCTTGAAAAACCCTTTTTAATGCTTTCAGTGATCTGCTCAGATGTATCTGTTTTTGCTTCAGGCCACTGCTACTTGTATTCCAGCAATAAGAAATGCTTTCTGTGTTTTAGCTGCTCTCTTAAATATCATTTGGGGCAAAGAAATCTTAGCTTTAATGTAATTTATACAGGGACTGAGGCTTGTTAGGAACAGTGAATATTTGTAGCTGAAATCTGTGTTGCTTTGTGGATTTTTCTTGCTGTTTCATGACCAGACACGCTTATTCTAGCTGCACGATGAACTATAGGCTCTACTGATGGACAAGAGGTCTCCAGATGTTTGAAAATGCATGTGAGGGTCAGTTTTCTTGAGTATTTTGCAACACTTCATTAGTAAAGTTAACTGGTGCAAATAAGTAACACGAATGTTACGTGATTAAGTTATGGTTTTGATTTTTTTTCAGTTCCTGATACAAAGCCTTAGTGTGCAAGTTGAATATCTTTTGGGAAAACAGCTCATTCAGATTGCTAAAATATTATAGACAAAGCAACTTAAAACTTTCTGTTGCTTTTGAGCTCTTGTAAATGCTATTTTCTAAAAACCTAGACTTGAGGTGGGACTGGGCAAATAGCTTGTATCTACCAAGTTAGTTTTTTGCAGTGGAGAGCAGGTGCAGCGTTGTCTGCTGCTGTGGACTTCATCATGGATCAGGGCCCCACTGTGCTATGCAGCTACAAACAGAACAGGTGGGCTCAGTCCTGAAGTGGCTTGCCTTTCAGATGGGAGAGTACTTGGAAGCAGTAAACAGACAAGAAATGTCAAGGCAGTGAGATTGTCAAGTGTGGGCAGCCCATCTAGTGAAGTGTTTTTGTATTGTGTGTATATAGTACTGCTTGAAAGCAAACAGCAAAACGTCATACTGACAGCACACAGTATGTTCTACCACATAAGTACCTTGCTTCATCAGTAGCCTTTTCTTGCTGTATTTTTACTTAAGGTAGCAAATAACATACTGGAGGAGACTGAAATGTCACTTGAAGTTGATATCCCAAACTCATGAGATGAACCCTAAATGAGATGTCTTTGTGGGTCAAGGACACTAAACAAATGCAGTTGTAGTCAGTCATGCAGATGACAGAGATTGGGTCTTTTAAATCTGAATTAAAAGGTCTTACTTTTCCACTAGGGGTGAGCAGTATCTTCATGATGACGTGAGCTAACTAGTCTGACCTTACCCTCAAACTGAATCCCAGTTAGTTAATTTTAGATGTCTTCCATAGACCAAAAGAAATAATTGTGAGCTTTCTAGCCATTTAAGGACTAGCATGCCTCTTTCAGAATATTCTGAAGCTGCCTCTACCATTTGAATCTTAAAAAGTTTTCTGACTTACCTGACTGTTCTTCTGCAGTCTGTTCTGCTTTGTTCTCCAATCGTGGAATGCCTGTGCCTATCCAGTTTGCTTCTCTACTCTTGTGCTGTTGCTGCCATTCTTTTGAAATACTTTGCTTCCTGCCTCTTTCTCCTCCCTTTGGAAAAAGATATGAAGAGAAAGCATGTGCTACTTCCCTTTTTCTTCTAACAGCAAGGCAGCTTGCTTTGCCGAGAAGAGCCTCTTCCTTTGGAGAGGTCCTTCTCACTGAAATACATTACACTTTTTGTTTAGAGTTGTTCCTGAATTTCATAAGCTAACTTAATACCCTGGCAGCTGTAATAGCTGTGTAGTTGACAGCAACTGTGTCATTCTGATTTCTGATGAGCAAACAAAATACTGCTGTGCTAGTTGCATTCTAAGCCAGAAGCCCGTTCTTGAATATTGGTGTCTTATTTTTTTCTCATTAATGGAGTGAGATCTTGAAAAGTTATGTCATGCTTCTAAAAAGTCACATCTAGAAAAGCCGTTGGGGGGAAAAAAAACAACCAACAACAAAAGAAAAAACACCAAAATATTTAAATGGGAATGGAAAGAACATGATGTAACTGAAACCTTTTTCTGGTTTGTCTTGGTTTACTGGTTTCTTAATCTACTGTTAAGCGTTAAGACATTAAGAAAGCAACTTTTGAAAGAGTTTGGAAGAAAGTAGAGGCTCAAATCCTGTAATATTTCTCAAAGTTGTGCCAATAGCTCTCCCTCACAGATACAAGGCCTCTCAACTTTTGTTGAGCTCAACTTAGCGGTTTTAAAGAACAACCCTAAAATCTGTAACTGACCTGAAAAAAAATGGTGAATTTCTGCAGAACTCAGGCAAGTTTAGTAGCACTGCTTATTGGTGACTGAACTGGAGAAATAGGTGTCGTTGAACAGTGAGTGGTCCTGCCTGTTCACTTCCCCATGTAATATTCTAGTTGCTTGAAATTGAGACATTGCTCAGTGATTTGTTACACCGTAGTGCTTAATGACACCCATGTAGAATATTTGAATCATCTTTAAATTTTGAGGGTCAAATGCTTTATGAGGGTCAGTGTTCTGTTAATTTTGGAGGAGTCTTCTCTAAGTGTTTGCCAGTTCAGGGGATAGAACAACACATTCTTAAAGCTTGCAGTTACAAAGATAAAAGCATGATTGATGTTTTTCAATAGCAGATGGACAGCTTTGCTGTTTCAGCATGTTAATTATACATAAATAAGTAGCATCAACAGGGCTGCCCATTCATCCTTGCAATTTTTGAAAGAAACCTAGAGTATTACCTGTGATTATCTCAGTTTGTATGTGGTATCAGGAAAGCAGCTTTTGCTTCCCTGCCTTCCTCCCGCCCCCAGCCCCAAACTATTGTCAAAACAGGTTATGACTAAATACAAACATAACAAACAGTTTTAGCAGAGATCATGGAGTTGCATGGCAGGCTCTTGTCCAGAATTATAGTGAAATACTTATTCATGTGTTACATGGAAAAAAGATTTTAATGTCTTCCTCCCATCTTTCTGGGCATGTCTTGTATATCTGAATGCCTGGTAGACTAATGAAATCTCTTGGTGATATCTTTGCAGGGAGTGCCTTACTTAGGGAACAGGTGTAGTCTGCAGTGCAATTACAGCAGTCTCAGCTTTTGCTACCTGCAGTCTGAATAAGCTTTTCTTCATGCTTTATACTCTCATGCTGTCCTGAAAGATGTCCTGGTTTACTACAGTTCACTACATCAAAATCTTTGGGGAAAGAGTTGGAAATCTTGCCAAAACATGCTATATGCTCTAGGAGGTAAGAGAGGCTAAGAAGTTTAAAAGCAGACAAAACCAAACCTAAACCTTACGTATAGGAGCTTTATCTCTCTCTTGTATGTGAACCAGAGTTAAAAGCCCATAGGGAGGAGAATCAAAATATACTCAAAATATTGACGGGAGGCGGGGGACTAAATAATTTACAGTGTTCTTAGTTGCAATCTTCAGAAGCTGTCATCTTTGCTCATGTTCATTTCTTCATGTCTTTGATCACAGTGGTATTTCAGGTATTGCTTCTAAAAGAAAGCTGTAGAAGATAGTAAGGTTTCCCTTTACAGCTTCTGCAGCACCTAAGGGTGACCACTGAACTTAAAAGGAATTATATGGAAGAATTTCTGCAGTTATAAACAATGTTTAAAAAAATTCAACGTGGTTTTGTCCCAGAGATGCAGCCAGTGACAGATTTCTAAGTAGAAAAAACATAAATCCTCTTTCTATAGAAATAACTTTGCTTATTAATTTATTATATGAAAGTACAGTGTTTTTTTGGAATAGGTTGGATGTTCTCGCTACCTGTTGTTTCAGTGTCATTTCAGTGCCGTATTGTAGGGGGACAAATGAGAAGAAAAATGCTACTGTAATTGTTTGGGTTTTTTTTTTTTTAATATTTAGGGCATTTTATAAATGTGGCAATTTAGAACTGAATGTTTTTCTTTAAATCTTTTTCTAGCAATATAGGCAGCCAATTTCCAGGCCAAGGTGTTCCTGCTGGATTTTCTATGTATCCTGCATTCAGTCCCTTACAGATGATCTGGTGGCAACAAATGTACGCACGTCAGTACTACATGCAATAGTAAGTCTGCATTATCTTGGGTAGTACTGAGTTACGCTAATGAAAGGGAGATATTAAAAAACTTAAATGTCTGCAGGGTCAAAATGTCTGTGTTTATTTTGTCTGGATATGCTGTTTTACACTAAGTTTTGTCCAGAAAATTACAAAACCCAGTTTTGGATTGGAATTAATATATTAATAAATAAAGATTTAAAGGAAAATGCAGTTTGTTTTGATGTGTATTATGTCTGAAATTTTGTTTTTATTAGTGTAGAAAAGAAGACAAGAAAAGGCTTAGGAATTTTGGTGCGTGTTTTCTGACAAACCAGGTTTATGTTTAAATTTCTAGCCAAGCTGCTGTTTCAGCCCAAGTGACTTCCAGCACTGAGCCAGTGAGATCTGCAGTTGCCCAGGCTGTAAATTCAGAACACGCTCCTGCCAATGAGCCTGCAGCAGTGCCAAATGTAGCCGTCCAGGAGAACAGGCCTGTAAACCCGAATGTTCAGATGAATGCACAGGGTGGCCCGGTAGTGAATGAGGAGGACTTCAACCGGGACTGGCTGGACTGGATGTACACGTTCTCTAGAGCAGCAATTCTTCTGAGCATTGTATACTTCTATTCTTCTTTCAGTCGATTTGTCATGGTAATGGGAGCCATGCTGCTGGTTTATTTGTGAGTACAACGGTTGAGTACAGCTGCAGATCTGAAATGTGGAGTATGGTGCTAGCATATAATCCATTTAAACTGAAAAATACCCAAATGCAGAAGTTCAGGCACTGCTCCTTTACAGTATGGTGTATGTGTGGTTTTTTTTTTTTTTTAAATATTCAAACAAGTACAGAAGCTGGCATGAAAAAAGTAATTTTCATAACACTTCTACAGTAAGTTGGATACCACTCACACCTGAAACAGAGTGCTCCTAAATATTGGTGATATTAACAGACCAGTGTTCTAGAAAAATAGATTTTTTGGGCTGGAAACTTGAAAGTGGGGGTGAGGAGAGGGAAGTTCATATAGGTCAAGCATCTGCTTGCATAAACTTAAAACACTTACTGCTTGGATATGAAAGGAAAATTGCAGAGCTAAGATCATTTATTTTTCAAAAATAACTTACGGGATTTGTGCCTAAGTTGTGTTAGGCAGAGTTAAAGTAGTTCTACTGTAATGGTAAGTACCAGATCTGGTACAATTGCAGGGACTTAAATATTTTTTTTATGATGTATCATGAAGACTTAAGCATTCTCTCTGTTTTATTAAGAAATATCAGTACTGTTGTCATCACATATATAAAAATACCTTAGTGATGTAAATAGAAGTGGAAAACAGCAGTAATGCTTGATATTTTGAACTGATGTCATTCATTGAGAGTTTCATTATGGTTGTAGTCTCAGTCCTCGCAAGGACTGTTCGGTTTCTTGTGCACATACGATAGTTGAAATCAGAGTATAGACACTTGAAAATGTATTTAATATACAATGGTAATGTGGTTCAAGCCTTAGCTGTAGTTTACATTCTCTTTTTCAAGAGAAAATAAACTTTAAAGTATGAAAACCAAGGCTGCCTCTGAAAATTAATATAACTTAAGTACTTAAAATTGAGGAGGAGACCCCAGAAAAGTATTCTACGTTTTTAATCACCTAATCATGGTAAATTAATAATCTTCTGGAACATAGGGCTGTGAACAGCACTTCTGAAACTTAAAGAACAGCTCTTTAGCAAGACCCTTCTTAACCCAGATGTCAAAGAATAGCCATTTGATCTAGAAGTAAGACTTGCAGAAAAATATGCATACCTTCAGTTGTTTCAAAGTACTTGAAGAATTTACTACAGTAGTTAGCTATAGCAGAAAAATCTTTTTGTTCCTTTCAAAAGAGTGGTTTTCAGCTGTTCTGTTTTCTTACATAGACACCAAGCTGGATGGTTCCCCTTTAGACAAGAGGGAGGCCCACAACAGGCAGCCAATAATGTGGAAGTGAATCGTGATGGCCAACATGCAAATAATCCGGATCTTGAAGAGATGGTAAGTAAGAGCAGACATGTCTTTTGAGACTCCTATGTATTATACTGTAAAGCATGCTGTAATGCCTGGACAAAAAGTCAACTTTTATGAAACATGGTCAGCTTAACCAGAGAGCTTTCAGTATTGTCCTCAGTGTTTCAATTCTGCTGCTTAAATTCTGTATTATTCTAGTCTGACAGTTATTGACTGTCTCTACTTCAGTCACAGACTTTCTTTGTGCTAGTTATTCGTCAGGAGGTTGTTCTAAGAGAAGTTACTTAATGTAGGGTGATACTTCTGGTTAGCTTATGTCAAAGCTCTGAAAAGAAGCAGTTGAATTGCTTCAATTTCTGTTTTTAAAGGAGCGACTGATGGATGATGGGATTGATGAAGACACCGGAGAAGATGCAGGTGAAGATGCCAACACAGAGCAGCAGCCTGGATTTATGGCTTCTGCTTGGTCCTTTATCACAACCTTCTTCACATCACTCATCCCTGAAGGGCCTCCACAGGTTGGCAATTAAAGTGGAAAAGGAACTGTGTCTGACAGCCTCAGTAGCCATACATAGAAGTGGAGCAGATTCTAGAGAGTGTTTTAAATACAGTGCAATTTCTGAAAATTTATAATGTTATCTTTTTGATCACGGTGTACAAAAATGTGTATTTTTTTTCTTTCGGCTTTCTCATGCATTGAACATTTTAAGCACAAGTGGACTACTAAATGCTTTCTTTAAGGTTCTTCTTTTTCTGAAGAATAAAATGTAAAGATATTGGTCTTCCATGTTTTATTTTAATTTCATATGTGTATTATACTGAGGCAAGAAGCTTGTACTTAATCTGCACCATTACCTCTTTAAAGAGCTGTTAAAAATATGAATGTTGACGGACCTTTCCAAATGCTATCTATTCATCTGAATAACATTAATGTATCTTGTGTTAGTTTTATGCAGGGTATGAATTATTGCTTGAGATTGGGAGTTTATATCATTCCTGAAAGAATCCTGTAAATGCAAGGATTACTTGTTAATGGCATATTGTCTTCACACCACAAAAATACTAAGCCTCTTACACATTTAGAAAGGTAAAAGCTTTCTCTTGAGGCTATGCTGAAGTTCATTAAAGTTGAAGATGTTTGACAGCTCTTCAAAGACAATTGACAGTGATCAGATAAACCTTAAATGTTTGATACATACAGTACTTTTTAAGAAAAATATAGCTGTACCAGGGAAAAACATGTACATTAGGTTTTTTTAATAAAAACTGTTATGGTAACTCTTTTGGATGTTTGTATGCATATTTGAATGCAAACAGCTAAATAGTGCATCATTAAGGATGAGAAATACGATGATTTGAGTGGAATAAAGTTGTTATGGTGGCATTACTGATACTGACTGAAGTGGTATGTTCGTAGCAGCACATACACAGTTGCAGGTGTGATCTGAACAGCAGGATATTGGTATTCATAATTAATCCAATTAAAACTAAGAAAAGGAAGATGGTATGTGAGGTAATACCACAATGCTACTGTCAGGCTTTTGGTTGCTTTCTTTAGATTTTAATCGTAGTCAGGAGTTACATTTGGTTTTGTTCCTAATTCTGAAGTTATCATGTGCTATCTAACTTAGAATCTTCGCAGCTATTTTTCCTGCAACCAAAAGAAAGCCTGTCCAACTTCCTAATTTCCAAGTACAGGGCAAAGCTCTTAAATAGGTCTGAACAAGTGAGAAATAGGGGGTTTGTATTTTGCTTGCTCATGTCAAACTGCTGAAGCTATGCAGCAGAGTTTTGAAACTTAAAACTTTTCTTTGGATTTATACTCTGAATTATCTGTCAGGATTTCTAGGCCTTATTGAAAGCTGAACCTCAATTGGAAAAAATAGATTTGAACAATGATTTTAATTTAAACAGCTGAAATGGAATGTTTTTTGAGTTACAAAATAATTCTTATTTACAGATCTGTCAGAGGAGAAATATAAATGTAAGTCTTACAAGTACCAGTGATTTTACTTGCTTTAAAGTCAGCAATGATGAACAAATAATGTTTAATTACAATGTTTTACTCCCATGTTACTATGGAGAACTGCTGTCAATTTAGGTTCTTTACTACATAAACATGAAATGCATAGACCTTGTTGAAGAAATTTTACCCTTTTAGTTTGGTGGGTGGATCTAACTTGACTAGCATTTAAGAACTATTACAAAACCGTACACTTTTACAGGAATGGCACGGAGTGTTAATCTTGGATGTTGTTATACTTATTTCTGGAATGCTTTGAAGAGGTTTCATCTATTTGACCTGTGTGTTCTTCCTCCCACTTTTCCCAAAAGTTCACTTTTCTTTTTGTCCTGGAGTTAGTGTATCTGTAACCTGTGCAGTTATGACCTACTGGTATCCAGCTACTAATAGCTGCTAGTTGCTTCTTGCTGTCATTGTCACTGTTAAGGTTTCTGTTTTTTTCCATGCTGTAGGAAGCAATTGGTGGTAGCTCTCTGCTGTGAGCAGGCTAGGTGAAGAAAGTTGCCCTTATGCTGTTAGCCCTGATTTTGGTTAAAAAGCATGGAATTGTTACTGCTTGTTCATATCCAGAGAAGGAGAAATTTGTTTATAGGTTACACAAGGTTGAAATAATGAAATGGGAGATCCTGGCAGTTGGTTAGGTATTGAAGGAGGTGCTCTGAGAATTTTAATGAGATCATAGAGCTGGAGCGATGAGTTGAAGAGGCCAAACTTATGTGAGAACATTTTAAGGTCACTGAACCTCCCAGCTTCCAGAACCTCACCAAGATCCAAGCAAGGAAAAGCAAAATGGTGGTTATTGAGGGAAATGAGTGAGAAGTAAGAAAGAGAGATGAAGCATCAGCAAAAAGTAGTGAAAGAATTGGAGGCAGAGGAAAGCCAATGGGAGGAGCAAAGATAACAAAGTGTGATCATGAATAAATATGCAGCATTGAAGAGCAGATTGAGGTAAGAGAGATGCATTTTTTTTCTTAGAAAAGGAAGGAATTTGATGAGAACTAGTCAGATCAGGTCTTTGTTTTATGGGTTTGAGCAATTCAAGTGTGAATTGAACAGCATGAAATATGCAACAGGTGATGATCGAAATGAAAACCCTAGGAAAACAGTTGCTTTTTCTTAGTTCATCCTTGGAGGAACTATGCTATAGCATAAAACAAAATGCCATTATGTAGTACATGGCTGTAGGCAAAGGTAAATGCTGAACTGTAGCAAAATTGTAGCATGAGATGGAACAAAAAGCATGAGGGTTAAGGCAGCATAGGGTGTGTCCCAGTATTAATGGTTCTGTAACATACCCGTGCATAACCCACTTCTTCTGTATGCAAAGTTGTAAAAGTGATCGAAACTCGTTCTTGCTTTTACCTTACAGGAAGATGTGAAATGACAGATATCCAACACTTAGAGGAAGTCTGTGTATCTAATAGCAAGTCTATGCCAGCATGTGCAACAGCCTCAGTGTGTAAGGCAGAGACAGTCACAGCAGAAACAGACGCAAGATTGAAGCGTATCCCATCTGTGATACTTCTTGCTGTGAAGAGACAGATGAGATCAGCAGTGCTGATTGGAGCAGATGTATGTAAAGAGCAACACATAGCTAATCTTCTGCATGATTTCTCAATATTGTGCTTACTCTGAAAAATACTCTGCAACTGATACATATTCATACATACATCTGCATTAACGACCACAATTTACATTGTGTTTAGCAATGCCACTGTTGGTTTAATGAACAAATGTAACATACTCACACTGGAGAATCCTTGGGTGCAAAATAGTCATCAAAGTGATCCTTTTTCTCCTGTTAAGTTGTGGGCTCACGAGCTCTTCCTCACCCTGCTGTTTGGTGTGGAGACCTTGACAGTCAGCATTGACTTTCCAGTTGCTCCCTGTTGCCCTTCAATGCAGGTAACTCGCAGAGAAATTATCACATGGTACTTCAGGAAAAGGCTGCTTCTGTCTCAGATCTGCTCCACTACCTTCTTATTATTGTTGCAGCAGAAGGGGGGGAAAAAAATACCGTTGTGTGTGAGGTTTGTAATAGTAACAGGTGATGCAAAATCATGTTGTTCCATCATACAGTGTTTCTGCTGCTTGTGTCCTGTACAACCTAAAAGTTTTCTAGTCTAAGCTTTTTGTTTTAGCATCCTTTGTTGTTATTGCAAGGAAGCAGTTCAGAATTTACCCCAGCATCGTCATTGTAAACTCTCACCTGTCTTTTTCTGGATGTGTTGAAGTGGGCAGAGATGCAACCGCAGCCTGGCTGGTTGCGCCCTTGTAAATCAGGTTGCAGGCCTGTATTTACTCAGGTGCAAGCTAGCAGCTGGAGTATCCAGGGTGATACTGTTGCGTGTGCGGGGAAAGCTTTGATGCTACAGGTGTTGAGACTCGCTACATTAATGCCAGTGTGGCTTTGCGTGTGGGTGATGTTGTTCTTTCAGATTAGTTAGTATAGGTGGGGTGATGCAAACCGGGAGTGAGTTTACTTTATTGCTCACAGCCCTGGTTTGCTTCAGAGTTGCTGTTTGCCTGAGTGACAGGATAATACAAGGTAATAAATACGTTTCATCGTGATTCCTGCCCCAAAAAAGGGGGTTCAGCCATTCTGCGTGGCAGTGGCTCTACGTGAGTGCTATGTCTAGAGTGCCTGTTCAGCTACTGCCACGTGGGAGGCAGCTTCTTGCTCTCGGCTGGATTTACTCACTTGCAGCTGTCTGTGCAAGGTCTTGCTTTGGAAGGAAGCTGGAGTGACTACTGTGAATGCTTAGCTGTTTGGATTTATTTGCAAGACAACCCACCCGGTAGCACTGGTTGGAGAGGAGGGAAGCACTACTGGACCCGAAGGAACTAGCCATAAAAAGTCTGGGACTGGCTAACTTAGTTTCTTCTCTTAGGTTTTCCAGAGCTAAGCGCAGTGTCCAGTGGGAGAATGCACAGCCTGTGGAGACAGTATTTCCACTTCTTTATGAAGACATTAATTTGTGCTTGTTTTCAAATTCTATACGTTGTTTAAATAACATGAAGAAATGTTGCTGTATAACAATAAATACTCACCTCCCTTTTTTTTCCTTCCTTAATTTGTATCAGCGATACTGATGTGATTTCACTGCTTGAACTGGAGTTGGTCTGTTGATCTCTAAAGCTGGTCCTAAAATTTTTCTAGGCTGCGGGAGGAATAAGAAGGGGAAGAAGAATTATATGCCTAGAACTTTGTTCAGACTCCCAGTGAAACACCAGGTGATGCTAACAGGTTGTCCTCATCCTCGTGTGGTTTTAGCTGTCCTAGGAATAAACTGCGAAACTAGTGGTTACTTTTGGAGTAGGGAGGTTATTCCAGGGCAGCTGCAGTTTAAATCTCTGGGCAGTGAGGTGTGTGCAAGTGGGACAACACTTACAGAAAGGCTGTTGACTTTTTTTTTTTCTTCCTTCCCCCACTTTTGCAGAAATTCTGGGAGGGAATGTGTGTGTGAGGAGTTTATGGGATGGAAGTAAATTGAGTTGTGGCTATGTTCATTTTTAAAATCTGGGTTTTTTTGTGCGCATGCTTTTTCTTTACCCCTTTAGAAAGACTATCTGACCTGGAGTGCTGGCTGGAAAGGAAAGCTGAACCTGGTCTCTGTGGGACAGTTAACGTGCTTGGGTGGCCTTTTTGCAGTGTTCTGGTGAGTGGCCCAGTGCGAGGTTAAGCTGTAGTAAGGAAATAACTGCGGCGACGTGGAAGTACACCACGGTGGAAATAAACGAGCCGTCTGCCTAGCCAGTGAGCACTCGATGTGCCAGTCTGTTAAGCGGAGATGATTAAGGAAATGAGCAATAAAGCAAAATAAGAAAACGCGTCCTGCGTGATTCGGGAGGAGCCCCCCCGCCCGGGGCGCCGTGCCAGCCGGACCCCCGGCGGGCGGCGCTACCCCAGCTCCCCGCTAGATGGCGCCGTGAGTCCGCGCCCTGGCCCCGCACCC
>JAVJGI010000050.1:93748512-93795343 GCA_035590275.1 Ibycter americanus | reverse complement strand
ATTAGAATAAAGCATCACTAACCCAAACCCTTCTGCGTTACCCTCTACAGAATTGAGTTATTGCAGTTGGCACGAAGGCGCACCGCTCTGCCACCGCTACAAAATGTGCGTCCTGCCTGAAACAGATGGCTGAAGTATTGCGAGGGGCGTGAAGTCGCCCCCGCTGTTGTGTCTCTTTTCTGGCCCGAGGGCTTCACGTTCAAGGCTGACTCCAAAGGGTCCTGCCTGTAGCTTGCCCCTTCCCGAGCTGTTACATTCTCACATTGGGACGTGTGTGGTAACGCTGCTGCTTGGTGAAGCGCTGCTGTAAGGAGTTAGGCACCCTGCCGTCTTCATCTGGCTGAAAAAAACCAGCCTCCGGATTATGTGACACTGAGCTGCCTCTGGGAAACGCAGAATCATCAGTTTATGTGTTGTATGCTAGTTTTCCAACGCTGTTGAGTTTTTAATTTTTTCCCCCTATGGCCACAAGGATGGGGTGTAACATGTAAGTTACAGCACGAACATCATTAATATGATGAATATGCCTGGCTTGGTCTTGATAAGTCTTAAATGAATCTTCCCGCCTATTAATTATAATGCAAAAGACAGCATGGGTCTTCCTAGCAACTAGCTATGATGTACGACTCTTCAGAGCAAGTACTTTTTTGAATTGCTGAAGCAAATGTTTGTCTTAAGTCGTCTGAATTTTTCCCAGCCACTGCTGGTGGAGAACAACTGATACCTTTTTACATGCCAGTTTGCCAAGCCAACTGCATTTCTCTAGTGAGGGCTGGAATTCCTATGACCTCTGGCAGAGGGCTTTGGAGGTCCTTTACCAAGTGAGGTGACAGTATCTGCAGAACTCCAGTACCCTAATATGTAACACTGGTGGCATTATGCAGTGTTACAGCATGGCACGAGTCAGGGACTGGATCGTGTGCTGGTTGTCATTTTTATGGGGTTTGCAAAGGCTGAATCAGTTCTCTGGCCTGATTCAGATCATCTGGTGCAAGGGGGGGGGCGCAGCACGGCGTGGCACGAGGGCACCGCTTGGCAGCAGCAGCAGTATCTTGAGAGGATGCTCTTGTCAAAGACTCTCGAGAGACCATAGCTGTTGATCCGGAGTCTCATTCAGGAACTCGGAATGCAGGTTTTTAAGGCACTAAACTGGTCTGGACAGCATCTTGGGTTTGAATTTCAAGGGAAACACATACAAATAAAATATAGGCAGAACCCTAAAACTGATGGCCCTCTTCTTCATCTGCTGTAAGTGGATAATATGAAGCCAGTTAATAAGCTGGGTGCGTCTGGGCCTGCCTGCGCTATGCAAAGATGTCCCCAGGGTTATATGAGCTATTACAGACATATGTAATTTTGCGTGTGTGAGAAAAATGTATCGTACATCCTTCAGATTCTCTCTGCCTTGGGTTATTTTTGTGTCTAGATTGCGTCCTCCTTCTGTCCTCTTACATATGACTGTAAGCACTCGAGAGACTTCTGATGGGGAACAAATCCCGATTTCCTTCCATTCTTCCCTCTGCTGGCTGGATTCCCCTTTTGGTGACTGCACTTTAAGGATCTTCTATGTGTCAAATGTGAGGCATAGATTATAGTGATACCTATACAGTTAAAGTCTGTATTTCTTGTTCTGGCATTTGTTCCTGTGAGACTGGTGCAGCATAAAGATGGGCAGTGGTGAAAAACAGACGGCAAACCTCAGAGGATATGTTGTGAGAAGACACTGTCAGGAAGGTCTCTTCCGCTTTGCTGTGTGTTTGTAAACGTTTTGAGATGCCTAGTGTCTGTTAAAGAAGTACGTAGAATTTTAGTATTTATTGAAGGGAAATAATACTATGGGGGTTTTGGTTTTCTTTTTTTCTTTGGTCAAACAAGCTGAAAAATTTATGCAAAAAACTGTAGGTTATTATACAATAAGGATTTTTTTTAAAAAAAAAATCATTTCCTTTCTGTACATAACTCAGGGTGACTTCTCTTTAGCTAGTGCAGCGCTTCATACTGGAACCTCTCTGTTAATGTGGACAAAGATGCTGGCTTCTTTTGTGCATTCAGAGCTGCTGCTGAAAAGCTCTGTTTGGTAGTTGGCTTTTGTGATGTATGAAAGTGCTGAATGATTGCCTGGAAAAATCTTTGCTTGTCCTTCTGCCCTGCTCTCCTCCCCTGGCAGTTCCGTGTCAGCTCAAAAACTGGGCTTGCCAATGATTTTAAATTGTAGCAGGGCTATTGTGAGGAATTTGGCAATATGAAATGCCACTAATTGAGATGGAGATTGTGAAAGCACTTCCCGCAAGATATTAGGTTAAACTCCGTTTCTGTGTTTCTTGGGGAGGGTCCTTCACTTCACACAGTGTATGATTGCTCATCACTGGGGGTCTGCAGTGTCCCAACAGTACAGAGAATAACATCACAAATACAAGGTTTTTTTGAATCAGATCTTGGAAAGCACCAGTAGCGTCAGTGAAACAGGTTTCAGAGAGCTTTGTTGACTCCACAGAAGTACCATGCGGTTTTACCTTGTCCTGAAGCTGAGAGCCTGTTGCCTTGGTATCCACATTGCAGATGATACCACTTCATATTCTCTGGCCCTTGTGATGCTAAAAGACAAAGAAATTAGGTCAAGGAACATTAAGGGTGAATTATCTTGATTTCCTAAGTTTAACAGAAAACTCTATAGAGTTTATTGCACTACCCTTCTGTCTGTGTAGAATTTTCCATTTTAAAGAGGAAAAATTGTAATTGCAAACGTGGATAGTGATCATCTCGAAAATCAATTTGATTTTGATTTTAATGGCTACACTAATGTTTTTGCCCATTGTAATTTAATAGCTATAGTGACCTTCCTTGTAGGGATAACAGACTGACTCACTCTGTATAGTCACATAGACATGCCTGCGCTCGCTCACATTCAATTACATGGGTATCTAAGGCGCTGCTGCTTAGTTTGTTATAACCTCCTCACACACACTAGTGGAATCTGCTGCAAACTGTTGGTATTTTTATGTGCAGAAGGAGAACTGTGGGTCCTAGACCATGAGAGAGATTTTCTGCCTTAAACTGCAGTAAATGAACCATTGGTTGCTGGATTTCGGTGAAGATACAGAGCTGACCTCTGCAAAAGACAAACCAGTAGAGAGCAGGGGAGCCCAGCAGTCAGAGCCATAAAGTTGGTGTGAGGATGCTCTACTTAATTTTTTAATTTTTTTTTTTTTTTTTTTAGAAGCAAAGCAACAGAACAGAAGATGGCTCCTAAGATAACAGTGGAGGCAGCCTGAAGAAGGAGAGTGGCTAGATGCCAGACCTGTGGGAAGAGTCCTTGTGACTGCAGAGATGAAGCAAAACAAGCCAGTATTGGCCTGCTGGTGGCCTGAGGGTGTATGTACGTGCTGTGGTAGCTGGTTGAAAGAGTTACCAGTGAGTAAGAGAACTGGAACTGTGAGCACAGGACCTGAGAGGCTTGGTGGTGTCTGGGTGCGAGGAGAAAATGAGGTACAGGGGATACAGTAGTAGATAAAGGATGGACAGACTAAACCTCTAAGTACTTATTTTTGGTGAGAGCAGAGTCAGGGAAGTGACCCAGTTTATTAATAAAAGTCTATCCCTGTTGAGGAACAGGGCATATGTATATACAGTCATGTAAATTTATGCAAACATTTGAGTTTTTCAAAAATACAATTGTAGTGTCAAGGCCAGCAGGGTATTAATGCAAACGTGTAATTAACATTATTGCAATAGTCATATGAATTACTGGTGAAGGATGTCAGTGGGATTGCAAATACATTTTGGGAAGAGAGATTGTAAAAGACAATTGTGTTCAAAGAGGTGTGCTATTCAGGACAGATTAGTGAAGCTACAGGTGTTGATAATCCTGTGTTCACGGTACGGCAGATGACAAAGAAGCAAAAAGGGATAACTGGTCAAATGGACCCACTTTGGATTAAATATTTATGGGAAGAGTGGTAAAAAAAAAATATTAAAATATCTACTGGTCTAGCATTGGGAGTCTTGTTTGCAGATACCCATGCTTAGATTTAGAAATGGATAGGTTTCTATAATTAAAGTTGATTGGGAAAATCTAGGTAGGGGAAACAGTAGCTATGTTTGGCAGGATCCAGGTAGTCTTGTGTCCAGCATCTGGCAAATTTCTTCACCAGTCATTGGTCTAATAGGAGTCATCAGTACTGCAGACTCACTGATGAGCAGCAGCAAGGATGTTACCAAAGAATCGATGATCAAAACTAAACCAAACTGCTTGGATTGACCGAATGCCGGTAGAGTTCCTTTAAACTGAAAGGCAGTTAAAGAACACTAAGACGCTTTATTTCAGGAAAGCAGCCTTTGAGGCGAGTACCGAGCAGAGCAAGGGGCACTAACAAGACCTGGAGGACTTGGCTTTAGAGGAATCTTGGAACTGCTGACATCAAAAGTACAGAACCTCTATTGACTTTGAATGAAGACAAAATCTTTATAGGGAAGTGCTGTAGAGACAACTGGAATATGAAATATCATGTCTGGCAGAGCAGATTTTATGTCCTTTGAGAGAATTTGTTAGTTTAGATGGATAAGATAGGGATGAATAGGAAAGCTAGATAAAGAAGAGATAACTGGAAGCTTTGCTGACACGGGGATTACAGCACTGGAGATGTGTTTTTAAACATAGCCTTGAGGGGAAAAATTCGTATTGAATAGTTAAATTAATGATCTTGCAAAAAACCAACCATGTTTTTAAGGATGGATTAACACGGGCAATCAGACGATAATGGGGTAACATCCCTTTCCCTGTGGGCTCTTCCAGTGGTAGGTTGTGTGTTGTGGTTACAGTCCTAAGCCAGAGCACGTCTGTGGCCAGGCTCCGAAGTGCCGATGGAATTGGATACTGACGTGAAGTTACGAGGCACCAGCAGCACAAAAAGGATGGTGATGTGCTTCAGTGAGGACTGGGGTAATGAAAATGGGATGAAAAGCAGCAGTGGAAAAATCCAGGTGAAGAAATTAGTGACTAATAACAAGAATGGCTCTTGCAAACCAAGAAAGTAGCACTTGGAAACAGCAAGGGAAGTATGCTGGGCATGCTGGATGATCAGGGGTTCCCAAGGAGTCATAGGTGTAAAGTAACCAGGAAAAAAGTATCTACAATCCTGATGTCTTAAGGTACTTCAAATGAGGCAGAAGAGAAGGAATTAACTCCACTGTGCAATGTGCAATGCTGTGTACGGTTCCAGTCTCCCGTTTTCACCAAGACAAAGAAACGTAATCTCCCAAGTGAAGTGGCATGGAGTGAAGGGATACTTGGATAATCGGAAGACTTTAAATCATCTAAGAAGTGAAAGCTGAGAAATGACTAATGTTACCTGTGAATACATCAACTCTGGCAGGAAGAATAGCTCTTTAGTTAAAGGACAAAACTGGCCTGAAGAGGAATGGATGCAAGCCCCAAGAAGTAAATTCTGGCCAAACGATGATTCCTAACCATGGAAGCGGTATCCTCCCAAGAAGAGTGATGGGGATGAAGACCGCAGGTAGGTGTAAGATCGTGCCTGAGGAATCCCGTGACAGGGAAGAGGTTCCTTTCGGTTCTCTGATCCAGCACCCTGTTACCAGCATGTGCTTGTAGGGTTTGCAGTTTGTGAGGAAGCATCCAAAGTGGCATGGCAATGCCATATCCCAGAGGAAGCATCCAAAGTGGCACTGCAATGCCATATCCCACTGAAGTCACAGGGCACGTGTAAGAGGTGAAGTGTCATTGTCAGACTTGGAATGTGTCCTCAGCACTGAAAGTAATGCTTGCCTCTGTGAAAAATCAAATTAGATCCCCGAAGGCACTTGATGATCTGGCTTTTATTTTTGTGCATCTTCCAAAAGACTGATGGTTGATTTGGGGACTTCAGGGAGCTCTCATTCCTTACGCTATTGTCACTGTCAAAAGAGGAAAATCCACTGGATGGGCCTGGACTGTGAGAGGCTCAAGAAAAAAAATGTATTAGATGCCAGCAGTTTAAATTGGGTCATGCCTGGACAGAAGTTTTTATTTCTTGTGGCAAAGCCTATTATTAAGGATACTGTGAATGACTGCTGTTATACTTTAATAGTAGTTTCTTTGGTCTCTGGATAAACGCAGCTCTGAGTGTCTTGGAAGTTTTGCCTACCAAAATGGTGGTAGACAAGTCAATCCCTACGTGCAATAGATTTGACCTTCTGTCTTAACTCGCCTGTTATCCTTATTAATCTGAGTACAAAGCTGGGTAAAACCCCCCTTTGATGCCTGGTTATTAATATCAGTAATCCTCTTTTACCTCCTATAACTTAAAACACTGAGAATGGCTTGAACAAAGTTTTTGCACAAAATGAACTGTGCTCCTTAAACTGCTCAAGGTTAGAGCTTTCATCAGAGGGTAAGCCTTTCAAAGCAAGTTCTTGGACTCTGGAAACAGGAGTGTATGGTGAAATGCCCACCCCACTGGGCTGCCCATAAGCTACAGACAAGGCTGTTGCACTCCTGCCGCTGTGTGCCTGGCCTCACCGGAGCTCTCCTCCCTGGCCATCGACACGTCGTTTTGGAGACTGCCGAGGTGATGGAGTCCTGGGTCTCAGACACAAATAAGAAAAGGCATGGATAAGGAAAGACAAAGAAACGTAAGAGACAAGAAGGATGTAAAAATGCCATAATGAACTCGTGTGTCTTGAGAAAACCTCTAATCTAATGAGAATGGATTTTGTTTGAGAGATTGTACTGGTACAATTAATTATTCATGGCAGCGACATCGTTAGGATTTCATTTTATTTAAAGGCCTCTAAGTGACTTGGAAAATTGGGTTAAGCTGAAGAGGAGTTTCAGGAGAGAGACAGAGGAAAGCTTTTCCTTTTATTGGCTTTGTCTAATATTTTCTAGATAGCTATTAGAAGTACAAACACAAATTACACTCAAGCTCTAACATTCCTGCATTAAACACGGGCATAACTTTGAACCGCGTATTTACGACATCTGGGCCAAATGGGAATCTAGATGGCTTTTTGCGGGATGAGTTAGGTAACATTTAAGCGACCTGCTGTCACTTGCTGGGGACTGGCCATGTTTCAGCACTATGGGTTAACACCAGGCTGTGGTTGGTGGCTCCTCAGCCGCATTTCCGAACTTGGGCTCCTAATGTCTCACGTACTGGGATGAGGGGCTGCGTGTCCTGCGGTAGCGTAAGTGTGGGCACCAATGGAGAACTGTGGGGTCATTGCTTTAAAACCAGAAACGCTTTGGCTGAGGTAAACAAAGCTTAGTAACTCTTTCCCTTGCCACGATAGAAAGCAAAGGCAGAAATGATCATAAAAACCAGTAGCGGCCAGACCTCTCCTTCACGCACAGTAGCTAAAGCTCTTTGCGCTTGACCGTACCACCAAGTGTATTGCCCATACTGATAGACAAAAGCACTTTCCTGGGTGGTTTCCCCCATCCCTGGAGAGGACAACCTGTACCCCAGCCTGCGTGGGGTGGGCTGTGTGCCCACGGGCAGCCCTGCAGTATGGCCGAGCCCTCGTGCCCGGCAAGGCACAGCTCACAGCAACAAGGCAGGGATTACCCATCTTTGCCCCCCCGGTAAATGTATGCCTGATTTGCAGATAAGTTACGAAGCCTCAGAGCTGCTAACACTTGTATGCTGTTGAGAATATTTTATTTTTTGTTTTTCCCTTTAACACATGGATGCTTAGCCTGGGAACTATCCAGGCATCTGAGGGTTTAAAAAGTCTGGTTTTCTTTTTCTTTTTGTAATGTTTATTTGTTCCTTCCCTTGCAATTCTCCCTGTTAACTTACAGACATCATTCAGGGACAGATTTAATCGAAGCAGACAGACTCCAGTTCTGCTCTGTCCCTCGAACACTGGAGATTTGTTTAAAAGTGTGGTCGGGAGCACCCTTGGTATGACTGGAATGCTCAGGGCTTTATTTTTCATTTTGCATCACGTGCGAAGTAGCCCGGCTATAGCTTGAGATGTTCATGTGGCTGTGGTTGTACCGTCTCTGCCTTGGTTGGCTGAGGACTGTGTAAATTATTTACAACAGCTTTACTGGGGATGCTCACAAACAATGGACTGGCCACAGGGAGGAATGTGGGGGATGAAGTTCATACGGAATGAGGCTCAGGGCCTTGGGAAATCACATTGGGCAATGGCTTTTAAAGATGAAAAAGCGTGTCTCCAAGTACTGGTCTGGATCCAGTTTCAGGCTCGGTCTGAAACCCAGCAACAAGTACTCTCTCGCTTTGATGTCTGGAAGGGTTTGTTTCACAACATTTATATCTAGCTGACACTGGGAGGGAAAAATCCTATTGAAATTTGCTAATTAAGAAGAAGTTTCAATAAGACAATTGCTATTTGTCCTACAATCCCCCAGCATTGTCTTACATGAAAATCCACCACAGCTCCAAGCTCCCAAGCTCTGGCTCACCTGAAAAATAAGCAAAGTTTTGGCTGCAATGAGTGGTGTCACCTGGGTCAGTTCTGAATTGGAAGCAAAAGGAGCAGCTGCTGCTGGGTTGCTAAAGCTGTGACATCTCCCAGGTGATGTCTTGGGCATCTTGGAGCTGCAGCCCGGCCAGGCTGGGAAGTCACAGCCCCGCAGCCCTCCCCAGCTCTCCTGCGTCTCCCTACTGATGGTTGCTGTGCCTATGAAGCTGGGTGTGCGATTGCTTCCTAGGAGGGCCAGAGGCATTGCAGGGCAACCTTCCCGAAGCATGGAGTGCCTCTGATTGCTGCTGCAATGTAAAGATAAGGAGAATGCTCAACATCTCGCAGATGGAGGCTTTACAGAGCAATGTGGCCGCCTAAAGCACGTGTAGGCAAACACATTATACTAGTGGTGAATTGATTTCCAGCGAAGAGCTTGAGATGTCTTGGCTCTAGAACTTCAGGTGGTGTTCCCCTGGGTGCTGTTATCCCGTGTTTTATAGCGTATATCATGTAAGGGTGGACATTTCTGTTCCTGCTGGCGGCGTACTTAAGCCTGACTGTTTTCCTCTGGCTGCAGCCGGGGAGGATTGGAAATGCCTTCCTACAGCATCCCATGTTAATCAGTTTGAACAGGTGATTGTTTTGGGCTGTGAAGCCTCTCCCTCGATCCCCTGGGGCCCTGCTCTTGCTGCTCACCAAGAGGAAAACTTTTAGCACTTTAAACACTGGGGCTCACGACTGCCCCAAACTTCCAATAGACAAAATGTGGCTGCAGCCCCAGCGTTTATTTGGACCTCAAGAAGAAAAAAACACAGAAGGGAAAAAAAATCTATCTAGATAATAAGAACTTTCTTGATGACTTTTTGATAACATCATTTTAGTGGCTAGACACTTGACTTTACAGTGTGTAAATATTCATTTGTTTTCCCATTTGAGGAGAAAATTCAAGTCAATTCAAATTACCAATAAACTGGGTACTCTCATTTCTCTCCTTTTAAAAAGTTCCCTATTATTTTTACAACTAAGTAATATGTGTCTGACTAACTACTCATCTTTCCTATGAGTCACCTTGGATAAACACAATAATTTTAGAAATAGAGGTGGAAAGTAACTTCTCAGTACAGTGATCCTAGCACAGAGCAGTTCTTTTATCATTTGTTATTTATTGCACGTTATTCGTGCAACTGTAAAGCTTAATCCTGTACATGAAAGTTGACTGATCTGTCCTTAACTCATGAAAATGTTTTTCCTTTGGTACTGGTTCACACAAACCAAAACCAACAAACACAAACAAAATTCCTGGGATCGTAGTGGCACTGTTCAAACTGTTGAAGTGCAGTGATGCTTTTCTAATCATCCATTATTAAATCTTAGTCATCCGGATCCTTGCAAAGCAACACTTCTGACTACATCCTTTAGCTCTGGCCCAATTTTTATCCAAGTGAATTTCAACCCCCCTCTTTGCTTTATTAGAAGACAGCATTAGCAGCTGGACAACAACCCTGTTGAATCAGAGCAGTATGAGTCCGTGCTGCTGCTTTACAAACACAGGTCCAAACTCTACCACCAGGTGTGCAAAGGTTGGTGTTTCTGGGCTCAGTTGGCCTGTTGGTCTACTTCAGAGAAACTTGCACATTTTGATCCTGTTGACTTCAGGGAGAATGAATACCTTCTTTGGTGCAGATTTAACAGTTTTCCTCATTTTGGGATGGATTTCAATATGTCCTCACCTTTGAGTATTTGTTTAAGAGGACAACCCCTTCTTTTGGGAAAATGAGAAACTTTGGGGTCTTTTCTCTCTGTTCTTTTTAAGGAGAAACAGTAGTTCCTTCCACAGGGCAGTAAGAAGGAGCATCACTTAGTCCTAGGGAAGGAACTGGTGCTTGCTTTGGTTTCTTTAAGGGTCCCAGACCCTTCCCCCCCTCCCCCAGCAAACCAGGGAAAAGACCTGAGAAGGATGACGCCATACGTTTTTTTTCTCAGAAGAAACACATTAGTCAGAAAAAGTAACTAAGCTCTGTTATCTCAGGATGAGATGACTTGAAACAGCATCAGCTGGGAGAAAGCTGGTTCTAAGCTACAGCTGATAGGAATTAGCACAGTCCCAGCAGGAGCCTATAGAAAGGCTGGAGAGGGTTTAATGCTGCTGAGCCTGCAAGGGGTTGTTGGGTCAGCTTGGTTTGAGTTAGTGTTGTGAGTGACTGGGAAGATCCTGGTTCTTGAGGGCTGTGTAGATAAATATAAATTTTGAGAGTGTTGAATCTTCCTGGACTAGTAGTAAAATGCTGTAGGAGGGCTGTGTAGCAAAAGATAGGTGGAAAGAACTAGGTGCCATCTTTTCATGGATACCGTTCCTTTGATTTGGGCAGATTGGTGTGGCTGCAAGGCAAGTTGCTGGGGCTAAAAGGTAAGTGGAAAACTGATTTGCTTTCATGGAGACTGACAGGAGAGAGGGGAATAGAAGTTTCAGCAAAGAGGATAAAAATAATGTGCAACTAAACAACTGAAGCTGAGCAAGGAAATACAAAGCCAAAAGAAAAGAAACATTAATAATCCTAAACCTGAAGTCATTTGCTAAGTCTTCCTGAAGGCACCTGGATGTCTAGATCCCATCCCATCTCAATGCCTTGAGTAGCTAGAAAATACTTCAGGCATTGAAGCTTTCTGCAGAGCCAGCATGGAAAGGGAGAGCTGACAAAGCTGTGCTAGAGGCAGTTCAGTTTGGTTCAGTAGAGCTGGCTGATATAAAACGCCTTTAGCGAGCTCTGCTTTGGCTGCCTCCTCTCCTGGGAGTTGCGTTGCCTGTGCTGGGCTGGTTGCACAGTTCCCTCCCTCCTTTCCCTTGGATTTGGCAGCCTCAGACCTTCCCCCAGAGCTGGCTGGTGTTAGTTTGACATCACGCCCCAGCAGTGATAAGCATGTGTCTGCTTTTTTTTTTTTTTTTTTAATGAACAGGAGGTTGTTTAAATACATCAAGGAAACACTGTGTACTGTGGAACAGGAATAATAAACTTCTGCAAACTCTAGGCTCCTGGCTGGTGCCAGGACAGTGAGTGATGAAGACTCGTGCCTGCAAATCCCAGCACTAACAGGGCTGCTTGGTTTTGTCCGGTGAGCCTCTGTGCGTGCGTGCTGGGTACAGTGCCATAATTTTACAGATGTGAAATGGTTTGTCCCATTTCTCCCTCTGCATGTCCCAGGATACTGGGAGCAGAAATCTTGGCTATTTGAAGGGCCGGGGACGGGGGGGGGAAAGGTGGTTAGATTTAATGAAAGTACAAGTTCCATTATTTTTCCTCCAGCCCTTAATTATTTTTTTCTGCTTGCTTAGCTCAATTAATACGTGGGAAGGGCTATGCAATTTGGTGCCTGATTCTCAAAAAGATTGCATGTAGACCTCCTTGGTGTATATTCCTCATAGGTGTTCTAATGCTTTACTATATGGATAGGTGCCTATGTTGTTTCCTAGTGTTGGGTGTTGTTCTCCTAGTTTAACATGTAGAGTTGGCTGGTTTGCTGTACATCTTATGTTCTTGGCAGCTAAATGTTTAGCCTTCAGAAATAATCCTCCTTCTTGGAGCCAGTTATTTTTCCAGCTGGATTTCAAAACTGGACTTCAGAGCTCTATAGAAATTGGAAGTTGAGACCCATCTATATTGTTCTTAGACTGGAACAGCTGCTGTAATTGAAGCAGACTATAGCTGTAGCTGAACTGTAAGCTGCCTACTGGGGAACCAGCAGAATTTGGGTCAAAGCTCAGCAAAGACTAAACACTGAAATCCTGTTACTCAGGTGAATTTTGTATCGGAGTGCCTCCACACCGAACTGCCCTGCTGGTAGTGACTGCAGTGTAGGCGTAACACAGTCAGATGTTCTCCAGTGTTTCATTAGGCACCTAATACTCTCCAGGTTTTGGCTTTACACCATCTGGGTGCTTTTTGTATAATAGCCATGGCGCTTTCAAGTCACCAGGAAGCCTTGCAAGGTTGGTGTAAGTCTTCGAACTCCTTGTGTGTTTTGCTTCTAAAATGAAAAAGCTGTGTAAAGGAGAGTTGGGTGTTTTGGGGTGGGTTTTTTGCATTTCTGTTGTATTCCCCACCCCCAGTAATCTGGGCATGTGTGAAAATACTCTGTATGCTGCTCTGACTTTGTGTAAGTGAGAGGATCTGGCTGTCCATGGCTGCATGGTCCTAAGCATGAAGGTGTCTCTGCACAGCAACGCCATGGAGGCACCACACGTTCCATGTGGGCGTCTTACGTGGACACTGAAGAATGGGGTCCTAGCTTTGGTTTTGAAGCAATAGCATTAAACCAGACCTCTTTGAATATGGCTCATATCTGGCCAAAAGCTGGTGACTGTTTTGTAAATTCAGCGTGAAATGTGTGTGTGCTTCTGCACCGCTGTGTGTTGCTCCTTAGCAGAACCGCTACCCAGAAGGATAGCAGCCTAGATGGATGTACCAAGACAAAAGCAAATGAATGCATATACGCTTCTTTGAATCTGAATTGCCGTGTTAAAACACAGGCCACCTCTTTGAAACACCACCAAATTGCTGCTTCTCTTTTAACTTCATTAACAAAATGAATGACAATATACTGAGAAGTTGTATGTTATTCCCCTAGTTGAATACATGCTTCTGGCGAAATTCCTTTACGTGGTTTATACCCTAAACAGCTAAATGTTTAGTCCTTAAAAATAATCCTCCCTCTTGGGGCCAAATGCTTTCCTTTCAACACAGTTTCCTTCATACCAGGGCGAGGGTGGGATTCCCAGCCTCAGGCTGATCTGCAGCTCTAGACTGAAACTAAATACAATGCCCTGGGACCAAGTCCCATCATCTGCAGAAGCTGTGCAAGAGGAAATGTTTCTTGTGTTAGCTCAGCTTGTGGCCACACTGGGAGAATTTGTTTTCACACCAAACAGTTGACTGACTTCTCTGTTGGGGGGGAAAGGAGAATCAAGGACTGATCTCTGAGAGAAAAGGTTTTGCCTTAGCAGTAGTCTTTCCCAGAGACATGCTGTTATTTTCAATCATTGTGTGCATGCTGTATTTGCCTTCCCATAATAAAAGCGTAAACATTTTGCTAGTAGTGCACTTCCATGCACAACATTAGGTCAGGAGACTTATATTTACTTCTTGTTGTCTTTAAACCGTTGGACAAGTGGAGCAGGGCCTGGGCTGCACAGCTCTCCCCAACTCCTGTTCCCAGAACTTGGATTTTGATGGTCCTGGTGACAGGGTTTGGGTAACTTGTGAAGCCTGGGGCTGTTTGCAGAGCATTGCTCAGCATGTACTTTTGTTTCAGATTGACTTCCAAGTTCAAAGAATGACATATTTAAAATGCTGGTTTGAAAACACCATGCACCCTCTTGATTATTTTTATTTTTTAACCTATTTCCCCCATGCAGTTCAGTGGTATCTTGCCAGGAATAGCCTCTGTTTGGTTTGGGTTTTTGACCTCCCATTGTGCAGGGAACTGAGAGCCCTCTTGGGGTCCTGGAGCTCAGCCTGGCACGAGTCTAAACACGGAGCCTGTCTCTGTGTGCGGTAATGAAACCATCACTCTGGGCTTCTAAATTGCCACCCATCGGGAGCACAAGGTGAATGCTCTTCTTGTTGTGGCAAATGTCGTGTATGAAGTTTTCACATCTTCCTCTTGAGTGATGGGAGAACATGTTGGAGATGCTTGCTTTACTTCTGCGTGTATGTGGATTATGAGTGCCTGCGGATTTTCTAAGCGTGTTTTTTAGCCTGTATTTCCTAAATTATATTGCATCTATGCCAGCTAGAAAGCAATAATTTGTGTGTCTTTATAGCCTTCGTTTGGAGCAGGAACAATTCCTGATTACTTATGCTCCAAGCAAAGCCTTTACAGGGTGGAAATGTATCTTCTTCAGATGAACAGGATACTTGCTTATAACTGCCTCTGGGGGGGGAGGAAAGCAATTGGATGATTGGAAAACGTGGCAGAATATTTTCATTACAATGCATAATGCCTTCCTGAAACTCTTGCAGTGTTTCACTGGTTTTGGTAAAACATTATTATTGCATCTGGTCCATTGCTGTAGAGGACAAAGCTACACAGTGAGTAAAGATTTTTACTTTTTCAAACTATATCAGAATTATCCCTGTCTTGTTAGAATGAAGATAACAGAGGAGTTGCTGGGTCTAATCACGACAAGTAACTTCCAGTAGTTACTTTCCACTTTTTGGTAACAATTTTAGACTATCTTCTTGACTGATGGACAGCATAACCACTTCCAAACTCTAGATGGTACCCTTAAAGAAAAACATAATCTTGCATTGCCTTATAAAAGCTACTCTGACTTGAACGTGATTCTTGAGGTTTGGAATACTGAACCACAGTGCAATGCCAAAGTCTTGGCATTTGATGTAATGACTTGTAGGAAAAATGTACATAGTCAAGAGTAACCAGGAGGTGCACATATGGAACTTGGCAAGTGACTGCTGCCATTCTGCTGCTTGCTGGCAGTGAGTGAAAGTGCCTGTGAATGGCGAAGTGTTGAATATAGGTCCTGTAGCTACATCCACCTCTGTTTTTCCCTTTTAGGGGTGTGTTATTTTTTGCTAGTTGATATGTACTCGATTTCTTCTATTCCTCTTCTAAAGTCTGCTCAAGAAGACCACAAACTACTGCTGAAAGAAAAGGAAGGCTGAGTCAGTTGTTAAAATTAATTGCCTGCTGCTTGATATCCTTGAGCTTATTGCCTAATGGCGTGTATGTGGATTTTAGAGGACAAGAGGGATTGTGAAGGTTGAGCAGAACAGAAATGGAGGCCTCCCTGGAAATAAGATTTAGCTTTATGTTCTGGCTGAAGAAAGAAAAAATGATCATGGAACAACTTTTGCTCTTTAATCACTGTCTTAGCCTATCTTGTCCACCACTTTCTTTCCTTGCAATGACATCACCTGAAGCAAACAATTTCTCAGTAAATCTGTGTAATGCCAATGGTAGACAGAATACAGCAGAGCCCAGTATGATACTGGCACGTGACTGGTTCTTTGGTCACATAGGTGACTGAACATCTCCTGTCAGCTTGTCTGTACCCCATCAAGTTCAGTGGTCAGTGGATTGACTGTGGCATGCTTCCATCAGCACCTGTGGGTTTGCTCTCATTAGTGCCTCTAGAAAATTTGCCAGTCTCACAAGATGGCTTGTTTAGGATTTCAGAGAACTGACCCTTCCTGGAGTCAAATCCGTCTAGGGTGACTAGATGCACAAATGCAGCTACAATCAAGGTGGCTGGAAATGGAAAGGGAGTAGCACTTCCTTCGAACTTTATCTGCGGAAAGCACTGCACTAAAAAGCAAAGTTTCACTCTAGTAAACCTATGCCAGGTGACTTTACTAGACTTCCATCATCAGTGGATTTTGTTAGGGCTTTGCCATAGCTAGTAGTAATGCTCTGGTACAGAAGCAGCACAACAAACTAGGCAACCGTTGCAAGTATGCAGGAGGGTTTACTGCTGCAGCTGGAGAGTAACTTTTGACTATCTCTGTGAAAGTAAACATACAGATGTATTGATTGCACCAAGCAGTGGGTATTTGCAGAGCGGTTAGCAGCTCCTTGCTGTTAAAGCAGAGCAGGCTGTTGAGATGCTTGAGAATTGTCACTTGTTCTGTGCCACCTATGCCTGGTACTCGCTGTGAGAGGGGGAGTGCAGGGCTGCAGAACAGAGTAAGGATGGTCTAGTTCTGGCATGAACTGTGTCTTCCAGCTTCTTCTGGATAGCAGGAAATGAGATTTGGACAAATGAGAGCAGCAGCTTTGTCCCTGTTCTGCCAAGCTCATGCAGGCAGGATAGCTTGTGGCTCTGCTTTCCTGGGTGCTGGGCTGAAGGCAGGTACCTACGGTAGACCATGAGCTGTTCTAGGCAGTTACTAGGTGATGCCCTTTCTCGTGATGTGGACAGAAACTTGCCAAGATGAATCTCCTGTCAGTGTGTTTAACCCACGGGGAAGTCAATTATTGCTACCTTCTCTTTTGCTTTGAGGTTCAAGCCATAACCAAGTAAAATTCATAAAGTCAAGCAACTGACTTTGCATTCGCTGCGGGTTGTTTGAAGCTATGCTCAAAGGCATATTCAGTTGAAACAACCCAAGTTTAATCTGACCCTTCTTTATGGACACACACATCGAGGAGGTGCAGATGGTTTTGATGTGCAACTGTAAAAGAATACCTGGCAGACACCTGTTTGAAAATGGAAGTTTGTGTTAATCTGAAGTTAAGTTTTAAGAGACATCCGTGAAATAGAGTCAAATTTTGCACCTTGCTGTGGCTTCTAAAAAGAAACTGAATTTTTGCCAAGCACCAGGAACACCAACCACAAAATACAACTCCTTATAGCTTGTTCTAGTTAATTTGGTTAGGCCTGACTCTTCCCACCTCTTTCCTCTTCCCTTTGCTGCAGGGAGAGGCTGTGCTAGTAGTTAGTAATGAAACGGAACATGTGGGCTAGCCATTAAATAGTCCAGCTGTTTAGGCTGAAACTTCTAGATTTGGGCTGTCTAATGATTTTTGTGGAGCTCCTTTACAAGAATTAATGGGCTGCCTAGCGCTTTCATGTTTAATGCTCCTAGTGTGGGCATGCTATAGGTTTGAACCTTGCAGGGGCACACCAGCACCTGAGAGAGCATTTGCTTTTGAAAAAACACAACAATCCTTTTAGGGATGTGTAGGAAGAGTCTGTGTTTAACACTGGAGTAGCCCTGCCTTGGATTTTCAGGGTGTTTAGGTGCCTAATGCTTTCTGGAGGCTCAATAGCTTTGAAATCTTGCCTAGAATGTCTTGAACTCTGCCCTAGGTAAGAAAGCCAAAGGTAACACTGAAATGTTCATTTTCTGTGTATTTCTAAACTTAACCAAATAAGCTTCAACCCAGATAGATAGTCAGTTCAGTGGTTTACAGCAAAATGTAATAAAATGAATAACTGTAGGCTTTAATATAATTTCATGCAATTATATTACCACTCAATTACTTTTTTGACCTCTCTGGAGCCATGCTTCCCTTAAAACATACACGGTCTGCAGTTCTGACTGTCCTCTCGGCATCTTCTGCGTCAAGCAAATCGATAACTCAAATATTCCGAGCCCAAGGAGTGGTAGTAAATGGAGTTACATCCAGCTGGTGACTGGTCACAAGTGGTGTTCCCACGGCTCAGTGCTGGGGCCAGTCCTGTTTAATGTCTTTATCGACGATCTGGACGAGGGGATCAAGTGCACCCTCAGTAAGTTTTCAGGTGACACCAAGCTGGGGGGGCGGTGTTGATCTGCTGCAGGGCAGGAGGCTCTGCAGAGGGATCTGGACAGGCTGGATCCATGGGCTGAGGTCCAACAAGGCTCAGTGCTGGGTCCTGCACTTGGGTCACAACAAGCCCACACAGCACTACAGGCTTGGGGAGGAGCGGCTGGGAAGCTGCCTGGTGGGAAAGGACCTGGGGGTGCTGCTAAACAGCGACCTGAACATGAGCCAGCAGTGTGCCCAGGTGGCCAAGGCAGCCAACAGCATCCTGGCTTGTATCCAAAACAGCATGGCCAGCAGGACCAGGGAGGTGACTGTCCCCCTGTACTGGGCACTGGTGAGGCAGCACCTCGAATCCTGTGTTCAGTTTTGGGCCCCTCACTACAAGAGGGATGTTGAGGTGCTGGAGCGTGTCCAGAGATGGGCAGCGGGGCTGGTGAAGGGTCTGGAGCTCAAGTCTGGTGAAGGGTGGCTGGGGGAACTAGGATGGTTTAGCCTGGAGAGGAGGCGGCGCAGCGGGGACCTTGTTGCTCTCTACAGCTGCCTGAGAGGAGGCTGTAGGCGGGGGGGGGGGGGCCGGGGCGGTCTTTTCAACCAGGTAACAAGTGACAGGACAAGAGGAAACGGCCTCAAGTTGTGCCAGGGGAGGTTGAGATTGGATTTTAGGAAAAGTTTCCTCACTGAAAGGGTGGTCCAGCACTGGAACAGGCTACCCAGGGAGGAGGTGGAATCACGATCCCTGGAGGTGTTTAAAAAATGCACAGGTGTGGTTCTTAGGGACATGGTTTATTGGTGGGCTTGGAAGTCCTGGGTTAATGGTTGGGCTTAATGACCTCAAAGGTCTTTTCCAACCTAAATGATTCTATGATTTTATTGCATTGTGCCTCTGGCTCCTGTTCATAGGAGCCCAGCGATGTGAAAAGTGTTGCATGTCTTGGGCAAAGAGTTCATCTACTCAATGGCTACAGATGCTTCCTCAGTTTCTCAGATCCTAGAGAACTCAAGACAATTGTTTATTTTCCCGAAATGATTAAGCAAATATGACAATATCTTCTATCAGTGGCTGAGCTTTCTGAAGTCAATAGGCTGTTCTTCCTGATAAATGAAGGCCACTGATCTAATCCTGTCACCTCCTTCAACAACATATCTTGTCAACAGTGCTAACAGGTACCTTCACTGACTTTAAATTTTGGGATATTCTCTGGCTCGGATTTGGGAAATAACTTCAGCGTCTTCCTAGTTGTTTTCATTTGTTAAAATACTTTGCATGAATTGATGGTTGGAAGAGAAAGACATTGATGCTGCAGCTGGTGCTGAAGAGTCTAGAAAGAGCATCAGAGAGAGACTTTTGTCTACAACTGTTCTGAAATGTGTTGTAGTGTTTTTGTTAGCCCACAGAGGGTGCGGGACTGTTGATCTTGTCCTTGTATGAAACTGGTTGGAATATGGTCTCATGTTTTGTGTAGTTGAGCAAGGGGCCATGAGAGGAAATGCAGGTAGTTTATGTGGATTAAATAATCCTGGGTGTCTTCAATGTCCCAAGGGTTAAAGGTTCCAACATAAGCTTAAAGGTCTGTAGGATCCGACTTAAGTGCTGAATACCCACAAATCACGCTGAGTTTATCGTGCTGTGGAAGCAGAAGGAAAAAGAACAGCTCAGCAGCTCACTTGATCGGACCTGAAAAAAATCCCACCAAACTGCACTGAGGGGTAGAAGCTACGTAAGTCTGGAAAACTGAAAACTGCTATGTAGCCTGAGAGCAGTTGTATCTCACAAGTGGTGTTTTTAATGAAAACTTGTTTCCAAATGCCAAGTCCCATAATGTTCTAGACATTTCTAAGACTGTAATGAAGGGAGAACTCTTTTAATTAAGAAAGGAGTATTTATCTTCTGCAAGACATCAATGGAATATGTAATGCATTTTATATTGGTGTGTACGTGCAATATTCCTTTTCAACTTCCAGCAGAGAACTTGAGTGCTTTGAAGACCTGCATTAAACCTTGTTACTGTCTCTGAAGCTATCCAGATAAGAGTCAATACCCGTAATCAGAAAGGACAAGTCTTTAACATGTTGATATGTGGAGATGCCCGCACTCATGTGGAATGTACTACATGACACGCCAACTGTCTGGCAGGAGGTTTCAGGGTCACAGTTTGATGGCTGGCTCAATCCCACCCAGTCTCCTGTGTTACTTTGAAATACGGCCCTGGGTGGTGTCTGTCAGACAGTTCCTAATGGAAAGAGTCCTTCCTGGAAGGATAAGACCTCTGGTAACGCGTGTCTCCGTATCTGCTGGTGTGGCTTCCTGTAATGTGGCCACAGAACCAAAAGCATGGGGTTAATAGGAAGCAACAGTGTCTTACTGAACAAACACCTTCCAGCTCATTTAACTGCTTTAAAATGTCTCAGGACCCTCTAATTCATATAGTTACTACCACCCTTGCAGTTTTTTATTTTTTTTAATAATCTTTCCCTTTACAGATATCCTTTACTAGGATCACCTGGTATGCCAGCATTCGGTGGGCTTCTGCCCATGCATATGAAAGGAGAGACAAGACAGGAGAAGTAGTGATTGGACGTGGACTTCTAGATTAGTGTTGTAATTGAGATTCTGAAGGCAAGATCAAGCCATGAGAGTTGTGAATCTATTCCAGCTTTAACACTTTTGCTAGTGAATAATAGGAAGGGCAAGATTTGGGGTGTACAGATGCTTCAGGTCTCTGAAGACAGCATGTCCCTAAACTTGCTCACTTTTCCCCAGCTGTGAGAGTTGATCTGTTACAATACAGTGAAGAAAGAATAAAAGAATGAAAAACAAAACAGCAGGGATGGCTGCAGTGAAAGAGAAATATTAAATGTAGTTTAGAGCTGGGGGGAACCTTTGTTTTGCAGATTATTTTCTGGCTTTCAGCCTGATCTAGGAAACCACTTCTATCAAGAGAATGGAAGATTAAAGCCAGAAATTTAATTGCTTAAGAAAAAAGATTTACTACCCATGAAGTTCATTGGCATCCAAAATAAGGTCTGTTCTGTAGCGTACGCTACATCTCAGCCATGCTGAAAACTATTGCAGAGAAAAAGAAATCCTTGCATCTCCAAGAGCAGGCTTCTAGTTCCACCACAAGAAAGTGATTTCTCAATACCACTGGAATGTGGTTTCTAGTACAGAATTTCTGCTTACAATATTCTCCTGTCATCTGGTGAATTTAAAGAATGATATTAAAGGAGGAAATATTTTGTTATTATAGATCTAATAAATTAAGGCCCAGTTAGATGAATAGCTTGTTGAGTTATCCACAAGACGCTTTATTTTTCTTCATGTCTCGGTCATATAAAGTAGTATAAATGTTGCTCTTCTGGCTATTAACATGTGATGCAACACATAATATGTTTTTGTAGGACACTGCCAAGAAGATAGCTCTTCTAGAGCAAAATGGGACAGCCAAGAGGCTTTAGAAATGCCAATTCAGTATTTTCCAAGCTGTGCTCTTATTACTGTGATTGTTACGAAAAAGAAAAAATAATAGTGTGGTTTTAGCCTTTGCAGAAAACCTCCATTTAGTAACTGCATGTGTTAGGACTTTGTATTTGGAGTGAACATGTTGCCTTGCTGTGGATTACCTGCCCAGTGCGATAAGGGCTTCCTTCCCTGAAGGGCAGCAACAGAGGTAATGGAGTAAAAAATCTTGAACCTTTTCTGCGTTTACTGATTTTTTTGCATTACCAGAGCATCTAGAGCCTCTAGCACAAACTGTGATCCCTCGAGGGCTTTTTGGAGGAGCAGAGGGCACAGATGGAAGCTGGGAAGGAAAACTGCAGGAAGGGTAGAGCAGCGTCGTGGGTGCCTGTGGGGCTCAGTACCTGTGAGGTCGATTTAGCACTGAAAAGGGAGGATCTGGCCTCCCAGTCCCAAGCCATACACACTCATCCCCTGTGCACTGGAAGGAAAGGCAGTGCCTGGGCTCTAGAGAGGAGCTGGCTCCAGCATACCTCCATCGGGAAGGACTGCGTTGGAGTGGAGCCTCTGAAAGATGAAGGAAAAGGGGGAGAATCTGTGCTCACAGATGTTCCTGTGCCCATGGTTCAATCCTGACAGAGAAATGGATCCAAAACAGCACTGAGGTGAACTGCTAGATAGCTTTACTCAGTGGAGAACATTGCCCCAAGGCAGTTTCTGTATTTCAGAGTGTAGTCTGCTTCTCCTGTGCTTGTCACAGCAAGATCACCAGCATCCTTTGGGTCACAACCTTTACTAGAAATGGGAAGTTTGGGGAAAAACCTGAAGCTGGTGCCAAGCCAAGGCATCTGGTTTACTTCCACATGTCCAAACACCAGTAATACCTTTAAAGCTATCTGCAGACATGTGAAATACAAAAATATACCAAATGACATACACGGGAAAGTGGTTGCCAAGAAATAATGACAGTAATTATTTTCATTGGCTCTTTCTTTTTTTGGCTTGTCCACATCTGTGAGCCTGGAAACAAGTCAGACCCAGGCAATGTGTTGGAGCTTGAGTTTCAGATTAACCACCTTCTTGGCAGCCCTCTGGAAATGAGCTTGCCCCAATATCCGATGTATATTGTGGTTCTCCTGCGGACTGCACAAGCCAGGAGCTGCAGCAGAAGTTACCTTATGGAAATTAGCTTTGGAACAAGGTCTTCCCTGGATGGGGGAGGTGGAGGACTGCAATCCAGTTTGAAAGTCAAACATAAAAGAAAAAATGCTGAGAAGTATGTTACCTGCTGAATCTTCTGTTTCAGTGTTCATCAGCACAAGTGTTTGCTCCCCCCTTTTCCCAGCTCAGCCAGACAAGCCTATCTGCTTCGCAATTAACAGATCGGTGCCTGGTGGCTGAAAAACTCTACTCATATCACTGGTTTAGTGTTTCAGAAAGGCTTGAATTTGAAAAAAGCATAAACATCTGGGTTGCATTCCTTAAGTATCCTCACATATCCTGGGTTGAGAATAGCAGAGTAGTGTGTTGGATAAGCTGGCGTCTGAAGGTTTAGAGACTTCTGGTTAGTGCTTTGTAAGATATAACTTGGCATTTTGTGGTAGTTTTTATAGAACATATTTACTTCTGGGCTGTATTTTCCTTCCTTCCTTTGAAGTTTGGCGTTTTTTTTAGGCTTTTTTTATATTGTTGCGATTTAACTAGAGAACTGGTCCTATTTTTGAATATAATGAGTTCTTCTCTTTTGACTTGATGCCTAACAAGTAGGTACCAGGTATTTCCATTAAAGGATCAAGCACTGCTGAGGTGATGTTTTCCTGCAGCTTGCTAGCTCTTTCATTAAGAGTTCAGTGGTATCTGAAGCAGCTTTCTTCTAAAGCTGTAATGAGGACCAATACGTTTGCAAGCCTTCAACCCCTGGACCTTTTAAATAGTTTTGCTTTTTACGTGGCAGAGTTGGAGCAGAGGTCCCATGCTTTGTATGGTATGTGTGTGAAGACAGATCTCAGCAGGATCCAAAGTAAAATGTCAAGTGCTTGTGAGGCTGATGTGACATGGTAAAAACAATAGCAAAGAGTGTGTCAAAATGTTTCCGTGTGCAAGGCACATACAAAGCTCTTTGGGGTGTGCAAGGTGTGTGCTCAGTGTGGTGCAGGAGTTGGGGTACCAGTGTTGTCTTGTTGGAGCACACCAATCCTTGCTGCTTTGCAGCCTATCTGTGCTGGGAGATGTGTGACTTGGTGTCATGTGCCAGAGAAGTATCTTCCCAACACCTCCTCCCTGCCTAAACCCATTTATTCCCTAGTACATAGGTAAGCATAACCTTGGTCTTTGTGCTGTTTGAAGCAAAAGTGTTCCTGTGTGAGTTCTTGGCTCTTGAAAGTGGATGGCATCCTCTAGGAAAGTCTCATTGGATTTGTAGACATCATGAGGTTAGTACACTGAGCATATGATAATACACCTTTCCTGGCTTAAGGAATGAGATAATTGAGTTAACAGGAGGAAGACATTAGCGCGGAGCAGGCCATGAGGCAGGATGAAGGTTGAGTCAAGTCTACTAATGACATGGTCACTGTGACCGATGGCAAGGTTGCAAGGACAGACAGCTGAGATCAACAACAAGAGGCTGAGGATGAAGCTCCTCTGTTGTGTGCTGCTCTGCAATGGGGTTCTTCTTAAATTGCCTGTCTCTATTCACTTATTTCATCTTTTGTTTGACAGAGTTTGGTCTGGAAAGACTCCCCCTATCTCCCCAGTACTTGCTCAGCGTATTTTTATTAAGAGGGAAAAATACTTTCCAGTTAGTCAGCTAAAAGATCCTTATTTGTTTATTCCATTTGATTGAACTATGGAGGTCTAGGGGGAAAGTTCAATGCTATGTTTGGGAAATAGGACACATGGTCTTTGCTTCTGCTAACAGGAGGCTGGTACTTGATTTCTCCGTCCTGCTGCTGGTGTAAAAAATAAGATTAAAAACTGGCCCTCAAATGTGTCATGAAATGGCCTGCTGAAAAGTCTCCTGCCTTCCCTAGAATTAAAGTAATATGTGGCTGACAGCTTCGCTGAAGCCTCGATGCACTGGGCGATTGGGCATTGGCTAAATTCCCCCTGCCCTGACGAATCTTTAACAGTTGCCGAGGTTCCCCACCACGTAATCTGCTACTGAAGGGGAAGTTATCACCTCCTGGCTAGTGCTGGCAGAGTGCAAGCCTGGCTGAAAGCAGCCCTGGGAGACGGTAGCTGTGCTGCAGGAGCAGCTCTGTGGGACAAAGTCCTGCTGCTGAGGGAGAGCTTTGAGCACAAAGGATGAAATGCAGAGATGAATTCCGAGTCCTTTTACACCTTGATGAGGACTGAACCAGAAATGCAGCCTGTGCCTCCCAAAGGAGATAACTTGTTCTCCTGGGCAAGCAGCTTTAAGATCCCATTTTCTATTACACTAGGATGTGATGAGTCCTTGGGCACTCATCCTGTTTGGGGTGGAGCAGAGACATCCCGTAGCAGCGCTTACCTTCTGTGGCCCTGAATCAGCAGGACGTGAACGCCTCTGTGCTGTGCTCTTGGAACCTCTTCGAGAGGTCAGGAAGCCGCAGGCCCCTCTATCCTTTGGGCAGAACTATTTGCTGTATCAAAACTACTATGGACTCTCTAGACCAGATAAACTGCTCTTCAAGCCATCTGTTTCCACTAAGGGGTGGAGAGGCTTGCTTGTGGGGTTCCTGCTGTGGGACAGGGACTGCCACGAACCCCCTCTGATGTGGAGGGGATTGTACGTGGGCATCTGGAGAGCCGCAAAATTTCCTGAGGGTTTGGGACCTCCAGGAGTCATGGCAGGATACTCCATTGTGGGGAAATCAAACTGAAATGTTCCTTAGATGAAAAGTAAGCAGTCTCTTCCTTTGACATAGTATGTCAAAATGATTAGTTTTCACACTAGAAGAAAGGGTCTGCAAGGACCAGAAATGCTGAGCGATCTGTGACTTCTCTTTTCTGGGACAGTGATGCCACAAAGGCCCTAAAAGATGCATCAGCCAGCTATGTGCTCGTACTTCCTTTTGGAAATGCTGTTGCTTTCTTAAACTTTCTCAGGCTGAAGCTTTTAAGGCTTTCTCAAGGACTACAGACCTCCCTGTGCTTGGGCTTTTACCAAACAGGTTCCTCGGGGCTGGAAGATGTAAAAGGGACTATCGTATTTCTTGGTCATCTTGAAAGGGTCTTGCAACCTCATCAGCAATCCCCTCTGGAAAAGTTTAGAAGTAGTGCTGGCCGTGGCTATGAAATATGCCTGTGATAGCTGTCCAGCTGTCATTGCGCAGCACCTGCAAGATGCATGGATAGGAGAGACCAGGGAGAGGTTTGGAGAATTTGAGGCATGAAGAAAAGCTATCCTAAGAGCAGATAAAACAGAGAGGCTTGACTTCCTAGCCCCATATGTTTTCATTTATAGCTATGCGCTATGCATGTGTAAAATATTTAAAAATTACTTTGCAAAAATTAAATTTTTTGTATTAATAAAGAATTAAACAATGGTCAAGGCAAGAAGGAAACAGGCCCTGTGTATGAACTAGAGCAAGGCAAGGGAAACTGCTTTTAGGTCCATCACTTGTGATACCTAACAATAGCACAGTGAGGTTGAATATAATGGGTATCTTATTCACTAGCAGTGCTCCCTTGGTACCCATGATGTTGCTTCTGGCTTGAGTGTAGCCCATCGGGTGCATTTACCATTTACAGCCCTTTTGGTGAGGGACAAGGGCTAGAGGATAGCTAAAAATAGTATCCTTCCTGCTCTTTGAGTATGTGTTAACTGGTGTCCAGTGACCACCCCAAAAGGGTTTTTATTTCTAGCATTGGTGCTGGGCGGCTGGGAAGTTCTCCCAAATCTGAATGCAATTGTGGAAACTGGAGCAGCCTCTGCTTTGCAAAAGGAGCGCTTTTGTTCACAAAAATCATCGCTGGCTTAACAGTGAACTAAGAGAAGCTGCTCCCTGGGCTGCGATGTGTTAAACACTTGTAGTCCAAGGGTCTGTGGTAGTCTCTAGCTGATGTTACCAGCAAAGGCCCCATTGAGCTCAAGTGGAGCAGGACAGTGCCCAGGAGACAGATGGATCACGAGGCGCCCTTCCTATGCAAAGCTCTGGATGTCAATGCCTTGCAGATGCTATGAAAGAATTAAGCACAGGGCTGTAAACGGAAAAGCAAGAAGGTTATGGTGTAAATATTGCTGGAGTGCAGAGTCTTATCTATAAAGAAACTTGGAAAATGCACAGTCAGCATTGCCAGCCTAAACTAGACAGCTCTTGGAGCGCAGGAGAGCTGTGAAATGAACACCTGGCTCAAAGAAAAGGCCTCAGACATGATGGCCATTGGCCAAGCTCCAGTATGGGAAAATGAAGACTATAAATCAGAAAAGTTTCTCACTGGTATCAGTGCCTGCGTAGGGTCTCAGCAGCGTGCGTCTCCCTGGATCGTGCAGGCGTTGCTGATCCCGGGGTAGGTGGTCTGAGGCTCTCATTGTTCCTCTGACTCTGGTTGCCTTCCTTCTCCTGACAAGCCAGCTGGGGATTTATGGTGGGAGAGTGGCCCAAGAAACACTGCTAAACCAGCGGGGAAGCTTTCCTCGAGGCGTGATCTTCAGAGCAGGACAACAGAGACTGGGTGGTGAGAAGAACTGTCTGCGGCTTGGGGAGCAGTTGTCCCCGTTTCCCAGCCTGTGCCCACCACATGCTGGGTCCCTGCTTGTCCTGCCTCGTCTCTACAGCAGCATGTGGCAGAGCTGATCCCTTGTGGAGCAGCATTTGGTGGGGGGGAGGGAAAGAAAGACAACAATATTCTCACCCGTGCTGGTTGCAGGATGAATAGGTTTATACGAGGTCGACCACCTTTTCATTTTGGACAGTCAGTGTGTTTTTTTCCTTATGAAGAAAGCAGTTGCCATCTCCAACACAGCAGCAGCGTGTCCTTGTGTGAAACTGAGGAGAAACAAAGTGCAAATCATCAGCTCTGATCCACTGGTCAAAGACAATCAAATGTATACAGGGGAGCAGCTGAGCGAGTTCTTCCATTCCTATTATCATAAGATTCCATGAATCTTATGAAACTCTTACTGGATTCAGTAAGACCAGGACCAAATTATTTTTTTGTATGGTGGAAACTCTCTACCTGAAATACTTAATTTAAACTTTGTTTGAAATGTCATTCCCTAGGCTTACCACCTTAATTTCTTGTTTTCAAACAAATATTTTGAAATATATGCATGGTTGTTCTAAGATTTGCTGTCTGTCTAAAAGGAAAGATATCTTGTGCGATTTTGCAACCTCAGTTTTCATTGTCACTTTGACTACTAACGTAAGTAGTTAAAATGGTTGCATTGAAATATCCAGCTTTCGAGTATGCTAAAAGCCAGTTAAGGATTTAACCTTCTTTCTTCTATGTAAAAATTGAGTATAAAGTTTGTATAGGTAACTTCAGTTATGGGAAAATATTTGATACAATTTTCTTTACCAGCACAGTTTCCACTCGTAGGCAAATAAATAAAAAAAAAAAGCCTTGGTGATTAATCCGCAAACAGGATGCGAGCAATCCGCATTGTTTCCATGCGTTAGTCAGCTAAAATACTCCTAGCAAATCCTGTCCCTTTATCACCCTAATCCTCTGAGTCTGGAAGAAAAATGCAATAGCGTGTTCCAAATGGAAAAGCACCCTCGGCCCCTCTCCTTGTTAACAACTTGCTTTTCAACCTCACATCATCTCAGGGCATTATTTGACTGAACATTGAGCTCCCATTAGTATATGCAGAACAGACAATTCAATTTACCATGTCCAGGGTCTCGGCTGACAATTATTCCCTTGACAAAAACAAATGGCTTGGTTTTGTGCGTGTGCACAAGATGCTTCCGACCACTGTACTTTCACCCAGAGAATTGCTCTAGTTGCTTTTTGTTCTGGAAATACTGACTTCTGAGTCTGGGAAATCAAACCACCAAGGCAACGTGTCTCGGAGAAGTCGTGGGCTGTACATCTGAAACGTGCTGCTCTTCTGCTAGAGGTATTAGCAGTGTAAGCTGGATTCTTGTTTATTAGTTGTATGTATCCACTGTTCCTGCTAAAAAGGGCACGAGAACCAAAATAATGGATGTTGTTTGCCAGAAAATGATTTATTATGGTTTTACTCTAGGGCACAAAACTCTTCTGTGTCTTCATCTGGCGCAATCCAGCACTGCATCTCAGTGCCCGATACATCACCGAACCCTGGGTCTGTCGCACGGGCGCGGGGAAGCCGCTGAGGGGAGCGAGTGCTGGGGTGGAGGCTCCGTCAAGCGAAACCTCAGCCTGGGATCCCTGAGGATAGCAAAGGGAAACAGGACCTGGTGCACTGGGTGGGGGTTTTGCAGGGAGTTATCAGTCAACAGCTGTAAGCCCAGACTCCTTGCAGCTGATAACAGATCTGCTCATTCAGCCTGGCCGCTCATGCATGGAAAATCAAAGATGCCTGAAATCTGTTTAGAGAGAGAGGGGGGGAGGGGAACCCCCAACCTTTAGTAAACTCCAGAGTACCGGAAAACTGTCCTCAAGACACCATGCGTAGCATGGCAAGATTCATATAGCACTACTGCTTTTAAAGGTGCCTCTGCTGGTTATTGATCTGTGATACAGACAGTCCACTCACCTCCTGCTGCAGGAAATCAGGAATATCTATATTTGGGTGTCATGATTTGAATTCTAGGTCGGTAGCAGTTGATAGAAATATTCATGTTTCTCCAACTATAGTTATTCATGAGCCCATTATTGCCTTCAAGCAAACTGGGGAAGGATGCAATTCCCACCTACCTTTATGTGGCCAACACCACTTTCAGTCTCTTATTCTACCAGACACTAAAAAACTCCCTAGGTCTTAAAGGCTGCAGGCAGCATTACCACTGGGCACAGAAGACTTTATAAGGTTTTTGAAAATCATATATTTTTTACATTTATGTCTAAATCATTGTAAAATGTATACTTCACTCTGGCTGCCTTGAGGCTACCAAGTACTTCCATGCTTGGAGGCACATAGTGGCTGCAGCCAGACTTGTGTCAGAGTGAGGATCTCCTCCCCTCGCTGTTTTTTTTTTTATGGTAAGGAAAGCTAGGCACATCCCAGAAGCCAGACCTGCTGCATCATCTGAAAAATTCCCAATCTGGGTGATGAGAGGACCAGGAGCCTGAAGGAATTTCACAGCCCAGCCTAGTGGGAGTGCAGTAAGGGATTGCCTTGGAGCAGGGGCACAGTGGAGAGTCGTCCCTACCATGAATGTGCCAGTGGGAACAATGTGCAAGAACAAGCTTCCATATGGAAAAAATACCTCTGTTCACCCTGAATGGGCCAGCATCTAGGAGGTAGTAACAAGCCTGTACATCCAGGATGGTGGCTCAGACCCAGAGTAGGAATGAGCCTGTCTGCGGTGGGGGTGCTTCACAGGAACCAAAAGCACTAGTGCTTTTAGGGAGGAAGGTGTGCTGCTACGTCCCAAGGAGAAGCCTACCCAATACAGAACTTACCCAATTAACTCGCTAGAGAGATCCCTCAAAAGCTGGTGGTGCTCAGCACCCTTCTGCAACAGCTTGCCACCCCCTGGGCTAGCAGTTTACAAAGTCCAGAGAGCACTCTCTGGCTGAAAGGCACTAACTATGCAAATACAATGCGAGTCATCATCGTTATGGTCCTTTCATGTTCTTACTCAAATCACTGATGCACCTCCTGTGTCCAGCTGACCAAGCAGTATTTCTTGCATTATAGGATTCTGATTCCACTTCCATTGTTAATGTTCATTACTTTCTTGGAGAGCTACAATTTCATTATTAATACATCAGTATAACAGAGCACAGATTACATAAATGCATTTCTGAGCATTAGTTAAATATTAGTTTTAAGAACAAAATACGCTTCCTCTGCCAACAATATGTTCCTTCTTGTACAAATACTTTATGGCTATGGTTGGAAAAGTGCAAGGAAAAGGCTCCTATGGTCTTCAAAAAATATAGCAAAGTAAATATTTGCTTGCCCTTCCCTACTTCTAAGGAAGATCAGCATTGCAAGTTTGATAGGTGGTTACCATGGATGCTTGGATCTGCCCAATGGTAATACCAGTAAATGTAAAAACTGTTATCTTTCTGTGAGAATCAAAGGCTGGATTCCTAGTGTCTGATCTGTTTCAGCGGTACAACCTGTGGCTGCGGTGTCGTCATCTCTAGCTTTGGTGGTCTGACTAGCCCTGTCTCGAGAACTGATGTTCGAGCTGAGGAAAGTCCACTCCACAGCTGAGCGGTGGGATGAGGACAGGGTGATGACCATACTCTAGTGTCACTGGTTTCAGAGCTGAAGCTGATCCAAAAGCTGACCTAGCTGCAGACAGATGTCTGGTGCATGCGTGTAATGCAGCCACAGCATTTCTTTGCTGCTGTCAGACCTGGGCTGCAGCTGTCTGTGGGACTAGGGGCGCTCAGAGCTGGTTTTGGTTGATCCTATTACAATAGCAATTGAGTGCTTGGAGCATTTTGTTGTGCTGACCCTCTTGGGAGGCAGGGGAGTTTTGCTATGCTGCCTTCACAGCTGCAAAACCCAGGTAGAGGTAGTTGGGGCCAAACTATGCAGAACCTCCCAGGCAGAAGCATGTGCCTTGTTGTGTGCCTGGGGGGCTGCCTCCCTCCCTGCCGGCCTGGGACAGATGAATGTCATGGCCACAGCTGGCTGCACCAGGGATCTTCTGTCCTTCATGGATTCTTGGTGGTGTTTTGGTCCATTACTATGAGTGAGACAGTCTCAGCTCTGGGTCCTGTCTCTTGAAACACGGCTGGAGCACTGGGCTGCTTTACAGAAAAGTTCCTGTGCTTTAGTGCTCCCCCCTCACCCCATGCTTCCATGTTTTTGACTTAAATCCAAATGCAGGGGTTATTCGGAAATCATCTGAGCTGGCACCCTCTCGGTTGGTCCAGGGAAGCCTTGATGCTCGTGCTGCTGCGCTCTTCAGTTTTAGCACATCGTTTGGGGATCTTTTCAAAATGCAAGCTAGTTATGTTATCTCCTTCATAGATATTCACGGGACTGATGCTCTGGTGGATTAAATTATCTTCTACATTGTAAACATTAGGCTGATGGAGCTGAAGTGCTGAGGTCCTTTTTTAATCAGAGGCACCAGATTAACTCGCTTTTAGTCTTTCAGAAACTCACTTACTCTTAATGAGTTTACCATGATATAGGTCCACAAATTTCCTGTCTAGCTTCTTTTGGCACTCTTAGATAAAAATGCCATCTGGGAAGGAGATTTATTGGTTTTGAGATGATGTCCCTTCCTTATCACCTTGTTTTGCTGGCCCTGAGCTCATCCCAAGATAGCAGTACTTACCTAGACAGCATCGGTTTCTGTCAGACACAATTGTGGAAAAATTAATTTAAAATACCTTGACCTTTCTACCCCAGTACAATGGGATTTTTTTTCCCCATAGTAAAACCTCTTGCTAATGTAAAATGCTTACATATATACATATATTAAATATGTATGCATACAAACAAATAAAATCTCTAGCCGCTTTCTTGTTATATTCTGCTCAGCTTCCACTGTAAACTCTGCCTCAATTTTTTTCATGGAAACATTTGTATCTTAGATCCGCATTAATTTTGCAGAAGTTAATTTGGAGCTTTGAATAACATCTATTGTGGTGTGCTAGGATGCTAATGCCAGCTGGGGGGGTTCTGTGGCACAATTTTATTTACAGGTCCTTCAGCTCAACACACTTTTTGCTATTTAACTCTAGATGTATGGCTGCCTTAGGTGGAGGGATGGGTGCCGACGCTGGATGAAGCTTGGTTGAAGCACTACGGGTGCTTCCCAGGATATCAAGGTGATGTGGACTTCCCCACTCTCCGTTTCCACAGCTCGGTGGGGCCACAGGAGACTGTAAAACCTTGTCATGTTAAGATGGCACCAGAGAATAAGCACAAACGCTCACTGCTGCAGGGGGCCAGGACTCTTCCTCATACCCCAAAACCAAGCAAAGGAGAAAAACTCAGGGCGGGGCGGGGGGAAGATTAATGGCTATAGAAGCTGCCAGGGCTTGCAGTGTGTGCACGTTGGCATGTGTTAGGGTAAGTTAATGTGGAGAACAGGGCTCCTGGTTAACCCTGTGTGCCTGAGCTCTAGCAATAGCACTTGAAATTTGTCCAAGGTGTTTAAAACAAAACAAGCCTGTATCTTTCTGTAAACTTTCAGTAGAAAATGCCTTACCTAGCAGTTACATAGAAGTAACAAAATAGAAATAAATTTTTTGTTTTGCCTGCATGAGCTGTAGGAAGGTTATTTCTTTGTACTCCAACTTTGATGTTGAGGGATGAGTGTATCCTGGTTTTAATTGCCTGAATTGCATTCCTGCGCAGACCCTGGCTGTGACTGCAGAGGTGCCACTCCTTCAGTGAGCAAAGAGACCTTATAGAAAAAAATGAGTTTGTGTTTTCTGAAATATGTGGAGAAAGAATTGTGAACAAATCAGGGAAGGGTGTAGCGATTTGCAGTGATGTTCGTAGCATCGTTTATTAATTATAATAGCAAATTGAAATACAGCTTCTATAGTTTATCCAAATTTTCTGTTGCTTGTGGCTGACTAAACTTGAAGGAGACTCCTGGGCATTATGCCTGAGAGTAAAAACCAAGTTCTGCTGGAATTATTAAAAAACATTTAAAGGGTGTGTGCGCACTTTTGAATGGTGAAATTTATCTCATGGTAATGCAGCCATGCATTGCATGAAAGTAGAAGGCTGTTTCAAGGAACATATGTGATATGTGAGGTGGGAGATGGTGTTTCTTCCAAATGTCTCTTAAGAACATTGCTTTACTTTCCCTGCACTTGTGTTTTATTCCCGTATGTTGATGTCACCTTATCTTCCTTGCAGCACAGTGTTCCTCTAATGTAGGAGGCTGCTGGTTAATTGGTTTCAAGGGATGACTTTACAATGATTTTTCTTTCCTCTGAATCTTCATTTTTGCTTTTACCTCTCTCTAAAATTTGTGCTTAACGATCTCATCTCTTCCTCGGTGCTGTGTTTTTACCACAGTGTCCTAATCCAAGCACTGATCTCGCTTTCACTTAGCGTCTGAGCTCTGACGAGCTGTCAGCACTTGATGCTGTCCCTTTCGCTCCTTAGCCTCCCATTTAAGAGCGGAGTATCTGACTCTCTTGGTGGCTTTAGACATCGGCTAGAGAGACAGGGCAATTTTTACAGGACTCTTTTAGAGGAATATTTTGTATTTGTTGCCCTGCTAATGGAAGATGAGAGAGCCACATTGCCCCTGTCTGAGCATTCACAAGGGAAATTATCATCATGTCAAATTACAGCTGCTGACTCCTGCCAGACAATCCCCTGCCTTATCTTATCTATCTACATTTTTTTAATGCCATGCTCATCATCGTGGCATCTAAGTGCCTTAAGTTTTCCATTGCTTCAGAGGAAAGATGCATTTATGGGTGTGTTAGTGGAAACTTTCCCTGGTTCTGGTTATTTGGTCGATCTGTGTGAACGAGGGTGATAAAGGTTAAAGTGAAATAGCTGAAAAAGTGACCTTCCAGCGCAAAAACCTTTCGCTTGACAAACCTGATCCTTGTTGATATTTTGTCCAAAATATGTTGTGTGGCTTTTACTTCTGGTTATGTTTAGGGATTAGATGGATTCTGCAATGTGTCTGGTGCTGGCAGTGGAGTGAGTGAGAAAGCGAGCCCTGACATAAGCCCGTGCTCTGCTTCAGTTCATGCTCTCACGGTATTCATCTGCTGTCTTCAGCTGACAGTGATCTCCAGTCTGGTTTGAAGCATTTGAGGCTTTTTGGTTGCCGAGTAGATGGCACGTTCATTGGAAATAAAATAGTTTGGCTATTGTCTTTGAGTTTCACTTTGCGGTGCACGTTGCAAGAAAACCTGATGCAAAGGCTGGTGCGTGTTAAACAAAGCGATTTAACCTGGGAATTGCTGAGATGGCAAGAGGCCCACAAGGGATTTCTTCTTCATTAATCACATTTCTGAGCAAGGCCATTGTTTATGTCTCATAAATGTTCTGGGATGTCAGTTGTAACCCACTACTGCCTGTTTTTCAACCTGTACCAAAAAGCATGACAATTTAATGTAAGGATTGCTCTGTATGTGCGTATACAGGCATGTGTGTGTGTGTGAGCGCTGCCAGCGCACTTCACGGAGCGGATCACTAGCTGTTTTGCCGTCCTCAGCTGACTTCTCTTCCTCAGCCTCCAGAGGTCTGGTCTGGATGTAGCCACGCAGCTGATGCTGGAGATCAAAGTATCATTTCCCAAGCGCTGACTCTGTCCTTGTGACACCTCTCAGCTTTCAGGTTCCTTGGATGGCTCCTGGGATATCAGACCTTGCCCGTGCACCGGCTGTAGTTACTACTCTGCCTTTCCTAGAGATTTGTGATGCTGGGTCGCGCTGTGCGGGTTTGCTGCCCAGCTCAGCGGCAGGCAGCAGGCTGTGAGCGCTTTGATCCTCTCCTTAAGTCACAGCTGATCCACTGAGATCCTTATGTGATCTGACAGCCCTTCATGTTTTCACCCCTTGACCTAGAGCAGCGTTTGCAAAGTTAGCAGGCCAAAAGCAATCTTTTATTATTTTATTATTTGCAGCCATCTATGCTCAAGCCTATTTTCACATGATTGTAACGTTATTTCCAGAGCTTGTCTGTCAGCTAGGGAGGGTGATGCTTGCACTCTGCTTTGGTGATAATTTGGAGGGGGAGGCAGACCTGGGGGGCAGATATTTCAAAGACACTTTACTATTCTGTCCTGCTGGCTTAGAAATATCAAAGCAAACAGTAGTAGTAAATGCAGATTCCCAAGCCAGAGGAGTCGCTGTCTGGCAGCTGGTTCTTCCATCTTGCTAAATCTTGGGGAGGGGGGAGACAGAGGCATATTGGTGCCAATGAAAACGTTATTTTAACTCACTTAACATCTTACTTAGAGGTATTGCAGGTTTTCTTTTCTGTATCTTAGTGCAACAGCAGCTTACAAACAATTCTAGCGTTTCATCTGCAAATCTCTGCACTGTCAAAGATCAACTTGTTCCACTGGCATGCTCAAAAAGAAAAAAATCGGAACAAAACATGAGAGGGAGAGAGCTGAATTTGGCTTGCAGACTGTACTTCATCCCTCTCAAATGTAGTCTGTATAAAGCAAATAAACTGCAGCCATGTGGGTTCTGCTGTAGGAGCTGATGTGCTGCCTTTGATCTTGGAGAAACTATGAACCTTCTGGATCTGGCTCAGCAAGGTTCTCCTTCATGCACCTAATAAAAAGCATTCAAGCCTGCCTGTTGAAGTCAGTAAGATTATCCATATGCCTAAATTTAAGCACATGCTGAAGTGTCCTGCTGAACTGCTAACGAAGGGAGGTTTCCATCTCTCTTGGACAGCCTTGCTTAGGCTTCCACTGAGCTGTGCTATAGCAACAGCAGAAGTTGAAAGGAAACAGAGAGGGGAAGAGATATTTAACCCAGGTCCTCGTTCAGCAGCCAGTTTTCTTGCTACTTAAGGCACAGTTGCTAAAGACTGTGTGATCGGCTTTGCTGTGTGCTGAAAGATTGCTTCCTCCAGCCTTGTGCTCTAATTTCCTGCCTTGTAATTAGCTCTTCCACATGGTTACCTCAATGTGCACAGCATGCAGTCATATGATGAGCTTATGCCACTGGACATCCTCAGTGGGCAGAATCACAAGGCAGCGCGTTAAATCCTGCCCTCCAGATCTGCCGGACCGTAATGCGGGCTGACGGCAGCGGAGGGGCTGGCTGTGGAGAAACGACCCCTGAGTGCAGGGATTTGGCTGAATTTGGGCAAAAAGGGATTACTCCAGTTGGAGAGGCGAGAGGCACTTCTAATTGCAGTAGTAGCATTTTCAGAGGGTGGTTAGGAGAAGCGTAGCGCCTTGCCAGTGCCTGGAGGGCCACAGCAGGTACATGAGTCTGGGGGAAGCTGGTCCTGCTTGGAGATGCCTGCACCCATTGTGTGGGGGCTTCTGCGGCAGTCTGTGCCAAGACGTCCTTTCCCTCTAATCTCGAGGGGGTGAAAAAAGGAAAGGAGAAGCATCCAGTGCTCAGGAGCAGTGTCTGAGTACCCTGCACTGGGAAACCAGATTCCCCAATGCCAGCTTGTCCTCTGAAGAAGCGTAGAGACTGCATCCCCACAGGCAGTTCCAGCCTTGGGCAGGGACCACTTCCCCCAGGCAGTCCCCTGGCTGCTCGCTGCTCAGCCTCCCCACCGGCGCCGCTGGCCCTGGGGTTAGGGGGCAGCTGCAATTCCCCCCCCAGCTCACAAAAGTCACCGGGCAGCACTGATCTTTATTTGCTTCTCCATTATGTCCCAAGGGCCAAGTTTTCATACAGTGCAAATTGGTGCCCCTCTGCTGGCTCCCATGGATGGCACTCGAGAAACCGAGGAGAGGTGGTGATGGGGGGTGGAGGTAGGGGGTGGGGATGTGCTGTGATTTGGTCAAGTCATGCTGGGGCTGGGTTGCACAGCTTTCTCTGCGCATGGGCTGAAATGGGCAGAGTTTGACTCCAGGTTTCACAAAGCAAGATTTCCCCTTTCTTTGAGTACCTGTGGTTCCCAGTTACATCTGTCACCTCAGGTTAAGATTTGAATTTCATTAAATCTCTTCCTTCAGATCCCAAGGATACTTTTGTGCTGTTTTCTTGTTTATAAGGTTTTATTTAAAAGCCTCTTTTTTCAAAGTGGTGTTTGGTGTCTTGTTGCTTTCATGTCAAAGCAACTGGGAGCAAGGTGACCTGAACTCTTTTCCAGAGCCATGGTAACAGGAGAGCTGATAAACACAAACAAGGTCAATCCCGAACTTTGGAATGATGTCAGATCAGCTTCCTGGTGAGAAAAATGGAGAGGTGAGAGAGGAAAGAGAATCTGCTTGAAGGCATTAACCTGGATATGGTAAAGCATCTCATAGTGTTAGTTAAAACTATTTAAAATGTTTCCAGCATGGTTTATAAAATATTGCTTGAGGTGCTTGTGGAAGGATGAAAGTTATCTATAAGGATTTTTCAGTGTCAGGAGACTTGCACCTCAATAGGCAGCTGTTCTGGCTGTTCCAAGGAATGCATGGTCCTTCCAAGTCATGCTTACTTAAGAGTCATCCATGACCAAAACTCATACATCCTATCAACAGCAAACACCTTGGTTTAGCCCTGTTGATTGTTGAGAGAGTGGGCCATGAATCATGTCCCTCAGCCTCATGCCATGCGTTGGTGTCCCACCAGGGGCTGCTCAAAGCATCTGCTGTCCTGAGGACTGACCACGGACCACCAGCTTGCAGAAGCACCGTGCAGTGTTGCAAGCCTTGGGGGAGTGGGGATGGCTGTTGGGGCTGGGGCTTCTATACCCCCTGGCTGGGAATGGCTTTGTGAGCCTTGCAGCCGCTGGGACAGGGAACTTGAGTGGGCATCCCACCGGGGTGTTGGTGGTGGAGTGTCAACGTAGATCGGACCCGCTTATTCCTCTGACTTCCAAACGTGGTGATTCTTGTCTTTTCTCGAGCATGACCTGTGCACTTGGGTATCTAATGGGTCATTTTAAGTCCCAGGGACTGAGTCTCTGAGGCACATTGTGTTACAGGATGGGTGTGACTCCTCGCCAGCAAGCAGCAGCAGTCTTCTCCTTGCCTTGCCTTTCCCCCATCACAAGCCCTACAACCAGGGCACAAGGACATCTCCTTCCCTGCCTGCATTTCCAGCCATGGTCACCTAGTTCTGTGCATTTCTCACACGTTCAAGCATGACACTTCTCTGACGACAACTCCCACGGAGAAAACAGCCCCCCCAGTCGCTGCTCTTCTTGTGTCGTCTGTGCAGGGTATTTGTTTGCAGAGAGCTTGCATCAACACTCCATACTGCCTTAGACTAAGCAGACTAATAGACTCTTTCAACACCTCCGTAGCACTGCCTGCTGTGGTAATCATTCAGCGGTCATGGCTCTCTGCAAACAGCAGCACTGAACTCGCCGTTCAATTACCAGTTTATTATTCTAAGACGTCTGGGGAGAGGAGTGGTGATAGCCATATGCCAATACGGCTGTGGACTGCTTGTGAAGTTCCTCATGGGACGCTGAGAGCGAAACCAGGGATCCGAGCAGTTCTCTTAGGCTGGTGACTGACAGCATCTGACATAGGCTTAAAATAACCCATCCCAGAAAAGAAAACACGGCTGCCTCCCGATGAAGAATTCCTAGCCTGTGAAAACTGAGTTCGGAGGTGGGTGCTTGCATTTGGGAGTCAAGGTTGAGGTGTGTTGACCCACCCGGACACCCTGTGTTTGGTGGTGTTGGTCCAGCGCGCTCACAGGTAACTCCTTCCAGTGCTTAAGAAATTGGTTGCTTTGGGGTTTTGTGAAGCCACCATGAAACAACCCATTTTTTGCTGAAATTCAGAACCGCAGCGAGAACCGATCCTCACGTTGGGCTGATGAAAGCTGAGTCTTTCCTGGTGCTGACACAACAGCTTCTGGCTAGAGAGGGTCTCACGCTGTAACACTTGTTCTGTGTCGGTTCCTGCAATGATCCTTGGAGGAAAGCTGGGGCACAGGGACTGAAATAACAAGAACCCATCATCATGAAAACACATCTGCTGGGTTCGGAGCGTGTATGCTTTGTAAAGTGTGACTGCTATTAAAGGCTGTTAAAGAAAGCTCAGACTCTGGAAAACTGACCTCCCTTGAAATATTCAGTCATGCCAAGAAAAAATAAAGGCATAGTGAATTTCTCTGTGGCTCCAGAAATTTGAGGAAGCCTCCGAAAACTTTATTCACGCCTTCCGAAAAGTCCATACCAAACAATTTGCTGCTTATGACTGGATTGTCAAGCAAGAATCACTTCTAAAATTTTTCCATTCACTAAGTAACGTCCTCAACGATGGATTTCCCCCCCCCCCTTTTCTCTCTACTCCCTGATCTCTCTCTGTCTCTTTCTTTCTTATCTTCAATTCAGAGTATTCCAAAGGCATGCTGAGGGTGTCCATGCTAGCTTAGCAAGTGGAAAGACGTGTTAGAAATTGTCTTCTGAGCTGGTATCAATCCAAAGCAAAATATTGCCACTTTTATTGGCCAAGATGCAGAATCATTCCTCCTCTCAGTAGGAAGGTATCCAAGAGATAAGGAAGTTAAATCAGACAAGTGTGTGCATTTTAACATCTCCGAAACCCTGCTTATGCTATTATGCCTCATTCCTTGTTATTGCTGACTTGTGAAAAGAATAAATCTACTAACAGTAAAATCCTGCTGGTAGCTTGCTTGTTCCAAATTTCTCTCTTGTGCTGTAGTGTAAGCATTAGAAGTAATTCTCTCATGAGACAGCTTGGCGTCAGAAACTTATTTTGTGTGATGGGGGTTGGTGCCAGTCCCTCCGTGTGACAAGCTGGTTGGTAAAGTGTGTATGTTTTATCTGTCAACAACAGGAGCGCTAGGCTTGGGATCACTGGAAATAAAGAGGGGTAGGAGTGGCAGAATCTGACTGGGGAAATGCCTTCTCATCCCTTCATATTCCAGAAATATCTGATGCCAAGATTTTGGTTTAGAAGCAGAGTTAACTCTGTAGTGTCACAGTGCTGCATGGGTGGAAGAGGGAGCGGTGGCAGGAGGAGAGGGTAAATGTGGAATGACTGCTCTGACGGGGGATTAAGGATAACGAAGGATCTGCTGATTGCCGGAGTCTGCTGACATAGAGGGACTGGGGGGATGAAGAAAAGGAGGTGAAAGAAAGACCTATGGAAAAGAGAGAGTTTAATTAGTGTTGTCTGAGAGCAAGGAAGAAGAAAATGAGAGACAGGACAGATAAAGATTTGTAGAAAACAATGCCTAAAGATTTTCAGGATACACAGAGTCCAGATTTCCTCAGCACTTTCTGACCCCAGTTCTGTCCCAGGCATCCTGGAAGATGCTGAGGATGCACCTGGAATTGTTGTGGCTCTGTTGCAGACTGGTGGATGGGATAAGTTTCCATCTTCCAGGGATGTGGGGCCAGTAGGGTTACCTGACATGATTTTTGGCCATGCGTGTGTAGGTATAAACCAAGCAGCATGATGACAATGAGCTGATTTCCCACCTAAACTAAAGCATTGCTGCATTTGGAGGTCTTAGTGGCATGGCTCTGTGAAAATACAGATCTGTACCTCAGATGTCCCTGTGTATACATTTTAGATGTTTCTGTGAGTAAAAAAACCTAAGGATATTAGGGAAATAAGAACCTAAGCTTTGTTTCAGGCCTGCATTACAAAAGCTGCTGAAAAATATGGTTTTGCTAAGTATCCTGTTCTTGTTCAGCTTCAGAACTCCGCTTTGTGAGTAGGTTTGGAGATGTCAGTAGATGATGTGACTGAGTAACATTTCCTACCTCAAAAAACAGAATAAATATATATCTAGAATTTATGTTTTGTTTTGCAATTCTTGAAAAAAACCAACCTGCCTTGCTATGTAATGAAGCTGCGTTAACAGTTATATGAGATTGTCCATTAATATTTCCATTAAATCTGTCTGCTACATTTACATACCTATCCATTTATGTGGTCTTACATATACAAGAGGACAAACAAAAAACATATGTAGAAGGTGTCCTTAATACACAAGCATACTTCCAGTGACCTCAGTAAGAGAGATGACTCTGCGTCATACTGAGCGAACCATTTGGGAAATGCAGTGGTAGTGATGCTTTCTGCTCCGTGAGCAGAGATGTAAACTGGTGAGAGCTCGGCCGGCATGGCACGCTTTGCAGAGCCTAATGCGTCTCTCTCTTTTGAACTGCAAATGTCACAGAAGTGCATTGGCTGCATTTGTTCGGCAGTACCACCTAATAGCACAGTGTGCATTAAGCAACGCATCTTCCTTTCAAGGCTCTGGCAGGGAATTGGTGCTTTGTGCGCTGCATGTCTGACTCCCAACCCTACTATTTTATGTGGAAACAGGGCTAGAGTCCCAGGTTACTCCTGGCATGGCAATAAAGACAAGCATTTGCACAAAGGCAGAGGTCTGGGCCGTATTCAGAAGGTGCGGGATGTAAGCCATGATGTAACCCCTTCATTTGTAGTTCACTGTGGTTTGGATGGTTATGAAAGAAACAGGTTTCCTTGACATATTGTAGAGGTACCTTGGAGTATTACACTCTGGCTCTGCTGCAGAATATTTGAATTGGTTTTTCACCTTGTATCATTCGGGAAGGCTGCAGATTGCGTCCCTGAAGCAAGATGTGAGTGTCCAACCTCCATCTCCTCTTTCTCCTCCCCATTCAGACACTCCTGTTTGTGCAAGGATAGCCAGCAAAGTGCGTCTGTGCGCGCAACTCCCTCCTCTTCACTGGAATTACAACTGGGGATGGATTTGGCTCGTTGAGCTTGCTTGGAAGGACCCAAAGGGTATCTCCTATTGCATCGCATAGCTACCGCCTTTAGCCAATATTAATAGCAATTCTTGCACAGTCAGCAAATTTTTCAGAAGGAAAGAATCCACCCTTAGTCCGCATGCATATTACAAAGGATGTTTTCGGCAGTGTGCAGCTGTAATCAGCGGAGCTCAGCTTGGCAATTTTAATCCCCTGCTGTCTAGTTTGGGGCTGCTTGTTATGCAGCCAGCATTCACTCAACATAATGGTTGCTACCTGCCAATGTGCTTTGAGGGATATTGTTAGCATTAAATTTGCCATTTACATTTTCATGTTTGACATAATTGAGGAATGAATGCTCTTATGAAAATTAAACTTGTGGTCCTCCTGGACTACTGTAACCCTGTTAAAATGTAATGCGATTCTTGATGCGTCTTCTTTAGGTTTTTATTAAATAGAATATCCGTATGACTAATTCCCCTGGCCTAAATGTAGGCTGGGAAGAAGCATTATTGATAGGGCTGAGCACAAATGGCCCTCTATACTCAGCCTCTAATGGCCTAATAATGCATTATACTTGAATCAGAAATACTTTGAGTTGTAGTGCTTATTGCCATTATTGAAAACACCTGGATGCTCCATTCATCAAGGTTACATCAAAATGGGCCCATTTGTTTATTAGTCTGTCAGTAAACATCTTTATTTAGTTTCATGTTCCTCTGCTCTCAGTAACATCGGAGAGGACAAGACCGTGCAGTGTATCTTTCTGTGGTTTGCCGTTATTAGTTTTCCCTGAAAAAGAAAGATAATGAAAAGTTTGGATGGCTTCATAAAGAAAACATTTTTCTTGGACATTGTTCTTTCTTTTCCTTTCAGAAGAGAAGGTTAGAGAAAAGCCATTGGGTATGTGGTCAGGGTGACCAAATTGCAGAAATGAGCAGATATGCCAGACTGAGATTTTAAAGCTTGTTTTATGGCAGGCAGCCTCCGGAATATTTTGCTCCCGCTGCTACAGCTCTTCTCTGCCCAGTGGGGTTTGCTGTGCGGGGGCTGAGGCTGCTAAGGGATGGGTACGGCTGCTGGGCATCTCACAGGAGGGAACCCGTGCCCAGGCAGGTATGTCATAGGACTGAAGCCAGGGCATATCTCTGTAGTTCTGTCAATAGACATCTTACTTCATCAAAGTGTGTCACTTAGTTGCTTTTGCCCCTCTGCCTTCCCCCACTGGCAAAAGGATGAATTAATTGGTGTTTGCCAAGTGCTTTCAGGCTGGCTAGGGCTGAGGAAGGTGGTCCCAGTTTCCAGCTAAAGAGGAAAGAGTTGTTGAAATATTTTGGCCCTGCAAAACCCCATCTCTCTTAGGCTAGCTGAAATATTTTTTCTTTGTCAGCAAATGTTAGCTTTGACTATTTATTCAGGTTTTCTTCTGAAAGGGAAAACTTTAAATATGATATTTTTGATTGTCATTTCAAAACAGTGAACAGATCAACATTTGGAAGTCAAATGTTTCTTTGTATTATTTTTTTAACAATGTTTTGTTTTGACATTCCCCAATCAAAATTCTTCAGAATCTGCAGTTCTGTGGAGATCATAGCTGGAAATCTGATGCAGAGCGGACAGCTCCAGCACCACTTTGGAGGTGAACCGAGCTCCAGCTGAACCAGAGCTTTCCTTAGTTCAGACTGGACAAGAAAGCATTCTTCTTGAGAGTTCTGCATTGCCTGGTGTTTGATGCCAGCCACAAAGCATTTGTACTTTGGCTTGAAAGACAGACACTGTCATGCATGTTATTGGCATTTTTGTTGATGAGTTTAGCTGTGCCACCTCAGCCCTGCTCTCTGTTGCTTAAGTAATTTGCCCCTTTATGCCAGATCTCAAGACACCATTTCCAGATCTATGGCTGTGCTATGGCTCGTGCAACACCGCTGCAGCATCGGTGGTGAGATCCACAAGGCTGGAGGCAGGGAAATGGAGAAATCACAGTGTGTGTGAGTCAGTGGGTGACATGAAACATCAGAAGCCAGAGCTCCCGTAGGTTTATCTGGGTCCATTTTCCAAGTAACTTGAAGAATATGGGTGATCCAAATAGGGGTCACACTAGGGACTGGCTGGAAGATAACTGAGTTTTAATTTCTGAATTTGCTGCCCTTGCCATCCTAGACAGCCAGGAAGGAAAAGAGTAGATATTTCTGCCATCTGCTTGCAGAGGGCTTGCTGCTGATACAGCTCAACGTGTGAGTGCACTACTTCCAGACCGTATGCCCACTGCTGGTAGTAATGAATTGCTGTAGTTGGTGTTTGAGGTATTCAGAAATACCAGGACAAGTCAGTGGCTTTTTTCCATGCTTAAAAACCATCAGGTTTGTGCTGGCAAGGACAACTTTCCCATCCTCCTCCTCAGGGGGCTTTTCAGACCCGTGGAGGAGGAAGCACTAAATCTGAACCTCATCTTCAGTCTGTTGCTTGCGGTGTGTTGCCCAGTCCTTCAGTAAGAGACCGGGAACCAGCCTTGCAGGGGGGATGATAGCTGCAGTTAAATGGGATTTGCACTCAAATATGCCATGTTACAGTCCTCCGACCGCTTGGGTCATGGCTGTCGGAAGTAGGGCACTGCCAGTTAGCAAAACTATTTGGCAGTTTTGAAAATATCTCTTTGAATCTCTTCCCTTCCTGCAAAAAAAACCTAACAAGGGAGTTACAACATTTTCCCCTCTCACGGGGGAAATACTGGTGTGTTTATAGCAGCCAAGAAGAGGAATACAGAGCGGGGAAAGACCAATGCTGAATTTCACACAGGGTTTGGAGTTGGACGTGAGCAACTCCACATTGCCCACACTTCATGGAACAAAAGAAACGTGGGATTTGCATACGCAGTGAAGCAGAGGTCTGGAGTGGTGTAACTCAAGTTAGGTCATATGGGTATGGGGCAATTTCAGTCTGAGGTGGGGAACACTTGCAACCTGGATGGTGTTAGCTGGTGTTACCAAAATTAATAGGAACATTGCCCCTTATGCCTTCTATGAACTTGCTATGCAGAACTTCTGGAGGGCTGTGGTAGACCTAATTCCTTCTCCAGACTCCTTCTGCTTCATTTCCATCCAACTTAAATTCTGGCAAGATGTGTTTCCTGTAGGTTCTTATTCTTTTGTTGCTGTATGCTTTGTTTTTCCCTGAGCATGGGAGGATACAGCAGAGAGCAAGCTGAGCAGCAGGACAGCTTATACATTATGGAATAATTTGGACAATCTACAACTGATCTTAGTACATTTGGGCTATTGTTTGATTTTGCAATACGCGTGATTTTGTTCAGAGCATGGGAAAAGAATTAGAAATTGAAATGCTATAATCCTTAAAATTTATTGAAAGGAAAGAAAAACCTTGCTCTGAACCCTAGCAAAAAAAAGAATTATATTAGTATTGGCTTCCTCAATGCTCACATCTATTGAGTTTCTTCGATTATTAAGAGAAGCGGTGAATACTTGCAAACTAATCCATCTCTAAATCAATCTTCTTGTACAGCCGTTCAGGATCAGTGAGCATAAGTTCATGATGTTGGAAGAGAGAATGATATGGCAAGATATGAGGCAAGTGGTGCCACAGAGCAGTAAACACGTCTGAAACACCTGCTATCAATTACTGCTGTTTCTACAGTGATCAGTTTGATGGGAAGGATTTGGAGACAGGAGCAAAGGAGATTAGAGATCTTCAACCACAAGTGGGAGAACATAGCTCAGAGTAAATTAGCATTCCTGTTTCAAGAGAGAGAGAGGCCGGATGTTAATATGAAACTGGCACAAATATCTCAGATTTAGAGCCAGCCTTGCAAACATTGTACAAGCACATGAGCCAGAACTCCCATGTCCTACCACAGGTTTGACTTACAGCAAGGCTCTGCTTAGCCGCTGAGGAAAGAAAAAGGATTCAAATGCCTCCACAAGCAGAATCCTGCCAGCTTGTCCTCTAATCTGAAGGCACTGAAAATCTGTAAGAGCCTCAGGTTTTGATCCAGAAGTTCACAGATACGTGAAAATTGTTTCTGGATATGTGGAAATGCACATCAGTCTGAGAGGCAGAAACAGCCTAAACCTGAACAGATCATGTGAATTACTTTACCCCTGTATGCACACGTAAACTGGGAAGGCTGCTTATGGTTAACTGTTCTTTCAAGATGTAAACACTGGAGAATCTGGTCTCTTGCTTGTTTGTGTTCAAGCTGGTAGTGAAAGCATTCACCCAGAAAATAGAAGATCAGAGCTTCCTGGCTCAGGGTTGCGGGGAGGTCTGCTTCCCAGCTGGATTCCCAGCCTGGCGCTGCCTCCTGTGAGTCAGTACCCCTGCGCTGGGTGTGATGCTTTCGTCTAGCCTTGCTGGCTGATCTGGCTGGTGACAAAGCTCCAGCCTACTGGCGTGCCTCCCAAGTAGCAGGACCCTGAGCCTGGCTCACCTTTTCTGCCGGATTCACACCCGTGTGTCAGGAGGGGGTCAGAACACAGAGCTTATAAGGTTTCTCGTGTCAGTCGTCCCCTACTTTTGCTTTGTGGAAGAGCACACCGCACCCACTGAACTGGAGGGAAAGCAGGACCGTGACCTGGTGGTCAGAGACTTAATCCTGGTCTGTGTTGTCTACCAAGGACTCCTTAGGTTAAACAAGCGCTGGATGAAAACCAGACCCTTCCCTACCACCTCCCTGCTGGTTGTGCTCTGCCAGGAAGCAGTGGCCTGGGCTGTTCCTGCCCAGATCCTCATCTGGGAGATGTGGGCTGCAAGCGGGCAGAGGAAAAACTTGCAAGGCATCTTTGTGTTTTGCTGTGGCTTAGGATGGGGGAAGCTGAACTGCCCTTCCCCCCGAGGTTTTGGGCAGAAGAGTAAGTTATTGTGTGCCTTGATGCTCTAAGCCCAAGAAAAATGCAAGGCAAGCAGGCTGGCTTACATCTCAGCGATGGAGGTTAACGCTGACGGATGTCTGACGTGTCATTTTTGACAGTCTCTGAAGACACCTTTGACGAGTGACCTCAGCCCAAGCAGTGCGAGAGGACAGGGAAAGCCTGGAAGGCGAAGGGTGTGTGTGTGTGCGTGTCTCCGATGTGCCATTTGCGGTACCCAGGTTCTGCTAAACCCTCGGGAACCTGCGGGCATCAGCCCGTTAACACTGAAGTCGCGGGATGGCGGCCTGTCCCCGCCGGTTGCTGACACTTTGCCGCTGCCAGCACTAGGTGGTGCTGCCACACAGGCGGAGGCGGCGGCCCCCGCGCTGTCCGCCCCCCCCAGCCCCCGCAGCC
>JAVJGI010000050.1:93734047-93748449 GCA_035590275.1 Ibycter americanus | reverse complement strand
CTGCTGGGCGCTGCCCGGAGCAAACCCACTGTGGCACTGCTTGATCGGATCAAACTCGAGTAAATGAGAGTTTTAAAAATTGCTTTTCCTTCACTTATCTCAGGCTAGAAGGCATCTGGCTTGGCACGGGCGACTGTAGTGAATACGATTAAAATTGATTGAGTGCAAATGTTTTAATTGTATAATGTTTTCTCATTGATAATCTCAATAAACTAATTTGATTAGGGATAATGGGAACATGTTTAGGGACATTTAGGACCCATTCAGCCATAATGGGTTCTAAATGTCTGAACAGAACCAAATCGCATGGGTTCTATGCTTCCCTTTCGGTAAAACCTCAAAGATGCTTCATTCCCAGTCTCCCCCTCTCTGTCCCTTAGCTCATCTGCAGTCTCCCCCTCTCTTTCCCTTAGCTACCAGGGCACGGCAGAGCCAGGCTGCCGGCAGAGGACCAGGGATGGCACTGCCAGGCAGGAGCTCAAAGGCTTCCCCACTCATCTTGCCATGGCGGTGCTGGGGATGCTGCAGGAGAACCTGGTCTGGGTGGGACTGAGCAGGCAGCAGGTCTGAGGCCTGGCTTTTTGGGGAACTCCTGGCCGTTGGCATGGCTGACAGGGAACCCCTTGGCGGTCGGGGTACGGAGGCTGCTTTGGCGTGAAGTACCCTCACCCCAAGGGAAAGGCGAAGAGGAAGGTGGGTGTAGCATCCCCCTTGCCTCCTCCCTGAGCGTAGGGCACACCAGGAGAAGGGGAGAAGAGCTGAGGGTGCACCCCACCCAAGTCCTGTGCCCCGGGTGACCATAAGGCATACCGCACCTGCTGGTGTGCTCGTGGCATAGTAACGGGGCTCCCTGGTTCGTGTGCCAAGAGGGATACCCATGTGCGTCTGTAGTTCAAGGATACCTGGCAGCAGTCTCTCTTCCAGTTCCCTCAAAACTTCATTGAGGTTCAGCTGTTTTTACCATTTTACTTACATCCCCCATCATCTGTGGCCCCACCGAGCCATGGGACTTTCTGTACAGCCTCCTGCTGCCCTGACTATCCACAGCACAGGCGCAGAGCAAGGTGGGGCTGTTCTGGCAACCAGGGGACTCATTTCCATCCCCTCATCTGAACATGGCTTTGAGTATGAAGATTGATGCTTCTTCTACATGCTCTCTCGGCTTCCAACTATTTTCAGCTCACATTTTTAGGGGAAGTTGGGGTTTTTTGAATTGGTTGATGTTTCTGTGTATTTAGTAATCTGTGGTGGAGGGTTTTTTCCAGTATGCGTGAGGATTAAGCCATTATATCTTCTTATTAATTTCCAGGACAAGCTATTTCTGTAGTTGAAAGTGAGAAATCTACCATGGGTACAATTCTGTACAAGAAAGACTGAAGCTGGGCAAAGAAAAGGAGGCATTAAAATATTGAGTCCCATTGCTATGGATTTTCTATAATCTGATCAGAAATAATATTCTGGATCCTTGTATTAAAATTGTGTGAAATATCTTTCTCAGAGGACAATTTGTTTTGTGGCGCTCTCTTTCTTTTGGCAGCCCCTTTCCAGCCCCACACCAGCTGTAGCCTTGGACTTTCTATCAGCCCAGACCCAAATTCTAGGCTGATTCACAAGCCAGGACCCTAATCTACTGAGACAAAGAGGACTGCCAGCATGAGCCCTTTTTTTTTTTTTTTTTTTTTGAGATACTTTTGCAGGTACTCTGGCACCATTGCTGCTAGTTTACTCATTAGGAACCCTAATCCCAACCCTCAGCTGTCCATAGGCAAGGGGCTGCACTTGAACCCCTTCATCCCAAGCTGTCTCAATGAGAATCCCTTCCTTTCTTTTGTGCAACTCTTGCATTCCCTCCCTCCCTAGACTGCAGCTGCAGGTTTTATCGTTCCTTCCACATTCACCCAACACAATCTTGGTTTATTTAGCAGTACTCTTTGAAAACCCCTTCAAATATACTGGGGTTTTTTTCTCCTAGGAAAGAGTAAGGAAAGACCAATGATTACCCAGTTTGGAGACATCTTGCTAAGCAGTGCCTTGCTAAGCAATGTCTCAGTGAAGACCCTGCCTTTCCTAAATCACGTCATTTGTTGAGATGCACGGCATTTTATCTAACAGCTAAGCTAAAATTTGGTTAGAGTGGGGAGGAAGTGAATTAGCTCACCACTAAATAGGGCAAGAATAAATCAAGCTCTCCTACATGAGGAGCAACACATCCAGTAGAGCTTTTGGAGTGGCTTGAAGCATACGGGAGGTGTGTATAACCCAGTGTCGGTCAGCAGCAGGTAGGCTTCCAGCAGTGGCGATTCAGCAGTCTGCCTTCTGGTTTCATCTCCTTCAGGTCAGCCATAAATCTTAGTGACCTGTGAGGAGAAAACTAGAGAGAAGTGCACCACATTAGCAGCTGAGGACAGAAAATCAATATAAAGTCGTAGTATACTGGCAATCGAGTAACTGGCTAGAAATATATTGTTTTTTGCCTGGTGCTCTCTGGAAATGTTGAGGTTACAATAAACTCTGAGAGCAGACCATGAAAATAATGGGGGAGAGAAGCTCCAGCCTGAAGCCTCAGCAGACAAAAATGGCGCTGTGACTTGAACGTATCTACTGTGATTTGAATTTATCTAGTTATGTAGTCTGATCTAAATATGATTTACATATCTGACCAATAAATAGCATGGCTTTCTGGATAAATGAAGACTGTATTCACTGGCGATGGACACATAAAACTTGAGTTGCTTCAGGGAACTCCTCAATTTGTGCATTTTCCTCAGAGAACAATGTGATTAATTCTATGTAATCTAATGTTTAAGAATCACATGTGTTCATAGATCATTAAAGTCTGAGATTTGCACTTGCCCTGGAATTGTTTTTCTTTTTCTCTTGTACCTGTGCAGAAACCTTAAATCTTTGAACAAAACCAGGACTTTTGACAGATCTCTACCAAGGCACCTTAGGGTACAGGACTGATCTCTACCCATCACACCAAACAAAATTTCAGGAAATTTCTCTGATCAGAAAGAGACCCCATTCAAAACAGATCAAGAATCATTGCTTGTATACGTAGGCAGTAACGTTATTTTGCTTTGCTCTTAGGAATTACTATAACTTAGTCACAGAAGTAATACTTAGGACTCTCATGTAGACCCATTTAACACCAATAGGAGAATAATTCTCCCATTTGCCTGAAGCGAGATTTTTTTGATTCAAGACACCGGGAAAACACAAAGGAAAAGCTAAAGGAAGGCTTGTTCCATAAACCTGCTATCAAAGTAACATGAATCAAACCTAAAACTAAACGAGAAGTTCCCATCCTGGCTGGCAGGTACTACTTGAGTGTGAAATGATCAAGTGCTGGATTACTGCAGCTTGTGCGGCTGCGGAGCGGGATGGGGTGGTGGAGTAGTGCATCTCCCCATCCCAAAGTCTGCCTGAGCTGTAGCACTGGAAACGTAAACTGCTACAGCCAGACCCACATACTTTGTTGAAGCTGTGCTCATTTATCCCAGCTGAGTTTCTGTCCTTTTAAGTATGTTTATCTATCGGCGTTTTTCCCCATGGTTCTTGACTCTGGATGCCCACTCCATGCGGTGGCCGGTGTGGTAAGGAAAGTGTTTAGTAGCTCAGCTTTATACGTCTGGCTTCTTACTGCGCTACTTTGCATTTACAAACTCAGAAGAGGGAACCCAGTTGAGAGAACTCGTGGAGAACCCCTCTCATGCCTGTTAGGACTTCTGTTCCCCTTTTGCCTCCACAGACGGCTGGTGAGGATCTGTTGCAGTCCTGCCCAGCTTGCATCAAACTTGCAGTCAGTGCGTATGGAGCCGTCCTTGAGCTCATGCTGCAGTGTAGAGGTATCTCCTCAGGGTTGTGTGGTGGAATTAACAGAAGTGAAGGTTAGATTTGTATGTTTAACTGAAGAGCTTGTCTGGCGTTTTGGAAAACCCGAAACTGAGCCAGGGTGAGCCATTATGCAGGCCAGCTGTGGAGAAGCAGAAAAAATTGTCTCCCAGCTGCTTCCCCCACCACTGACAACCTTCTGTAAGTGCGTTGCGAGCTTATTTCCCCCCCTGCTTTTGCACAAAGTGAAGCATGAATGGGGAGAGCATTGCATAGGCTTGCTGAGTTCAGTGGGGGGAGGAAAGATCATGGTTTAGAGTGGAAGAGGGGCAGCCCTGCAGACCTCTTCCCCACAGATTTCCTCATCTACTCCTCCTCCTCTTACTGGAAGAGCCTGGGAGAAAATTTTATATGAGGTAAACATCCATTTTTGCCTTGTCCATGGGCTCTGCTATGTTTTCTTGGAGATGAGCTGTTAATAGGCATGGGATTTTATCCAGGCGCTTTTATCTGGTGCAGATAATCCCTTAGATTACTTCTTTCCTCTCTTCCTGTTACTAGAAAGTAAGTATCTTTGAGAGAAGCCCCTGTCCCTGCACTTATCCCAAATGTACGTGTATGTTCTCATAAAGACAACATGCCTACCATGTGATTAACTTCCAGTTTTATGCTGTTGTCTAATTTAGTTGGTTAACCACATACCTATTCTATTTTCCCATTACCTGAAGGAGTTCCATGTTTCTTTTACAGAAAATCAGAGGCAGGTATCAAGCCTGCCTAGTATGAGTTTGTTGCTGAAGAAATATTTTACAACGAGCTGAAACTGACACACCATCCTATAAAAAATACAAATATAAGTTGGATTTATGCTTATGCCTTTAGGAAAAAAGTAACAGTCAACGTAAGTTAGATGTTTTAACCAAGTTTAGGATACTGAGTGAAACAGCTGTTGGTATTTAATACTGCTTTCTTGACCTCTTTCACACATTTGTGCCTTTGGAAGCCAACTGACCTTTTTTCAGTGAAGATTTCCGGGCATGAAGCACTGTTGTAGTGATTAAAAGAGCTGCTGCTGACTTTTATCAGAGAACAGCACAAAAAGGCTATAAATGCATGTGTAAAAATCTCAGTGGTGATCCCATTTGCTGAACTTTAGCTGCTCAAGTATCTATCTTTTAAGCGTGGCTTTCTGTAAGATCTGATTTTGCACCAGATTTCCATGAAGTATCTATTCTAGACTATTTTGACACACCTTGAAAAGGAGAAGAGATCTAACATTTTAGGTATGCAGCTGGTCAGAAACTGTGGAGTTGTCAGTGAGTCACCGCTGAGCTGGGAATCGGTATCAAAGGGTTCTGCCCTGAGTCTGGTGGTGTTCAGTATTTTCACTAGTGACTTGGGTGATGGAGTACAGAGTGCTTGTTGAATTCACAGGCAACGTGGAATTGCGGGGAACAGCTGCAGACATGCTGGAGAAAGAATTGCACAACCTGGCTGAAGATCAAGCTCTAGAGCCATCTCCTTCCTTTCCAGGTCCAGCTCCCCTTTTAGAGATACTTATTTGACTTCTACTGTCTGCACCGTCCTTGCTTACACACTTATTGCCTCTGGTGGTGTCAGCCCTGGGGAACAGCACTCCACCTCCACAATTCAGTCCATTATTTTTGGGCTTCCCTGAGGCTCTCTTCCCCCACGTGGACTGACTTTAACCAAGCAGGGTGGTAGCAGGAATGCAAAAGTGCTGTCCTGACAGAGGAGATCCCCTCTCCATCACTTATTGAGGCTGTGAGTGATTGGGAGTGGATGGGTGGCAAGGCAAGGAGATGGGGTTAAAACAGCATTTTTGCTCATATGAGGCAATGTATAAGTATGAGTCAGTACAGAACTTTTCCATAGTCCTAAAATATATGTCATCAAAGACAGATGGGGTGGATTGCTTAGAAATACTCTCTGCAGAGAGTTCAGCGGAAGCCTGGACAACTGCTTTAGACTAGATGCAACTCCTAGATAGTTAAAATTAACAGCAACATATCTTACCCTCTATGTATACACAAAAGGAGCAGCCCTTGTCTGGGAGAGCTTACAGTCCACGTCTAATTGATTGCCATGTGTTTTTCATTTAAACTCATTGTTAAAATGGAAGAAAGAGCAGCGAAATCCTTTCAAAAAGGTTTCAAAATGTCTTTTGCTGATTTTTTTCTTTGGCTACAATTGGCCAGGGAGAGTGGTGGACCCAAGCTGTCCTGTGCTAGCAAGGCTCCAGACAATCTGTGCACATGATACTCCTTTCTAACCCTCCCACACCATCCAGCTCACACTGCTGTCAATAGCCATCTCACGAGGGGTCATTTTTTTGGTATCTCCGTGTGTGATATCTGAACCAGATGGAAGCTATAAAGTACAAGGCACAACCGTTGTACTTTTTGACACAGAACTTGAGACTATCTAGGCCAAGGGAAATTTCTTCTACCCACAAAAGTCCTAGTTTCCTATATTATGACCTATATCAACAATATTAAAGCTCAAAGCTATACTGTTACGCTGATGACTTTGTTCCATTGACCGTACAGATCAGTCAGTACCTATAAAATTGCAGGATGCATTTAATGTAATTCAATTAGATTTAATTGAATTAAAACTATTATTAAATTCAGCCAAAGGTAAGTCTATGGAATTTTTTTCTAATAACTCAAAAAGCTCAAGTCTGGATGAGTTTAAAATAATAATCCTACAAGAGAATATGATTGAGTAAGTAAGAACATACAAACATTTAGAAGTCCAGCTAGATACAAAACTGAACTTTATATATCACATAAATCAGTCATTACAGAAATGGAAATCAATTTGGGAGGGTTTGTTCAACCTAATTTTTGCTCTGCTTTTAAGTATTTAAAGAAAGATTGATTTCGTGCCATTTTAATTGGCTTAATCCAGCTAAGTATGGAGGCCCCTGTGTTAACGTAACAAAACATCCTTTATCATCTGGCCGTGGGCAAACTCCTAGAGCTGTTTCCCTAAGTTGTAGCAGCCCCTGACACTGAAGACCTTATATCATGTGTTTCCTAACATGGCATTTTAAGCAGCTGCTCCACTACAGTGTCTTAAGACTTTCAGATACCCTGGTCCAAACAGTCACTGTTTTCAACCAACTCTTCTTTCCTTTCCTTTCTCTCTCCTTTAATGTCTTCTTTGCTGAAGACATTGTAGTGGGACAGTCAAACAATGGGAAAATGAATTAAGGAGACTTGAGCTCTGAGATTTTTTTCCATGGAGGCAGAAAGGCAACTAGGAGTCATTCCCTGTGCTGTTGGTGAGACTGCAAATTTTGATCTACTGGTTGTTATAGTCACCAGCAAGGAACTGAACACACACTACTAAATACCAAAAAAAGTGCCAGACATCACCTTTTTCCATTGTACAGCAGGCAGGATGAGTTGTTTTACGTCTTCTGTAGCCAAGTATGTTAGGTACAGCTTGCTTGCCAGCTTGCCCAGGTGTGGGCATGTCCAGGCAACTGGGCGGCAGAGGACTGATGGAAAGGACCTGGGTGTGAAAAGGTGGGCTGGGACCACAGCCTCAGACAGAGCCTGTCTCAAGGTGTGTACCAGTGAAAGTGTCTTGCAGCGATTACTAGCAACAGTAACGTGAGGATATAGTCATTGGGAAACTAAGTTGTTGCTTTGCTTGAATGCCCATAGAAATGGTTTACTAAGACTATAAAAGAGTCTGAGAGACTCTAAACCTGATTCACACACCTATTACAAAGAATATATCTGTGTAACCTTTAGCGTTCTGCTCGTAATGCAGCATTTGGCTGGTCCTGCCCTTGTGTTGGTGGCACAGAATCATGCGTTGCTTCATCGGATCCGTTTTCTTGCCCAACCAGAATGCTTTCCCCTGTAGATGGCTCTGTTTTCCTACACAATTTCGGGAGCTCTCTTGCTTTGGAACATCTAGGTAAAGGAGATTGTGCCAGGGCTTTCTTTTCGCCTTCCAGTGGGTGCTGTGTTCAGAAAGCTATCGTTGGGATTAGATGCTCTTAACACGCTGGTTCTAAGACAGCTGATTTGTGAATAGTCAGCCACTTTCCACAAAAAAATATTTTTTTTGTGCTTGATTTTGGACTAAATTTTCAGAGAAAATGCTCAGCCTGAGTGCCTAGGAATTGCTGTTTGAGATGCCCTGGGCTGCAGCAGCTGGTATCAAGGTACCAACCGCAAGGGTGAGGGTCTGCCATAGTTTCTGTGTTGTATCTCCCAACCTGCCGTGGGTTTGGCCACTACCTATGGCACCTCCAGTGGTACTAGGTGCCTGGGATTAGGCAACTGGAGTGGGCCCTGAGCTCCAGCTTTCTGTCTGTGTGGAAAAAGGATGTCTTTCTTTCTAAGAAAAAGAAGAGAGTAAGATTTTTCACTCATTTTCTTCTCAGCGCCTGTAGACAAGAAGCTGTTGGTGTGGGATGAACTGACATTGTGAGTGTTCACCCTTAGCAAAGCTTAAATATCTAGAGGGGGATGCTGTGTCCCCCAGCCCTGGTGTGGCACAGCTACCAGGCCCTGGGAAGGCAGGTCCCTGTTGGGGAGATTTAAGGAAGAAGATAGAGGGAAGTTGCCTTTGTGACTCAATTGGACTGAGGTATTATAATGTTTAAATTACAGTGTTCACGAACAGAATCTGAACACTAAAACAAATGGCATGATGGCAGCGAGACCTTTCTGGGGTGCAGAACAGATACTGTCTAAATGCAGACGAGGAACTGTAATACCTGGAGATAATTCCTCCTCAGCCAAAGTTGAGTTACATCAGGAGAACACCTTGGTTCTGTGCTGCTGTGTGCCGGTGGAAGAAATTATCCTGCGCTGGGGCTAGCAACCCACCTGAGCTCACCTAACCTCCCTGCCTGCTAAAAAACGAAACTGTGGACCTGAAAATATTTGGGAGAGATGAGAAAGCTTTGACAACTCTTAAACTCCTGAACTATATGCTGCATTTTGGCACTGACGCTACACTGAGCTATCTGTTCAATGCTTGCATGAATTTCTATCTGTTCAGCAAATGTGATAACTCAGAGATACTGAAACTGGAGATTATCTCTTCTAGTTTCCATCAGCAGCAGGAACCCGAGCCGGGAGCGCTGGGTGAGCAGCTGGTGCTGAGTGCTGGGACTCCCTGTCGCAAGCTGCTGGCTGGGACCCACCTCCACGAAGAGGAAATGAAATCACCAGCCCAGAGTCGCTGAGAAGAAACTTGGCAGAAAGTGTTACGGGAAGGTCTGGTAAGGTCACCTGAAGCACACTCTGGGCATTGGCATTGCAGAGGTGCGTGTGGGATGGATTTGACTACGGTTTCATACTAATTGTGAATGTAAAACCAGCCCCGAGCTGGGGTACGCCCCGTAGTGTTGCCCCAAATACATAATGTATTCTTGATCTCTCTCTTGTTTGCAAATATTGCTATCAACAAAGATCATTCCCAGAGGCACAGTTTTCCTGATAAATCTGCACCAGTAGAGAAAGGATAGATAATAGAAGGAACCTAGTTGTCTAAACAATGCAAGACTTTCTAAAGATTCAATTATTGTAAATTATATGCTACTTTTAAATGAATACCTAGAGAGACCTGAATACCCAAGAACTTTTCAGAAAGGGCAAAGCAAACGATTAGAAGTTGGAAAGTATCCCATAATAGGAGAGATTAAAAAGATTATAGCTATTTAGTTTAGTAAAGACACTAATAAGACGTGACATGACAAAGGTATATAAAATAATGTATGGCACAAAGAAGGTCAGCAGGTGCTCCTATTTATCCTGTCTTGTGAAAGAGGCACAGGAGGATACCTAATTAAATTAAAAGGCAATAAATTTAAAATAAATATAAAACTGGTAAAGAAAATGCTTTTTTATGTCACATATAGTTAATCTGCGGAACTCACTGCCACAATAAATTATGGAGGTAAAGACTTTTAGTTGAATTCAAAAATCTATTAGATAGATAAAAAAAGACAGAATTGTCAAAACATTCAAGTTCTGTTTTGAGAAGTGGCTTACGAACTTATGCAGAAAGAAATGTAAGCGCTATGCCAAATTCTATGTTAAACACTCGCTGGATAACATATAGACCATCCTTACAGCAGGGGTCAGACTGCCAAGTCTTGCTCTTGCATTTTTCAATTAAAGAATTAGGATTTTTTATTAAGCAGAACATGTGAAGCAAGAAAATTGTCCCCTTTTGGGGTAACTGGGAAACTCTGGGGTGAGGTGTGCTCTGGGGGGCACAGGATCCCCTCAGTCAGAGCAGGGATTTGGGCTTAGGTCTAAAATACCTTTACTATGTTCCTGAGTTGACATCCCGCTTGTTGTAATCCCTAGGGCTGCCACGGGACTTCTTTATATCTTGGAAGCCTCATGCTGCCATGTGTGTGTGATCTGGGCATCTCACTCCTCTTCTTCTCCCCTCCTCGCAGCCCTGGGGGTCAAACACCTGATTTCTGAAGCCCAGCTGAGTGCAGGCACATGGCAGACATCAGGCCAATGTGGTGGTCCTTGGGTATGGATACATGAAACCAGGGAACCTGAAAATCAACTCCAGGTGCCCAGGGAAGGCAGGTAAGGGCTGAATGGGGAGGAGAGTGTTCATCTGTGATTTTGTATTGCTTTTTTTTGCTATTTATACCTATATTTTCAATATCTTGGTTCTTCACTGGAGCTAGTCACCTATGTCTTACTTCTAAAAATAAGATTTGAGTACTTAAGTAGGCTTTTTAGAAAACACCACCCTAAATAAGACTTTCATTATCATATCCGTGCTATTCTAATGGAATAATGAGACAACTGAGGAATAGCAGGAAACATGGGAATACAGGAGACAACTTCCTCAGGACTGTTCTTGTTTTTGGTGTCTGCTTTATGCAACAGAGATTGACTACCGTGGAGCCAAGTGGTTTCAGATCTAAATGGGAAATGTGTTTCCTGATCCAGCCTCCTCTGACTCACTCCACAGTAAATGCACAACACAGGAAGGGAGATGTTCACACAAATTAGATATTGTAGGGAGGATTGGGAGAGGTGTGATCAGTTTCTGGCTTTTGCAACTGCACAGAATTTCTAATCTTTCCTTCATTTTTCATTTCTGCATGTTTAAAACATAGATACTCCTTTCATTCTACAACTTTCAGTCGTGCTCATTTAGCGCATTAATACCAGGAAATGAGAACTTTCTGCACGGATATAGTTCTGTAACCACCACTGGAAATAGAAATAAATGTAATTTAAAAGTGTCTGGGATTTCTATGGGGCTAAAGGGACTTAGGTACTCAGTTCATTCTTGCTTTTCAAAATTCCACCTGAAATGTTATTGGCATGTGAGTGATTAGCTAGATATTTTTAGTGACTCTATCGTATATTATATTTAGTAATTCTGGAGTCAGGATAAGGAAGGTCCTCACGGATCATGAGGTCCAGACTCCTGATATTTCAGGCAGTCACATCGTATATTCCTCTTCATTTATCAGGCTGAGTTTTAAAACTAGTTAGGATTTTTGCTCCTCACCCCATCATAGGAGTTGAGTCTGTTCCAGAATTTGGCTGTCCTGGTGGCTGGAAACTCTCTTGAAGCATGATGTAGAGGACAAATAATAGTGACAATTAATGACAGACAGGATTACTTATGAATACTTGTGTGGCGGTCTGTGAAAAGGGAAAATATAGGGGAAATTAGCTTAGGATCACATCAAGTGATCCTTTTCCAGCAGAGGAGGGAAAACCAATAGCTCTGGGCAAAGCATCAGTGCGTCCTCATATGAAATACTGCATATGGTCCTAGACGCCCCCGCGCACAGGACAGGACAGATAGTGTGCCCAGAAAAATGAAAACCCTTTGAGAGGGGGCTGCAAGAACAGGATTTACTTGGTCTAGCAAAAAGATATCTACGAGGAGGCTATAATTACCATCAGTGTACATGAGGGGAACAAAGAGCAAGGAGGAAAAATGGTTGTTTAACCTAAAATAAAATGTTGGCATAAGAACAACTGACTGTAAGATTTTAGCTGGAAACTGGAAGAAGAGATATTGAAGGTGGGGTCTCTGGCCTCGCTTTCCAGTGGCAGCAGGGACAGCAGCTAACCTATCTGCTCTTAAGATCACCCTCGGTCAATCTCTGAAAGACTGAATTTGCAACATTCAACCATGACAGCATCAGCAATCCAGCAACTCTGTAGTGACACAATTTCTAAAGTAAATGTATGCAAATTCCGCTACAACTTTGTACAAAGCTGGTTTTATGTATTAAACCAACAGATATACCTCAGCTTCCTTGTTTCTAGCACATACTGTTCTGCTGTAGTTACAGAGAGGAACAATTATGTCCCCTCTTAGTCTTTGTCCTGCTAACCTAAAATACAAGAAGCACTATTTATAAAACAGGCTCTCTGTATCCAAATCATCTGTTCTGTGAACCTGGCTGGTTTGAATGGCTATTTCTCGACCATATGAATAGCCAGAACAATATTATTTTCTTTTGCCCTTCTATAGAGCAAACTTTTTTCCTGGTTTTTGCGTTTTGTTTTTTTTTTTTTTTTAGTCCACCCTCAATTCAACTCTCTGAATTTGAGTAAGCTGAGATCAAATGCAGTTAAAAATATAATTAATGGATGTGAGTTAATATATTCTATGCTGAGGCTGGCTTTAACACAAGGGACAATAACAGTGTAATTCTAGTTCATCTTCAATACTCTGGCTTGTAATGGCAATGACAGACCTCTGGCTGTGCTGGTGAATGCTCTGCCAATGTATTTTTCACCAATTATCTCTTTGAGATAAGAAGCTTTCACAATGGGAGAGCCTTTGCATTTTATATGAAGGCTTGTCCTTTAATCTTGGGATGCTTCTGGGTATTGGGAGACAAAGAAATGTGTTTAGGATTTGAATGCTGCCAATGGAAAAAATAATCTATTTCAATAAAGTTCTGTCCCTCTCATAGATAGGTGGCTTCTGTGATTCACAGCATGCAGATAAGACCAAGGTAGCCGTTACCCACTGGTACAGAGCACCTTAGGGAGAGGTGGGGAAAGATGTGTTTTGTTAAGGAACACATCCCAGCTTGCCAAGAAGGTTTCCACACCCCAGTGAGGCACAATATTGAGTTCTGTGACCTCATGACCGAAGTTTGGGAAACATGCATGTACCAGGACAACAAACCAGAGGAACCCAAGCCCTGAGACAGAAGCCTCATTCCTAACATGAAATAAGTAAAACTTTAATTTCTCCTTCACACAGACTTGGGTTCTGCAAGGACATGTCATGGAAACAAGTCTTTTCCTACACCAAAGGAGGAAAGGAGCTATTGAAGTGCAAGGGAAAATATGGTAAAACCCACAAAACAACGCAGCACTTTTTTCCAAGACCTCACCATATAAACGGCATGGTCTCCAAGTCTCTGCAAAGTTCACGCAGAGGGAACCAAACCCCCTTCTTTCACCTCTAACATCACCACAACCAAATGAACATATGTAGTATAAATGCCCTTATTTGCATAGTCTGAATGTACATACCAATTTTGGCACAAACATACAAAATGACAAGAACAGTACCTTCCTTGCTCTTTCAGTACTCAAAATATTAAATCCTAAGGGAAAGGAGATTTGCCAGGGTTTTAGATAAGATCTGAATGTCTTCCCATAAACTGAGGTAAGCAAATGGGATGGGGGGTTGATAGGCTCTTCAGGAGGGTTAGGCAGGACACATGAGGTGGAGGAGTTGCACTGCATGTAAGCAAGAGGTTTGACTGTGCAACCCTTCTGCATCCCTGTTTAGGGATGATGTGGTTGAGAGCCTCCAGGTGAGGATTAGGGGGATGGAAGACAAGGCAGATATCCTTGTGGGTGCCTACTACCAATCACCCAGCCAAGATACTTGTTGAAGGTGGTCACCTGACAAATAGGGATGAAGAAAAAGTGAAGGCATTCAATGCTTTTTTGCTTCAGTCTTTAATAATATTGCTAGACCTTGGGCTGCCTGATCCCCTGAGTCAGAGCACCATGAGTGTGGAAACAGTGACTTTCCGTTTGTGGACAATGAAATTGTAAGGGATCAGCTGTATCAACTGAATGTTCACAAATCCATGGGACCTGATGGGATTCATCCCAGAGTACTGTAGGAGCTAGTGGATGTTATGGCAGGATCCCTCTCAATCATCTGCCAAAGGTCTTGGGAGTCTGGGGAGGCCTCCCCTGACTGGAAGCTATCCAACTTTATTCCAGTTTACAAAAAGGGCATGAGGGAAGACCCAGGAAACTACAGACCTGTTAGTCCAACCTCAGTACCTGGAAAAATTATGCAGAATGTCATACTGGGTGCTAGTGAAAGACATTTAAAGAACAATGCAATCGTCAGGCACAGCCAACACGGATTCACAAAGGGAAAGTCCTGTTTAACTAATTTAATATTCTTTTACACCTGCATGGCGGATGAAGAGAAGGTGGTGGGTGTAGTTTTTCTGGATTTTAGTAAGGCTTTTGATACTGTCCCTCACAGCATCCTTCTGGACAAGTTGTCCAACTGTGAGATGAACA
>JAVJGI010000050.1:93628104-93729629 GCA_035590275.1 Ibycter americanus | reverse complement strand
CACCCCCATCAGGAGGTACAGGTCTGCTTCCCACGAGGTGACAGCCAGTGTCTGGGATGGGGCATGGTTACCCAGTCCATGCCTTCTGCTTGTGCAGGGCTGGGAAGAAATGTCAGCAGAGATTTCCTCAGCATGTACTGCTAGGGAAAAGAGGAGGTGGGAAGAATAGCATAGAATAGAATTGTATAGTTCAGCTTGAAGGGACCTACAATGATCATCTAATTCAACTGCCCGACCACTTCAGGGCTGTCCAAGTTAAAGTATGGTATTAAGGGCACTGTCCACATGCCTCTTAAGCACAGACCGGCATGGGGCATTCCTGTATAGCTTCTGTGGAAAATATGTGACTGGCCTGGATGGGATTATGTCTGCCAAGGTCTATTGCTATTTCATGTGTGGTGAGTACTGGTGTAGTTTGGTGACTGCCATCAGTGCTGCTCTTATAAGACACATGGGAAATGGATAGAAGGTTGGAAACTGGTGATTTTGCACTGCACGGTCATGGTATCTCATATGCATCCATGTGGTCCTGGCCTTTGGATCATATGATTTGGGATTCAGGTGTACAGTGTGGAAAGATGGGGAGAAGGCAAGAGAAAGTCAAGCAGAAGAATTTAGGATCTTGCATTTCTCAAGAGTATCCCAGCATGCAGGAGAGGGGATGGGTGCTTGTGGATTGTGACGGGGTTCCTGCAAAACTAATTGAGTACAAGCTTTGTACCTTCAGGGAAATCCCATCCCCAAATGGCCTTCTGTGTTTGCATGCCCAATAGAAACTCCCTGCAAACCTCTCAGTAAGTGGAACGCTGTGAAGGGCACTTTCAGCGCTAGCAGAATTTCTCATGATGTGACTATTTTATGGAGGCTGTAGTCAGGCAAAAGTCGTGTAAAGCAAGAAGTGGGCACACCTGAGGTTCCTAATCTTAGGGAGGGGGAAGTGTTGTTCTCCCTTACAGAGCTTCCCCAGAGCCCAGTTTCAGAGAAGGAAGGGTGCATCAAGAAGATGAGAAGAAAGAAGAGTTCAGATCTTTGGCTAGGGAGGGAGCAGATTGTCCAGAAAAGTGTGTTAAATGTTATACTATGTTTAACAGCAAGAGTAGGAACTCTCTAGATCTGCAGATATTCAGGAAAGAAGTGGAAGTCACCAGGCACCCTCCCGAGGGAGCTGAAAAACTGGAAGTACTAAGGAGAGCCTTCCTGGGAAGGAAAATCATAATAATCCAAACAACGTTGTTTGATCACCTTTGTAAATTTGTTTGTTTTATTTTGGGGAATCTATATTAAACTCCTGAGTAAATCTTGTCTAGTGATGAAGCTGGTATCCTCACGTACACACAAGTGCTTCACTCTGGTCGCAGTCTTTAAAATCAGGTCTTGGACTGCCTTCTCTTCATGCCAGGATGCCTGCAGCAGGTTCAGAGCACCCAGAAAGTATCTGGTACCTTTCCATCAATCTGTGTTAGTCTTTGTAGACAGTAGCAGAACAGGAATCTGTCTCAGAGATGCATTTTTGATGATTATCAGGTGCACACAGGAAAGTGGTGGGAAATCGCAAACTCCAAGTCCTCATGATGTGCAGCATTTGTACTTACAGATCTAAGAGTGGAGGTTGCTAAAGTGTGGCCTGTGGGCCATGTTTAATTTCTGGGAGCCTCTGTCTTTCTGCGTTTGCAGGGTGAAGTCAAAAAACCCAAGCTTTTGCCTTTTTTAAAAATTAAATGGAGGTGAAAATGAAATTTCCAGTCTGAGGACTGCTATTCAGTGACCAAAATGATTCTTAAAATTTCCCTCCATTGAAAATCTCTATGGAAAAAACCTGCTCAAAAGAAATTAGACTGTATTAATTTACTTAGCTATACCCTCGATGCACAAAAGTTTGGACTTTGTTTGTATATACTTAGCAGAGAGACAAAAAAATCTCCTTCACCACATGTGTTCTGGAGAATGCAGTGAGGGGAGCGATGGAGCTGAGGAGAGCAGGATCCCAGCAGCACAGCAGCAGTGTCCCCAGGGGGAGAGGGCTGCCATGAAGGCACAGCAGACTTACGACTGCTTGCAAGGGGAAAGTACAGGCCTGCTTCTCTGATGGGGATGACAGAAATCTTCCCTAATTTCCCAGCCCACGTAGAGGTTTTCAGCCCATAAGAGTTCCTGCTGACAGCCCTAAGGGCACCACAGACCGACAGACAGAAATTATAATTCCGTACCCTTCTACCTTGTGATTTCTCTCTCCTTTTTCTTGCCAACTTGTTTGTTCTGATTGGGAAGACTCTTTTTCCCTGTAGTTTTGAAAGGTGATCTTCTTAAAGGATCATGAGAGCAAAGGGTCAAATATTTGCATTGTGTTTGTTTTCCCCTTTGTACGTTGGACGCATTTGCTGGCTCATATTCTGGACCTGTGATTGGCATCAAAGATGGCAGTGACAATTGTCTCTCCCGATCTCTAGACTTCATTAAATTAGATAGGTAACATTCAGAAAAAAACTTTGCTAGTTTCTGCCAAAAAGAATTTCCTTGATTTCCTCTCCAGCCTTTTTTCTTTCCCTGCCTAGCCCTGTTGCGGTTTTCTGAGCTGACACAAAACAGTTGTGGCTTTTTTTGAGTTTCCTGCAGATCACCTTCCAGCTCGGGGCTGGGGCAGAAGACCGAGGTAGGCAGGACTCCAGATGGTGCACCCCAGCCCTGAGGGTCTGCACAGCCAGCTGAGGTAGCCCTTTGCCTTGCTCAGGGGTCAGGGTGTACTACTCCCCATTTTTTTTTCAGTTTGACTCTTGCGCCTGAAGAAAGAGAGTCTGTTTGCATCCTACACCCCCAGAGATCCTGCAGGTAAACATATAGCAGGTAGTGCCTACTATTATAGGGAGTGAAAGGCAAGGTTGTTCCGCTCTGTGCAGACAGATTTTACTGCTTTTGTGATAAAGCTGGTCTTAAAACCCCATGTTGATATTTTTTCTTTAATATCCCATTAAATTTCCAGTGATTTTTAAGGCAGCCATAATGCAGCACTGAGCTCCTGGCAGGCAGCAGGTTTCATTTGATGCAGGGATGGGCTGTATTCGTTCTGCTAACTGTTTAGGGCTGGTGATGATATGGAGGCTTTCACTCTTGCCACCCCAAAGCAAGTTCATGGAGCTGACCCATAGGAAAATTATTTTAGCGCTTTATAATTGCGTGTCTGTGTTTGAGAAATCATTGAGAAGCGTACAACTTCATTAGGAAAGCAAGGCATTATGCTGCTTTTACTGAAGTATTGGAAAACCCATTAAAAGAAAACCACCCCTGACCTTGCATTTGAAACTCCTCCAGCCCAGCTGTTGCATGCACAGGAGAACAGAGGCTAAATATCAGCCCTGGGTCTCAGCTTAGCAGTGCAAATCAGAGTAACAAGTAGTGAAAACACTTCTTGAAATACATGCAGGGATCATGGCTTGCAATATGGTAACTAAAAAGATGCTATTTTTGCTGATATGCTGTTTTGGATGAATCTGGATATTGACAAGTGAGTGATGGAAATGTTTACACATGGGGAGACAGGAGATGTGGATATTCTAATCAGAAGATCTCCACATCCTCCAACACCTGCTTCAATTTGCAAAGCGGCAGTTGTTCATACTTTGCTAATTAGTGTTTCTAAAAAGGTAGCCTTTTTCTGCGACAGAATCATGCTACCTTCCCTTTCTTGAACAGATCCACCTGCAACTTTCCCACCCAGTAAAGTAAGTGTTGAGATGGTGCTCATCCTCCATCCCCATTGCTAATGCTGCATGAGCTCTGCCAACCTGACCACTGTTTTTTGCCAGGCTTCTGTGTTTTTTCTACTCAATCTGGGCTCACAAACTGTAAGCTCACAACAGAGGTATATGTGTGTGTTGACTGGGTAGCGTAAAAGTGACCTCCAAATTATAGGTGCTCTTTCTGGGTTGCCGAAATGTAAGTTGATCTTTATATGCAGTTGGGCATCTTGGATATGGTTGTGGTTTTTCTAGTGTTGTGCTAGTAGCCCTGGAATATATGAGACAAGGATTGCATCTAGCGCAGATGTGCTCGAGGGGCAAAACGTGTGTGAAACTGAGCTGGCAACTGAGCATCTGAATTAAGCTTTATGATTATTTTAGTCTAATTTATTAGGGAAATGAAACTTTAGCCATTCCACTTCTTTGGCTGTATGTGTCTGTCTGCCTTCCTGCTCCTCGGGTGCTTTCTGAACCCGTTGGCCCAGTCTGATAATGAAGTGGGATTACCTCCACTTTAATCAATGGATGTAATGAGTGGACTTGGTGGGAGAGAAAGGAGGGACCGTACTGGTGCCTTCCCTTAGAAGAGAGGCTGCAAAGTGAATGCAGTTCTTACTGTATGTGGGATAAGCCCTCTTGGGGTGCAGTGCATTTGGAAACCATCCTCTGAGCTCCTGCTACTCACTCTGCTGTGCTCATCCTCCCCATTCAGTGGCCACAAACACTCGTGGTGGTGGCCAGGGACTGGTTCTCATGCAGATTTGCAGGTCCTATTACTATTGCTACAGGTTTCATGGATGCATCTTCAATGTCACTGTATTTATACCACAAGGACAATGTTATTTACGAAGAGTTTTGAGATCTATATGTTTGGTGTTTTTATCCTAGGACAGGGAAAAGGCCCACTGAGGCCAACTTGACTTCAAAGAGGAATGGTTTGGGTCAGGCTGGGGGTTGAATTTGGTGGCAGCTGTCATTCCAGCAAGGCTGTGGTAACTTCTTCCTTCAGAAATATCAATCTCTGTGCTCAGACAGGAAAGCAAGGGGGAGCGATGCTGTGGCAACACAGTTACATATTCATTCCAACTGCTTAATTATCAGTGCTGTGTTACCCAACACGAGGTGCAGTTGCTCATTATAGACTTATTCTGGTGGTTTTGAACTGTATTTTGTTGAGTGTGAAGTTATGTTATGTGCCTCCCTCTCAAATGTTATGCTGACCTTTTTTTCTGTCAAAGAAATTGAAGGTGTCTCTTTACCTAAAAAGAAAAAAATGTCCCCAGGAGAGTATCAGAGGATCAATTTTTCAGCATAGGATTATACAGTTTGGCTGTATAGGCTTAAGGTTTTTAATTTGCTTACACATAGATAGACTTACTTGAGCTCTATACATCACCAGATCAATGCAAATCTATTTAGTAGAAACTTGGGTCAATATTAAAAGAATTCCATTAACCAGCAATAAGGACCCTGGATTAATATGATTACTATAGGCTTCCAAGCACACAGAAAGGATCAAGGATTTTCTTCATACTAATCTGAAACAATACCATCGTGGAAATCCTTCCTCTGCTCCCTGTCTCCTGGAAAGTAGGAATGAAAAAACATGGAAGAGGCTGTACAGACAGATTTATTTATTTCAATAATACTGTCTCTTTAGGTTAACACCTCTGACACTGAATAGTGAATGCTTCTGCACCTTCTAGTAGAGAAAGTGTGGATGGACAGAAAAGGCTTGGGTAATTACTCCAGGGGAAGAAGAGAGAAGAAATCAATGGATTCTGAAGGACACAAAGCAAATGTGACATTTCTAGAAGACAAAGGTGATTTTTAAAGTTATAATTATTATTATTTTTTAGCCATGGTAGCTAGGGAGAAGAATAAATGTTTTGTTCCTATTGTTTTGAACAGCAAGTCCCATATTGTGGTCCTACTGAATTAAATTTTGAAGGATAATCTTGTTATGACTGTAGGCCACAAATATGAGATCTGCAATGCAGAATATAATTCTGAGACCCATAGTTTGGTAGTAGAAAATCAAGATTGTCCTGGAAAAAGTTACTACTATGTCTGAACAGAGACTAGTGTCTTTATTGGAAACCCCTACTGGTTTATTCTGTGTGATAGATTTCTTTGTGTATAAACGGCAAAAAGACCATCAGCTAAAATGTTCCTCTTGCTAGATTAAGCCTGGGCATTTGCAAAAAATTGCAAGCAGTGTACGTTAACAGTCTAAACCAGAGACTTGGATGCCTAATTCTCTTAAGCCATCTTGGGCATCCCCACCAATGGGAAAAGCAAAATAAGAATTGGCAAAAACAAATACTGAGAGGAAATAGATACAGCATCCCTGGCCATCTGCACTGGAGGTGTCTCTTTACCCAAGAAGAAAAAAAATGTCCCCAGGTGAGCATCAGAGGATCAATTTTTCAGCATGGGATATTACAGTTTGGCTGTATAGGACACAAAATGGTGGTGTCTGCCTGTCCATAGCTATTATTAGAAACTTGAAAGTAGGGGCCACACAGAGCAAAAATGTTAATATTTACAAGCTGTAGAATCAGGTGAAAAATTGTGCTTTAGGTCAGCATTTCACAAGCCTTTGCTGTAGCTCCATTGCAATGAGTTAAAAACAGATTTTGAGATGGGGCTTGGAGAATGATTGAAGGTAGAGAGGCAGCTTTGAAAAATGTAAATTCATGAGACTGGACTGCAGAAATAGTCCCCTGTTGTTCCAAAGGTGCTGAGCCAACTGGGTGAGGGGAATTTGGAAGGGCTTAGGGCTTTGGACCCCTGCTCAAAATTTGTATTTGAGATGCAGTATCTGCAAGTTGGGGAAGGATCAGGAGAGGAAACAGGGTAATTTGCACCAGGACCCTCTTTTGACAAGCTGGAGACAGCTTCAGATCCTTCCATGCCAAGAGACAGAAAGCCACAGCCTTCACTGTCCCCCTGTTCCCTTGGGATCTCTGCATCCCTCCGGATATTTACACATAAAATTTTGCAGCTAATCAATTTTCTTTTCAACTTCAAGTAAAGAAGTTGTGGTGGTGTTGTTGTTTTTTAAAGGAGAGTGTGTAGAAATCATAAATGCTGCCATCCAGGACATTGTACTGTATTTTGAAAAGCAGCCTAGGAAACTTTCTACTGCCTCCCTGGGCTTGTGTGCAAGGCTGCCAGTGGTAGTTTTAAATACCAAGATTTTAACTGTTGCCAGCAAAGCCAGTGCCATTCCCCATCAACCTGCAGGTACAGGTAGATGGTTCAGCAGTAGCTGAATCCTTTCCCTGCTTGGCTTGCTTGAAGGAACTGTATCGGGCCAAAAGGCTCCTTTTCCCTAATATAAGGTTGTGTTTCCAGTAGGGCAATTTACTGGTAGTTTTGCAGTTTTTCCTTTTCCAGCAAGCCTGTCTAGAATAGGCAAGACTTAGATAGATAGGCATCCCCAGGCTAATTTAAGCATTTTTCTCTTCTTGCACTTTAATTTTCAGTCTATATTTTGCTACTTGGTCTGCGTTTCTTTAAAGAGAAACCTACTACTTTAGCCTTGTCCCCAACCACTGCTTGCTCAGAGCATCTTGCATTTAAGCTTGGGAGATAAAATAACCTCCTTGATGTTAACCCTTTCCTTTTTTTTTTTTTTTTTGTAAGTAAGTGTTTGTATTTTAAAGCATTTCTATCTGCTTTCTTCTCCTTACCTGGTACTTTTACAAAGTAATGTCCATAGAATGAAAAAATTTATTAAGCAGGTCTTTTTCTTTTTTGTTTTTCAAACCAGCTGAGCTATGTTGTTTCAGAGTTGAATGAGCTGGATTTTATGGAGATTTAGGGAATAGGCTGCATAAGGAGCAAAGTTCTGTTTCAAAGAAAAAGTACTTTTCAATAGTAGCTTTAAGGTTTATATATGTAACCTGTGAGTAGCGACTCATTCCTTCAACAACTGAATTATGGGATATTACATCCTGGACAATATGACTCTCTTCGGGTTTCATGACAAGTTATCTGTCAGGCTGTGAGAAAACATATTCTGGAGGTTTTTCACACCCCCCGTAGCCCCATTGGTGCTGGGACTCAGGGTCTCCTTGTGCGAAGTGCTAATGCAAAATGCATTGGCACTTGCTGGTGAGAGAGTTGGGCCCGTTGATACATGGGTCACTCATCCCTTCTCAGCCTGTGGGACACAGATCAAACCTCTCGTTATAGGAGGAGAGAAGGGCAATTATCTTGTGTCCGTGATGCTGCACAATAACAGTATCATTTTAAGCTATTTCTCTGTTGCCTCCCCCGTTTTTCACTTGTTGGCATGGATATCTTACCGGTCCCAAGTCAGAAATTGATCTCTATAAATAATAACTGGAGAGTTGGTCTCTGTGCAGTGCTACTAAAATCTTAGTATTGAAAGTTGACTTCTATCAATAATGTTAATTACGAAGATTTTAACAGCATTTGGGCAGCAGGGACTGTCTAACATATTCCAGCTCTGGTGTAGGTGTTTGCTCACAGCAACAATTAAGGCTTTTTCCTTATCTCATAACATGTTACAAACAGCTAAAAGGCTGCTTTAGCTGTTCTTTTCATCTGTCGTTCCTAGGCAGTAAGCCTTAAACAGTCTTTTCACTGGGAGAGTCCGACTTTTACGTGTTAATTTTTAAATCAAGCTGTTTTCATTCAGATTCCTCAAGATGGGTCTAGATAGCTCAGTGGGTAGCTTCATGTATCCATCCTTATTCTCCCCATCCCGTGCTCACCTGTTGAACCGCAGACTCCCAAAGTCTGCGGGCCTTCTCAGGCTGAGAGAAAAAACACAGACCTGCAAGTGATGCTCTGCAGCATGGGTCCCATCACCTTTAGGAGGTGGGATGTGCTCTCATTTCAGAAGCAGGTCTGCAATGTCCATGAAAGTGGCGTCTTACCTGCGAAGGACATGTCTAAATTCAGTTAGTATGACTGAACATTCATATCGGAAACATCAAGAAGGTTATATATATAAAATAATAAATTATGTATATATGTATTATATAGTAATAAATCCTGAAGTTGTGGAAGGACATGGCTAAAGGTAGACTTAAATAGAGGTGACCTGGACAAATAGCGCCATATACAAACTGAGGATCTATGACCTCAATCAACCTGCTCTTGACTGCCTGTACTGCAGTAGGAGCACCCTCAAGACTGGAGCGATGGGGCAGGGCAGGTGTAAATGATTAATCATAGGGCCTATGCTCTAAATGCAAGAGGATAACATTGTTCCAAAGAGCCTAAATGCTGTTTTAACACAATGTAATTCTTCTGCATTGCTCTCCAAGCAGTAACTTAAATAAACCAGACACCTAAAGGCATTTTTGAAACTTTGCTGCCTAGTGGAGATTGCCATTTCACTCTGTAGAAGAAATCAGAGTATTTGGAAACTTTTTCTTTCCAAGTTGTAGCACAGCCTGCTTTATCTAACATAACCTTTAACGGAGCTCCCATTGATTCCTTAAGGACACTGCTCCTCACGTCAGCTTTGTCTCATTGCTGGGGAATTTGTCCTGATAAACAGCACAAATGTTACTGTGCTCAATTTAATTCCTTTATTCATAATTATGTCCCTTTGGACCACCTACACCCTTTCCACAGAGCCCCAGAGGGCTGTGAAAGATGAAGACCATTTTGTGAGCACATTATTCCAGATGTACTCACTACCCGCACAGGGTAAGAGCAGTGCGATGCAGTTCTTTGGACATTTGTCTCCTGCTGTAGATTTTCAAGCAGCTCTGGAAGGATAATTACCATTTTGACATCACCTATCTGGGAATGCTGATTACTTAAACACTGTCCTTGTTGACTTTACTCTTTAGCTGTTTTCTGTCTAGAAATGTGCTTTGCTTTTTCTTTGTGTGTGTGTCTCAGAGAGAAGGCGTGTTTATTTAAAAAATGTATTTTTTCATTCATTAAAATATCATATTGTGGCAATGGTAAGTGGCATGCCTGGTTAAAAAAAATATATATATTTAAGAAAACAGGGTGACAATGTGTGGATGTGACTCCTTATGGTGTTGGGTATCACGGGTTGATGTAAAGGCCTTTTCTCACCTGAGAAAATCAGAACTATTGCCCTAAAATAGAATGTATAATTGTGCATGTGACTCTTTAATAAAAGGAAATGTTTGGCCTTCAAAGAAATATCTTGCTGGAAAGGCAGAGTGAGCAAAGTGGTGCAGCAAGTTGAAAGCCATGGTTTGAGAGGCAGCTGGAGGGGTACAGCTGCCCACACAAGGCTTGTACAGGGACACCTCTGCAGTGGGTTGAGCAGTAAAAGGATACCCTTGTTGCTATTGGAGCTGGTGATTCTTGCCATACTTGCTTTGGTTGGGTCTTTTCCCCCTCCTGAAAATAGATTACTTTTTCACTCAAGTACTTTGTTAACACTGGAATAATAAACAACGTGTCTTTTATGTGACAGGGTACCTGTGGGACTTAGCCACAGGGAGAATAAAATGGCTAAGATGTGCTCAAGCTGAACATAAACCCTGGAAAGGATAATGTTTTTAACTAAGTGCTTTGTGGCTAAGCAGAGTGGATACCATGAACCACTTGCTGCAGTTTGCATGGCTGCTTGCAGAGATGCTCAGGGCCAACAGGTTTTTCCTAAGCAGCTAAGTTAAGCATATAAATCTTGCATGAGTGAAACCCATGCTCATGTTCACAAATGCAACAGCTGAAAGCCTATTGACAAATAGCATGTAGTTATAAACATCCTGAGAAATTCAGTCGTTTCTAATAGTTCTTCACTACATGTATAATTCTGTTTTCTTGCCTTCTGCTTATCTGATGGGGAAAACCTGTTGCATTGCTGATGTCCCAGTGCAGCCTCTTCCAGCCATTTGTCCTTGATCACCAACAGATGTAGCAGAGCTCCTGGTCTTCTGTGGTGCTGGTGTCTACCAGGAACCTCAGGCAGCCCTTTGATACTCTTCTTCCTTTACCAGCAGGCTTCACTAGTGAGCTACCTGCTAGTGGCAGGTAGTGATGCTCCAGTACAAAGATACCTCCACCTCTAAAAATACCTTTGCAGATCACGTGTTTGTTTGGTGTAATTCTATTCATTGATCCATTAAGTAAATTTTAGTGTATCCTTTTGTTAGCAGAATTCCTTATGCTAATATCAGTCTTTGGTGATCATCTTTTGTTTTATAATTCAGCCAAGACTCAACCAACCAAATGACAGAAGTCAAAGAATTGTTTTTGACTGAAGACAAGGAAATACCAGTTTCTTGTTGTCACTGGGATGTGGCATCTGGTTTTACATCTGCTGGCTGTGCTGGTGACTACATGATGTTAGTGCTTGAAAGGCTTTTGGTTTGAGATTTCAAGGGACTAGCAATGAACTTCTTGATGTCTCCATTTTGGAGTGTGCTGCTAAAATCAACTTCATGAGATGTGACGTCTCACTATGTGTGTTCTGGACACTCACCCTTTGAACATTAGGCCTCAAGGAAGATGGTCAGTCTTATTGTCCTGGGTAGTAATCACAGAGCATGATCATCCATAATGTCGTTTTTAGGTAAGTGCCACTCAGTACTTCTATTTTTCTGTTAATCTTTTCATGTGACTCATCAAATTAATCACAGCAGTTCTTCCCCTGCCCAGTATTTTCGTAGTTTTTCTGCACAAAGTTTAGAACAAACTAAAGAGACACTATAAGGGCAAAGCTTGCTCATGAGCCTGCTGTTGTAAATCTAGGCTAATTTAATTGAAGCTAGTGTTGTTCCAGACATGCCAAGAGCAGAACTGAGCCTCTGTTTTACTGATTTTTAGAGTCTGGAATGAAAGAGCAATAGACCTTCTCTCTATGTGCGAATAAATTCATATGGATAAAGTCTGCTAAAAAAAAAGAAGATAAACATTTATGTGGTTGGTTGGACTTGTCTTCACAACACCAGATACTGCAACTTTATACTAGATGGATAAATCTTTATGAGGCCACAGCAGTACTTGATTGATAAAGTGAGTCAAGTGAAAATTTCTTGTGTAGGAAAACCAGAGCACTGACAGCATACAAGCAAGTGGCTGCGTTTTTTTGCCACAGACAAAGCAGTCTAACAGTTATGCAGCTAGAATGACCTGGTAGACACCCATTTGCTTGAGAGGAACCAGGGCCACTGCACTTGGGCTGAAGGTTCAGCGTCAGGTCCTGTCGGAAAAGAGCACGTGGGCAGATGTGCAGCTCCAGCTGTGCCAGCACTCCCAGGGTGCTGCTCCTTGGGGACCTTCCTGCAGGAGCATCCAGACCAACTCTGACCCAGAACAGGTCTAGCCTCTGCCAGGGCTCTCCTGCTGTACACAGGCTGGTGCTGATTTATTTCACGTGAGCCCAAACCTTGGTGCTGAGGTGGACTGGGAAAGAAAGACCAGGTTCCTTCATTAAAAAATTCTTTTCAGCCTCGCACTAATCACAGGGAGGTTTTTTTTCTTCTGCCTTTCCCCAATGCCAGGAATCTGTGCATAACCTCAGGCCTTCCTCTCTTCTCAAAATTTTGTCACTCAGCCAATTTTCCACTCTTACTTTTCTAACCCTAAATTTTCTCCTTTCTTGACTGTTGACTTTTCTGCCTTGCAAGATCTCTTGTTCCATCCTCTGCAGATGGATACAGGCCTCACTCCACCACATCTGGATTGAAGTCCTGCTATAGGGCACAGTGTCAAAGTCCACAGGGAACCGGGACCAGCCTTAGCGACCATCCCCCTCCTCCTGCCAGCACAGCCAGGGATCTGTGGCAGGACCAGCCAGGGACCAGATGAACCTGGGATGAGCTTAATGCCATGAACAAAATGCAAGGAACGCAGTGTGAACAGTTCTGATGCTGACTGCAAGAGGTTCCAGTGACATATCTCTGCTTCGGGGCTTCATCTGGTCAAGGCCAACCTTGGGGCATTGCCCAGCCCTCTGTGGCTTTTGCTGGTTGTCCTTCTTTCAATGGTGCTGTCCTTGTCCACGTGTGCTTGCTGCGCTCCAGGTGGCCCTCTCCAAGGCACGCGTGGTCATTGCAGTGGTTTCATCACCCCAAATAACTTTCTAGGTAGGAAGTTCAGGCTCCTGAGTTAAAATCTCCTTGGAGGGAGGCTAAGCCTTGGGTAACTGCAAAGTGCTCCTGTTTGCTTGCTGCGCGGGCCAGTAGCATCTCCTGCGCACCAACCCTTTTGCTGTTTCCCTCAAAGCCACCTGTGCACTGTGAGCCTGCATGATGGCTGGGCTGTCCTGATCCCCTGGCAGCACCTGCACGTCTGTGCTCAGCTCACTCCCTGGGCACTAGCAGACCTCCTGAGGCCCTGATTTCTTATCTGATGGGACCATTACCAGCCTGCACTGAAATACTGAGTCCGTGTGTGGCTTGTACACAGTCAGTTGTTTAAACCAGACCCTGGGAGATCTTGCCAGCTCCATACCAGCAGGGCAAGCTAGTAGGAGAATTGTTTCCTACCCCACCATCAGTTCCATCACCCATCGCATCCTCTGTGGAGATAGCTCATTTTAAAATCTGGCGAGTATTTTGTATTAACTATTTTAGGAGGAAGGCGGGCTTTCATTTTTTACTATCTACCTTTCCAACATTAAAGTTTTCTAATACAGCCTGAAAAGGCTCATGCTCATAGGACCAAGTAGCAAGTATGCCTTTGTGCCTCCTTTCCACCGGAGTGGGAGGCGAGGATCTGCAGGGCAAGCGAGGAAAAACTGTCTCTCTTCCTCCTCCTCCCCTCCCTCCCTCCCCACACTTCTCTTGATCTGCTGGTGGCTCCTAAAAGGATTAATTAGAAAGATGTGAGCAGGGGTTGGAACGTCAAAAAACAATCGTCACTTTCATATCTGACCCCTATCACCAGCTGCAGAATTAACAAATTGAATGTCGTCAGCAAACAGGAGTTGCAGATGATATGAAGTTCATTACTAGCAGCACAGGGCTTGTTTTCAAAGCCCAGTTTAAACAACTCCTGCTGATTAAATTCCTTGCAGTGGCTCCTGCCAGACACGTTTAGAAAATACGGACATCTAACAAGTCTCTCTCTCTTTCTCTCCCTGTCTTTTTTTTTTCCTCCCCCTCTTTTTTTCTTTCCCCTTTTTTTTTTCTTAACATGTGCCAATTATTTGTCTCCTATCTGCAGGTACTGGCAAGTATCAGTGCTCTGGTCCCACTGTCTACAGCCTTATCCATTTGGCGCCTGCTCCAGCCCTCTCACATTACCAGCAGTGGGGTCTGTTTTCAGCTGTGAAAAGCTGTGAGCATAACTTCATTCTGCCCCTCCTCCCACTGCAGCCTCTCTCCCCCCTTTCCTTTTTTCCCCTCTCACCCTTCGGCTCACAGGGCTCCCTTCAAGAGCTGGGAAGCAAGAAAAAGACAAACCACCTTGGCAACCTGCTAGACAGTGGCACTGGAGATGGACAGCCTCCCTACCCATTTCAGTGGTTGTGGCTCCCCTGCATCGGAACATCCAGAGGAGTTAGAGATCCACCAAGGCAGGTTGCACAAGGAATTGTCTGGATGGGCTGGGATGGGGAGTCAGGAGCTGTAAGCAAGGAGACAGGAGAGCTGTGGGATGAAAGTCAGAGGTATTAGCGTAGTGTCTGTGTAGTTCAAGAGTGTGAACATTCCCTGAGCTTTTCTTCCCCTTCCTAAAGCACCTTTTTTGTCCTGTTGTATTTACGTTCCTTCTGCCCATGCATTTGGGATTTTTCTCCACCATTTCTCTAGGAAGTGAGGATGAAGTGATTGTGCTCTGGCTGCCCCTGCTTACCCCCATGGGTAACTCCTGGACGTGACAGGGGAACTCAGCTAGAAAAGGTCAGATCCCAGAGTTAGTTTGTTCCTGCAAGTTTTGTGAAAGCAGGTGGTCCCAGAGAAGGGAGAGACATCACGAGGGGTCTCCCTGGGAGAAGATGACCAGCTGTTACTGTAGAGAGGAGTTATGAAGGTCCCAGCCCTGGGAACACCTTGCCATGGCTCACACTGAAGGAGCTACCCAGGAGCCTGGCTATGAGTCATGCATTTGTAGCAAAACAGGCTATGTTTGCTCTGCTGATGCTCTCTTTTAAGATGAATATCACAGATAAAAATTTTGAGCCAAACTGGGAGAACTTTCAAAGGTTCTTAGGAGATGGTGTGGAAAATGACTGCCCTTTGGGGGCCACATGGTATTGGGACCCTGCTGCTCAAGTACCTTTTCTTTGGAAAATTTACTCAGGAGAAGAATATTGTGAATTATTCAAGAAAAGCACTATTTAGCTCTTCTTTGACAGTGAAATGGTGGTATCAGGGGCAGGAATGTAGTATAACCTTCACAGAATCTTGTAACACAGTTGGGTCCTTTCTGTACCATTATTTTTCCCATGTGGGAAATATTTTCTTTGTCAGCCAAGGCACTCTGGTCCCTGAAAGGATTGCTGATGTTTTTCTACACAGGTGAAACTGTCATAAAGGTATGCACGCATTGCTAGGTAACATTTTAGATTGCAGGGGTGTTTCATGCAAGAAATAGCCCAATAGAGTTTTAAAATTTTTTCTTTTGTCCTTTACAGGCAATCTCTCTCCCTCACAGTAGTACTGGCAGTTAATTACAGGATATAAAACTGCCCTACCTTTTTATTTACTCATTTTTTAAAAGAATTCCTCTCTATGACCATCTCTGAGAGAGTGTTGTTTGAAAATGGCTGATCCAGAGCAGCATGTCTAATTTGTACATCCCTCATTACTAGGCCACTTGCATCTCTTATGCTTTGCTCTACTGTTTTTGGTTTTGAAAAAGAAAAAGCAGCTTCCAAAATGAATTAATCAGGCATGGCTTCTTTTTTTTTTTCTTAATTGAATTCACTGGATTATAACAAGAATTACACTTCGGCAACATTTTTCACTCCCAAAGTTCCTGCTGATTATTTTTTTTTTCTTCTAACTGTAAAAATGTGGGGGTTTATATATATCTGTCAGTGACCTGATCTCATTTTTGCCTTGAAAAGCATTACATACCTGCAAAGTGTTCATCCAAAGTCCACATTTCAAGTTCAGTGCTGTCCACAGGTTGCATTCCTCACGGACATGTGCTTGCACTGATTACTGCTCAGCAACTGGACATGCAAGTGCAGAGAGCGTTTCTAGCAGGCGGGATGTTATTTTTGGAAGAATATGCCATAGCATGAGTTTGCTGCACTGCTGGACAACCAGCACAGGATGTCTGCAGTACATAAGGAGAAATCCACTACTAATGCGGCATACATGGATGTACATATTGCATATGCATACTGCATTTAATTGCAGTATGAGCCTACGGGAGGACTTGCTTTCAAATCTAGCTAAGCTTATAGGAGAATGTATTTTCCCCATACTGTCTGTCACTATCAGCTGATTGGAAGATACTGACCCATTATTTTTTGCCAGCATTCATTCAGTTCCAGCAGAATGAGAGGGTTAGCTTGGTGCAGGGAGCCTGGTATTAGAGAAGTCACCTGTGAGGTTGAGTTGGTAGAGGGGTTGCAGTAACCTCTGCAGTGCGCCAGTAGTCCCCAGCCTGGTGTGATCTAGAAGATCCACTGTCTCTCTAGTACCAGCTGGCTGGTTTTCATTCTTTCATCCGCTCCATCATTGTTTTGAAAGAGCATTTTTGGCCCAGCGACCACAGGCTGTGTCCCCTTGGGTACTGCGCAAGCTGGTTTGCCTGCACAGATCCCTGCTGGCAGCTCTTAGGAGAGCCTGTTTCAGTTGGTATTGAAAAGTGGCTCAGACAAATGGCAAGCCACCTCACCCATGCTGGGGACTAGCCTAAATCTTTGGCTTGCTCTTGCTTTCCTAAAGCAGCTTGCACACTCTTGCTGGCACACGGCACCTCTGAGGGTCAACTGATCTCCAACATGTCAGTGGCTCCTTCAGCTATTAGTGAGAAAGAGTTGCAATCGCTCGGCGACAGATAAATTTTGGGCACCTTGAGGTCTGTGTTAAAGCATTTGCTTTGATATAGCTATCCTGTCTGCTTTTGGTCTGTTTGAATCTTGCTGTTGAGCACCTACCTTGGTATTTCTGTTACACCTTTTGCCTCAAACACAATAGTGCATAGATAAGGGATTTGTAAGCTATTTTATTTGGAAAGGGGAAACCTGATGCAATTTCATTTGTCTTGGCCAGGACCTACTGTCCTGAGGGAAACAGGGATCAAATGCTATGAGACTGTTACTCTTGTTCATGGTCTGAAGCCCTTATGTGATAGTGGTTGGACCCAGTTCTTTCTTGTGGTATTTTCTTTTCTTGCCCTCTAGTCTTCTCTTGCTTTTTCTTTCCATTCTCTGACATTTATTTCTTCTCACAAAACCCCAGCAACGTTGTTCCAGCCCTGAACCTCTGCTGTTGTCCATTGCCATCTGAGTCCATGGTAGCCATCGCTGGTCTCCCAGCAATCCAGCTCACCAAAGAACTAACTTCTGCCACTTTTCTGAATGGAGGATGAGGATTATGTCCCACAGCTATGCTGAGGTCTGTGCTCCAAGGTCTTAATGTGGGAGGATAAGTCAACACAGGTGATACGGCTAGTTATGACACTCTGCACCATTGGTGTTGCAGTGCTTTTCCAGTCCCCCAGTAGAGGTCTAGCTGGGACATCTGAGCCAAGGAATTCACATCTCATTTGCAGCCCATGTTGAAGGACCTCACATTAAAGAATAAGTTAATGAGAATCCTACTCCTCCCCATGCCTCTAATCTGTAAAAGTCATAAAGAAATGTACTTGCAAGGAGGTGCATTAAGCAGTCTCTATGAGCTGTGACACACTGTGCAGTAAAACCCATGGCTGGGCCCCTGAGCCTCCTGCAGGACAGCTCTTTATTGGGAGGGACACCACAGAGGTACCATCTTCTGTGGTTATACACAATGCTGTAATAGGGTTAGCTCACAGTAAAAGTGTAATTAATGTCATGTAATATAAAGATTTACCATTTTCTCTAAGGAATTCTCCCCCAGGCAGCTTTCTTGCATCATTCAATAGCCTAAATTAATATGACCCTGCCCATTCCCCGCCTTTTTACCCCTTTTCTGCCTGTATGCTTGTTCCCAAAGCTGTTTGCTGTGGGATGCAATTTCACCAGAGAGGCACTAGGAAGACATTGTACAACAATAGCAGTGCTGCCTTTGCCTGTTGGATGGGAAATGAAACAATATGTAACTTGTCTGGAGTTTTTCTTTCTCTCTCTGTAAATCTGTGCATTTTCACACCAGGCTGCCATGTCTCCCACATTCCTCATCACTGGGAGATTATTGCAGCTTGCTCCTGGAGATTACAGAGGAAACAAATATCCATGCTTTCTTCATTTACTCCACAAATGGGACTTCTATGTGAAGGACGAATGGCAAGATGATTTTCTTGACAAGTTTGCATGTGCATGTGCTAAAGGGTGCTTGCTGGAGCTATGCCTAGTTCTTGTGGAAGCCCTGGTACCAGGAGATGTTTGTAGTTGGGGAAAAGCAGAAAGCACCACAGTGCCCAGGTCACCACCTGCACTTCCATCTCTCTTTCCTTTCTCACTTTAAGCATGTGAGTGGATTGCTAGATTATTTGTGCCCCATTAATGAGATATCTCTCCAAAGCTTCCTGCATCAGCAAGTGACTTGTCAATGGGGTGGGGTTTTTTTGGGACCAGCCCTGCTGTGACCTGAGTTTTGACCTAACTTGGCTACCTTAGCTGAAATAGATAAGGGGCAGCTCTTCTCAGAAGGTTACCGTGGCCACCTTTACTTTTTGTCGACGGTGGAAATGCTCCTTGTGATGTCCATGTGCTAAAATCCCAAACCCCTGTGGATCTCAGGCTGAGCCATGCAGGCCTTCTCTTTTGAAGTCTTAACCTAGGCAAAAGCCATCCACACCACCATGGATGAAATCATGAAAAACAGAAACCAGAAAGTGCTTCTCTTCACTCTCAGTACCACTACCCTTGAAATCAGGCTTTGCGGTGGGTAGCTCCCCTTTATAGCTGCTTTCCCCCATTTCCTCACTTTCCCTGCCATTTACCAACCAGGAAAAGTTCTTCCAGACCAAAAATATTCCTCACCCTCTTGTTACCCATACTGGCCAGGGTGCAGTGCTATAGAGGACATGTTTTGCTGCAGTGTAACTGGAGAACAAGGAAAGGCTGGCTTGTGCCATCAGCCTTGCACAAGACATTCAAACTGAGATGATGACTGATTAAAGAGTGACAAGGCTTTTTTGATTTAGCCTGTCTTTCCCACCTCTGCCCTCTCAGTCCTGGACAGTCAGGGTACCCAGGTCAGTCACTTGCAGGGATTTTTGTTCTGACCCTTCAGTTGCAGTCATACGAACAGCAGTTGTGCAGGTGACTTAATGGAGTGCGTGAGCCTCTTGTTATCACATACTATAAAATTCAGAAGTGGCAGATCACCTGGGCACATGGCAGGGCCCAGAAATATGGCTTGGCAATGCTGTCACTCTGTTGCAGGCTATCAAATTAATACACAGTTTGATTTTTCCATCTCGTAGTATATTGCCTTGCACTGACCTTGTGAGAGGCAGGGAGAGGCAGCTGCAAATGGCCATTTGCATCAAAAGCTCCCCAGTCACTCCCGATTAGAGCGACCACATCTTTTCTCAGCTAATGAATTGTTCCCATCTGTGAAATTACAGCTACTCACTTTTGTTTTGTTTAAATCAAAACTGCAGGGCTCGTATGGCAGGCTGTCTGCTGCCTCCAGGTACCCGGCTCTCATGCCGTGATGCTGAGCCCAAGGCGAGAACGATTGCTGTGGCTGTTGTTTTGTCACGGGCTGTTTGTCTGGGCTTTGACAAGGAGCATACACAGAGCAACCCTGGCCTTGCGTGAACCATCCTGGCAGGAACGGTTTCAGGGACCTGCTGGAGACCTGGGGCTTGCCGGCCCATGATGAGTCAGTGGAGATGGTTTCTGCATAATGCTTCTGCGGGAGTCTGACCTATTGATTGCTAGGAGTCTCAATAAATTTAGATCGCTGGTTTGTGTCTGCGCTCCCTAAGCAGGGGTAGGACAATTATTAGCTGCAAAGATCAATAGGGGGAAGTCTTTTAATCGACCATGTAAAATGTGTCCTTCGTCACTGATGGCGTGTTAATTGTGATTTAATTCTTGAGGGGGCATTCACCTGTCCCTCCCAGTTTTCTCTCTGCTCTTGAAGACCTTGTTGAGAAATCCAGGATAGCTTGAAAATTAAAGAGATGGAGAATTGAGGCCTTATTATTCTTGTAATGTTATTTCTACCGTACCCTGTCAGCCTCCACCTTGATGAAATGCCCACCTGCATCTTGCTAAAAATGTCCTCTTTCGGTGGCATTCACCAACCAGAGTTTATTTAGCATCCTGGCACACTGACGCATTGCTTGGTCAAGGACATGGTACCGGGGGACACTCAGTGCCTGGCTGCTCCCTGGCAGCCACCAGAGATGCACGGGTCTCTGAGACGCTGCCAGATGCCCAGCGAAATATCAACCTGGGACACCAGGGTGCCTTGGCTCTCGTAAGGCAATGTATCCTGCAGAAGGGCGTCCAGTCATCCCCACAGCCAATCTGCTCGCTCTTGCTGATGCAGCCCTCCTTGGCTTTCACCTGCAGCTCAGATTTTGGGCAAGGAAGGAGCGACAAACTCTTATCCTGCCCATGTGGCTCAGCCTGGGAGAGGTTTAAGGGCAAGCCGCCTTGATCAGAAGTGCAGCCTGAAGGATTAGTGTCTTCACTTTAGCCCATAAGGTGTGCAGTGGTGTCCTCAAAGCAAAGAGGTCTGAAAGGAAGAGAGCTAACTTTCTTTTTCAAAAGCATGTAAGATGCAAGGTTTGGTTGTCTTTCTTTTTAAGTGGATTTTTTGTGTGAATGGGTTGATCTCTTTTTAGGTAGGATTTTTTGCCATGGGAATAGACATGTCTTGTGAGAGAGAGACTTGGTTTCTCCAGGGGGTGCCTCCCTCAGCCTCTACCTTCTCCCTGTGATGGACCCTGTGCCTGCAGCTGAGCTTTCACTGGGGCACAGCTAGTGCCAGGGACAGGGTCAGGCTGTGGAGGGGACCTCACAGGCTCCCTTTCCAGAGCAGTGGCTTAGCCCAGCAATCCAACAGCTTTTCCAGCGCAAATTTTATTGAGTCTGATAGGAACAAAGCCAAATGTCAGAAGAGAAGGATAAGATGTGCACTTTACCCTGAGTCCTACTGTGCTGTAATAGTGGACAGCTAAGTTTTACTATTTTGGCCCCTCCAGCAAAATCTCTGTCAGTCTGCTCCTCATGAACAAATTCAGGATTATTGCCTGTCCTCACAGTCCCTCTCCCCCTAGGGAAAAACTTATAATTCTCTGGTTTCCTTTGGGACTTTCCAGTTCCATCCTTGGCAAAACAAATCTGTCACTGGCTGGAAAATGGAAGCAGCAGCAGTAGCATCCCAGCCAAAAGCTCTGGCATTTTTTCTTATTGTAAATTCTTTAATCTCTTTTAACAGATGACCTCTCTAGGGCTATTGTATTACCTTCCTGCTAGTCTTCTGACAGGTATTCTATTTATCTAAACCAATAAATATGTATATTTGCGGTATATATTTCAATTATCCAGAATAACCGTATAGGGTATTTGTTACTCAGTAACCAGCTTACAATTAATATTGAAAAAAAATACTGTAAACTATGTGATTGTGTGCACATATACAATTCTTGGATACAACATCCATGAAAGCTCCTGAGGGTAATTTAGCTAATTAGTAAACATTCATACACAGATCCTGAATTCCTTCATGCTGCAAAGTATTTCAGAGGATGGATGGGGGAAGCAAAGCAGAAAAAGGAATCTCTGCCACTCTAAACACAGTTACATCTTCCACGACTTCAAAGAGGGCCTGTGGTGGGAACCAAATGCAGCTCTATGCATCATTTCCATGGTTAAGCTGTCTGTCTCAGCACCGCACCTCTCCCCTTTCCTTTCCTCAGGCTTGTGAAGGTTGTGACACAGCCAGCTGCGGTTACCTATGCAACGGACACTGGGAGGAGAGACCGTACCAGTCGCCTCATCAGCAGTGCCATCTCCATGCAAGGGACCAGAAGCTTCGGGTGAAACCTAAGCATCTTCTGGTTTCTGGCACAGGGGAGCTCTGCTTGGAGGCATCTTGACATTGCTGTTGTCTCCTCTGATTTGAAGGGAGACCGGCTGGTGCGGTGTTCAGACCTGGCTGCTCATTGCACAGCTACTGCATGTCATCCACCAGAGACAAGTTTCTCTTCTCTATCCCTTTCCCTAAGGGAAGGGCCTGGCGGGGAGCGGTTGAGTTTTTTTCTAAAGCTTTCTTCCATGATGGGATTAAGCAGGACCTGCTCCTTTAAAAAGTGTCCCCTTCCCCATCATCCTCCCTCCTTCCAATTACAGCACTAATTTCAGTAATGGAGCATTAATGGAGTAATGGACTGCTGAAGCTGGCCTGAAGGAACTGTAGTGCTCAGCACAAATTGAGTAAATAAACCATATATTAGATTTCTAAACAATACTTTTAGTCTAGTCCCCAGGGAAAGAGAGTTGTCAAGACTTACTTAAGTCAACCCAGCAAAATGTATGCAAAAGATCCACCCATTCATACCCTGGAAAATGGCACCAGTGGCCTGAAACATCGGATAATCTCTCACATAAATCTCTGCTGTCCCGACAGAGAGGGCTTTGTGCTGTTTCCTTCTCCCAATTCCTCCTCTTTGATTTATTTACCAATAAACAGCTTTGTGCCTGTTTCTATTTGTGTCTTGCTAGAGAGCTGTCCCTGTATGCTGATAGAGAATGACTTGCAATTGTAAGGAAAGAGTTATCATGGAGCCGTACAAAGTGATGGATGAGAGTAGTGCCCTAAACAGTTTTCAGTCTGGGAAAGTCCTGATTATTTTTTTCTTCCAAAAGCAGCAACCCTCTGTCAACATTTTTATTACTTTATTTTAAAAATAGGCTTTGCACTACCTCAGCCAAATAAATAGAAATAAGTAATGAAGTACTGACTATCCAGATTTACCCCACTGGCATCAGGGTGACTAATTGTAATTTGGTTACCCTTGAATGCACGGGCTGCACTCGAGGTTTTCCTAGGCAGCGTACAAGCGGGGTGAGAGCCAAATGCAGAAGATGGGGACTTTGAAGCAAGGCAAAGGCACAGAGTAGCAAAACGACTTTTCCAGTCACTCTCCAGGTCAGTGGGAGAACCAGGGTAAAATCCAGGACTCAAACCAACGCCGTGTCTACAGCAAACCTTTTGCATCTTGAAGGGGCAATCATGAAAAGCCATAATTCCTGCAGGGCAGCAACTTGTGGGTGTTCAACAACCCACAAGATGATTATTTACGTTCTATGAGCTTTGTGATCTGAGAGCAATCTTTTGAGCCTTTGTGGCATAAATATGCAGGGTTTTTTTTCTGCTTTTGTTTCCTCTCAGCCTTCATGCAGTTGAGAGAGTGAAGAGTGTTCTAGCTCTTCTCGTTCATCAGTTTTATTCAGCTGTGCCATTGCTAAGAATAAGCTAAACAACAACAGTTTAAGCCTGAATTAAAAGAAAGAAGATTGCTTTAGTCCTGTAATCAGGCTGGAGAAGGGGTCTGAACCATAGCATTTTATCAGGGGGAGTTTTACGCAGACTTCATTAATCTGCTTCGGATGTCTGACACTTAGAACTTGGGTATGTTAAAATCGCTCTCTCACTTGACCTCCGGATATAACACGTGAAAGAATCAAAATCCACTGATGTATACCAGACCGAGATGATGTAGTGTCTCTCAGGGTGTAATGCAGTGTCGCTTGCATTCCTGATTTTTATTGAGTGTAATTTTGAATTACATGTATAAGAAAAAGCATGCATGCTGTGCTGGTTATAATAATCTAGCAAACTTAGCCATTAAATCCTGAAATCTCCTTTTAGAACTGAGTGGGATAGGTAATTTGGGCATGCTTTGGGTATGTAAAGGAACTGCAACACATTTTTATCTGTGTGGGAACATTAACATATTACTCTACGAACAACTTGTTAGGCACAAAAACAGGTAGGTCTCCAGGAGTGATGAATTTATCATGAATGCTTGCATCCAGGAGTATAGAATGAAGAGCTTGAAAGAAATCTGTGCACCATTTGAAATGGCATGCAAGACTCCCATTTTAAGAAATGGAATTTATAATGTTTCCATTGAACTCGTGAGCTTTCTGTTTTCAGAGCATTAATGCTCTTGGATCCAATTTGGCTGCTGAGCCCCTCCCTCGGTACCATCCTCTTCCAAAAGGAACAGTTCTAGCTTATCCAGCTTGACAAAATACTGTACCTGTAAATGTCAGATCCTCCTTTTATGTGGCCTGCACTTCTCTCCTTCCTTGGTATGTCTTCCTGGAGAACACTGGTGGTGCACAGCCCTTCGTTCCTCCTTGATGCATTTCCTCCTCCTCCCCTGCAGTTCCCCTATCCTTTTGCCTTGCCGCTCCAAAGTTTTAGAAGCCTGCTTCCCTTCTCTAACCATCCCACTTCCACCACTGAGTCTAGCTACTTCTCTGCTCTTCATCACATCCCCTCGCTTTCTTCCCTAACTTCTCCTCTCATCTGGCTCCTTACCCCTTCTTCATCCAATGCATGTATGTGAAAGTCTTCCGCTTGTGAGACCCTGCCCTGGATGCCACTTGATTCTGCCTTGGTTTTCTTCATTTCAACTCTGACCTCATCTAAAGCATTGCTTACAAACACTGAATTTTTCTTCTCCCAGATTTCAAGCTGCTTCTTCAAATCTTTCAGGTCTTAACGCTGCATTGTACACACATAGGTATAATGCGTACAGCATATATCTGCTAATGTTCTCAGAAGGAACAAGGACCATCTTGACAGGAATTTTCAGCAAGCACCATGTGCTCAGCCTCAGACAGCTGCCATGAAAACTTCATCCTGAAGTTTTGCGAAGCAAATGAAAATAACATTTTGTGATGAAAAACATGTCAGGGAGCTTAAATAGCAGACTGTGGCTCGGTGGTTAATCCTTTGGCAATCGGAAAGCGCAGAGCTGCCAGCTTTTCAGCCTCGTGCAACAGAAGTCAGAGTATGTGAGGATAACAACCTGATTAAATGAATATCAATTAACTTTTTCAATGAAGGAGATTCCAGTAAAACTATCCTACTTACACCTTTAAATTCGGAGCTATTAAATTACCCCTCTGTTTTCTATGTGTTTGTGATGTGGCTACACACACCAATGAGATGACAAAATGATGGCCCTGGAGCCTGGAGATCCCAGCTTTCCCACTTCATTTCCTATGCTCAGGAAGGAAAGGCAGCAGGGTCGTTAAGAAGAGCCAGCTGTAGAGGATGCGTTTCGCACAGTGGTTTGTTTGGTGGGCCTGATCTAGAGCTATCTGAACATAACTGGGGTTATGTCTGCCCCTTCCCTGTCAAGCAGTGTTTGCATTCAGAGGGTGATTTGGAATGTCATTCTGTTTTTTTTTGGGTTTGCTTTGTGATGTGAGACATTTAACAATTGCCAGGATAAATACAGTTATATCTTAAGGGTGGCTGCGGTGGTTTTTTTACTGGTTTTCTTTCTGAGAATTCCTAGCTACTTTATGAAACTCCTTGGGTGCTGGGGGGAGCCTTTCCTCTCCATGACTCCACTGCTCAATATTCCTACAGACTTGTTAATTCCTTTTAGCTTATCTAAATTCTGTTTCAAATGATCTTTGTTTTCCTGTCCAAAGCCATGTTGTCAGGTCATCTGCACTGAAATATTCCTGTTGTCAAAGACAAAAACAACTGCATGTCAAAGATTTTTTTCTTCCTTCTGCTGAGAGTTTCTTTCCAGTGGGGGATGTGAAAAACTTCTGAATGATTTTTATGCAAGGTGAGTCCTTTTCTTATTGTACTCTAGCATGTCTGGGAGGGGAGACCAGGAGTATGATACTTAACACGCCTGATACGGTGCAAATGCATTCTTGCATTAAGGGAGTGATCTTTCAGACACCTCATGGGACCTGTTTTGCCCGATCTCTTGGGCACTGTGCGTTATTCCTGTGGGAAAAGTTGGGATAGAAGAAAGTTGTTGATAGATATGTGTGTGTATTCATCTTCACCCTTTTCCTGCCCCCAAAACCTGAAAATTTGACCAGAAATAGATATTCCCCTAGGAGAAATCCATTGGAACACAAGAAAGCCCCTACAAAATTTTGCAGGAAAACTTTAACAGGTTTGTAGCAAACTTAGCTTTACCAGTGTGACTAGCACAGTCCCTGGGGTCGTGTCTGTCTCTGAGCCCTGTTCTAGCCTTAGAGTTGGGGTTTTTTGTTTGTTCTAGCAACATTTTGGGGTGCACAGGATATTTGTTTCTCCAAGATTAGATGGCCCACGTGAAAGAAGGAGGAAGCAAAGTGAGAGCATGGTTCCTAATCTGGGCCAGCATCTTCTCTGCCACTCTGGTCTAGGTCTCCCAAAGAGACACCCAGCGTTACTGCTGGCTGCCAACCTGAGAAAAACCATGGTGCTGGCAAACTCTGCCCACTGCTCCCCCTGTTTCTCTGGTCCTTGCAGACCAGGCTGTTAAGACCAGGAAAAGCCATTGGCTAGGTGACAAGTGCCAAAGAATTTGCTGAATGTGTCGGGCTTGATAGCAGCTGCCCCTCGCCCATTGCATTCCTCTGCGGCAGGGCGGATGCACAGAATACATCCCAGACCTTCCTCCCAGCAGGAGATAAGCCCTGGAACCTTCCATGGAGTGGGGCTGTGTTTGTCCTTTTCCCCATATGGTGTGAAATTGGCTCTTCTGTCCTAGTGGCTATGGGCAGGTGGTAGGATTTTGATTTTTATTCTTTATTATTGTAGATGCTTTGATCAGCTTCCATTTTGGTGTGGTTACCTGGCAGGTAGCAGAGACCAGTGGGATCGTAATCCCTGGGCCTGGCTCCACCACTGAGGGATGGAACAGAAAACTGGATTGTGGCAAAGGAGAGCATTAAGGCACGTGATCCCCCAAAAGGTGCAGCTCTCCCCCACCCCAGATAACCGCGTGGCGCTGGGCCATGGTAGGTGCAAGCCTGGGATGGGAAAGGTGATGCTGAAGAATGTGCTGTTACGTATTTCCTCAGGTTTTCCCTCCTTGGCAGAGTTGTGTTAGGACTGTAGACTTGACAGGCATAGCGGAAAGCTGTCTTTCCCTGCAGCTCTCCAGTGACCTTCCCTGGCACTTTGCCTGGCTCTGGGCACTGGGCGCTGTGGTGGGGAGCTGAGCTCTCAAAAAGAAACTTTAGATGTATCTATGCAGCCCCATGGAGGTCAATGCAAAGGTCCCAAAATGACCCTCACCATGCTGGAAAGGGAGACAAAGATATTGTGTCCTCCTCTTACAAGCACTAGTTAGCCAGGCATGGCATTGTGCATGGCATTGCACCCACAGAAATATCATTGCTTCCAGGACCTGAGTGAGGGCCGCTGCACTCCGTGGAGTCTCCAAAAAGGTGGGACACCTCTGCCTTTTGCCGCGGAGATGCTCAAACTTTACACCAATTGGGCAGGCTTGAGCCCCAAAGTAAAGGCACAGCAAGAGCTTGCCATCGTAACAGTCTGTCTGGACTCATGGTTCTGGAGTGTCACTGAAATTTTGGGCATCGTTTTTAATTTGTGTGAAAATAACCTTCAATATCTGCATGGGGTGAGGTTCCAAAAGACAACAAAGTAGAAGAAATTTGAAAATCTCTCTTTGCTGCTGTTGCGCTTCCTCATGAAAACCTCATTTTAAGCCCAAATCCCAAAGGAAACGTAGTACATGGAGTCTCATGGTGCACATTGTGTGGTGTGTGTATGGATAACTGCCTCAGAACTAATTTTCAAAAGCATTGGACAGCAGGAAACAAACAGTTCAGAGATGCTTAATCCTTACAGGTTTCATGGCAGTAAATATTTGATTAGAGGATAGACAACATATTCATGCCCCAGCTGAGGGAAATGGTGAATTCAACCCTTCATAGACGCCAGAGGGTTCAAAAGTGTACTCCCCCCAACATTAGGAACCATTTCAATCAAAATTTTCAGCTTCTTAGACACCAAAAAGCACAACTGCAAGGTGCAAAACTATAGCAAATGAGTTATCTTTGGTCCCAGTGCCTGAAGAGACTGGCTTCCGGAAACCCCAGCACATGTTGTTTCCTCAGTAATGCCTACACATTTCCACCCCCTTTTTGGAGTCTGTAATGAATGGGGCTGTGGCCATGCATTGATACAGGACAAGAGGGTCCCTCTTCCATCAGTTCCCCTTTCCTCATCCCTCCTGGGTGAAATGTAAGCCACTGATTAAGTGCGGTCTTCAGTCACAGCGACTGGATTGCCTGAAATCCCTTCCAAAAATGGTGCCTTGCATTCAATACTGTTATGGAGTTACTGCTGTGATATATAGAGTACTTTCCATCCTTCTGCTCAGGCAATGGGGAAAAATTAACAGTCAGTAGATATTTGTTGTCGGTGCTGCTTTCTGGGCCTTGAGATGGGAGAAGGAGCCAACAGCCCTAGACATCTCAGAGGTAATGTTACGGAGGGACAACATAAGCTCTCACTTTTCCTCACCTTTCTCACTTTCCCCATTTCTTCTCCAGTTGCACCATCCAGCCCATGTAGTCTATGTCAGGGGCTGGGAGAAATTCCTCACATCTCCTTCTCCCATCAATGTTGGATCTGCCTCTGGCCCGGCTTTTAAAAGTCCTTTGGGGTTCGAGCCTCGTTTTACCCTGTGTGTCTGTCTGTTACACTCTTACTTTACAGGGTGCTGTTGAATTGCTGACATTCCTGTGCACTGGCACAGAAGCAGAGAGACCTCACGTCTCTCAGGACAGGAGCATATCCCCACCACACTGTTGATCAGAAGAGCCAGGCAGGTTAGGTACTTTTAAATCTCATTTGCCAAGATTTTTCTTTCCCTGTGGAGAATCCAGCCCAGAATTGATTTTTGAAGACATTATGCTGTTTTATGAAGTTGCCTTTTGTGGATATCTGTGAACCATGGTGGTGTACATAAACTGTTTTTTTGATTTATCACCCTTCTGCATCACAGAAGTATAAATGTGTGTGATTTTTTTAAAATTTTATTTATTTATTTATTTATTTCAGTCCATGTGTTTGTCACATGCTGAATACAATTTAGGTGTTTGAATCCTTGCAGTCTGGAAAAAAAGGACAGCATTTAGCTGGAAAAGTCAGTTAGTTGGAAAGCAGAGGTGGAAAGGCTCGCATGGAGGGGAGAGGAGGTAACCGAGGCAGAGGGAGCCCTTAAACAAAAGAGTGGTCCTCAAACCACAACGTGTTTGCCTTTGATGCTGGCAGCGTTGCATAGGCTCTGCAGGAAGCTCTGCACTGCTGGAGGGCTGCTTTCAGCTGAGACACTGGACCCAGATCCTATTTTTTCTGGCTCTGGTGGCTGTCCAGGAGGAAGCGAGAGATCCTATGACACTTTTTGGAAGAGAAGGACATGATTGCAGTGCTGTGGATAAAGTTTCCTGTCTGGCAATAAAACGTGTTCAGCTCTGTGGATGGTATTAACAGGTGCCAACATCAGGCTCCACAGGCTGTTTGTTAAAGCCGCGCACTCCTCAGCTGGGGTAAGTCAGGAGAGCTGCTTAGATGGTGGAGCTGTAGGAATTTTCCCCTCTTCCTTTGCTTGGGAATGATTTCTTTACTCATTGGTTCTAAAATAAGTTTGGTTGAATGTAGAAAATTAATTATGTCATCCAAACCTGCTTTTTAAATCATGATGTGAATGTAATTTGGTGCAAAAAAAAAGGTTATGTGCAAGCAGGATATGTTATGTGCAAGCAGAACATAGGCTGTCTAGCAACGTACATTTCTAGGAAGATAATGTAAAGCACCTCAAGCTAAGAAATCTTCTGGTGCACCAACAGTAAAAGTCCTCTAAACTGACAGAAATTAATACCTTGAGAATACAGTTACCCATGGTTATCCATGAAAGGGGCATCATGATAAAGAAAGGGGGTCTGTGCCTTTGCAAGTTGATGTGTTGATTATCATTTAAAGCATTTTGATATGTCAAGTGAAGGTCAGTCCATTGTTGTGTTTCTCCTTTATGCAATTAGCTATAGGTGATTTGTATAGAGCACAAAATATGAATAGCATCTCTTGAAATTAATACTGAGGTGGACGGAAAGGAAGAACAAGAGAAACAAGCAGAAACTTATTTAACAGGCTGGTTGCTGAATGGTAGCAACGTGGCTTGACTCAAAACATCACTGCTTTTAACATATGATTTATTGCTAATGCCCCTTCCCATGACTGGCCTTCAGCCTTTGATGTCAGTCAGCTCAGAATTAATTACTTCGTGATGCAAAGTGAAAGTGCAGTAGGTTTGGTTTATTCCCCGTTCCTCCCTGAAACAGTTGCGTTAACTTGCTTCGTTTGTGTTTGCTCACTCTCCCACCCTGCCCATGAAACACCTTCTCATTTGTGAATTCAAAATGTGTGTGGGGGTGTGTGTGTGTTTCTATGCACACGTTGTATTGCCTTACTTACAACAAAAGGAGCCTTTTAGCCAGGGCAAGCGAGACTGATGTAGGAATGCAGGAGATCATATCTTGGGGGAAAAATCAATATTAAGATGTACAATTGCTCCCATGGTATTGAAAGAATTAGTTGATCTACATGCCAAATGACAGCCCCCTTGATAACAGGGATTATATGTCCTGTCTTTCCAGGCTGTGCTCTGTTGGGGCTGCTCTCTGGGTCCCTCAGGCAGAGATAATCTAATTAGTACAACAAAGACCAGGTCGATTTAAAAAAATAAATAAAAAAGGGCGGGGGGGGGGGGAGGGGAAGAATTAGAGCGAGGGGCTGGGGGGAGGTGGATGTCAGTGAGAAACAGGCTCTGGAAAAAGTTGCAGAGGAGGAGGGGAAATCTGGGAGTGCAAGTTAACCGTCACTTTGGCTCCACAGACATTGGCAATGCAGACCGGCCGGACTGTTACCAGACAACCCCCAAATTAGCAAGTGCTTACAGCCCTCACAAGCACTCCTTCAATCACACCCTGGGAAAGGGGGGAGCGGAGGGAACAGGGTAGTGTTGGGCTGAGCGGAAAGGAGGTGCCTTGGAGCCGGACCTGCCCATCCACTGCAGCGTCACGGGCACCTGCTGCAAAAGCGGCTTGTGAAAAAATGATTTACCACAAAATAAACAACAACCCAGGAACTAACACAACAGCCTAACACTTTTTCCCTTTAATAAATTATGTGAAAAGAGGGGTTTTTTTCCATTTCCAGCCAAAGGCTGAGACTCAGGCCCAGCTGTAGGCAGCGAAGCTGTACTGCCTGTGCTGTGCACGAGGTGAATCATTTTCCAGAGGGTGAGGTGAGGTTTCAAGAGGCTTCTCCGAGTGGGTGCCTGGCTCCTCCGCCGTCTGCAGTCACACCAAGGCAGGTGCCCCTCACTGCCAGCTGTGCACAGATGAGTGGTTCTGAGGCACTGCAAGTTTCAGAGTTGTTTTAAAATTAAGAACTAAGTACATACATCTATAAATAATGCAGTATCAGGATGCTCTGAGCCCAGTATCTAGCAAGTGTTAGTTGGAACAAGAGCTGGCATTTCCCTCCTGGGTGCAGCCCATGATACTGGCTCCTGCAGGCGCTGTACGTGCTCTGTCAGTGCATCCTATCGGCCCCCTCAGCACCAAGTTCCCTGATAGCTGTGACTGCTTTTGGAGAGACCCAGATGGATGGGTGCGGGGCTGGGCACATCCTCAGTGCGTGTAAACTCACCTGAATTCAGAAGAAATTCTCTCCTAAATGATGATGGTCTAGAAGCGAATTACTTGGACCCAACACTGGGCTTGTACCTGACATTTTTATGTGATTTTCTGGCAACAGATGTTAGTACCTGAATATTTTCAGTCTTCTTTTTGCTTTTAGACAGAGGCTGGATCTCTGCACACAGTTCATGGAAGATGTACACCACAGCCCAAGGCTTTTGCAGCTCATTCCCCACCTTTTCTTAAGGGTGGATCCTGGGTTTGTCCTGTCCTTTATGACCACGTTCCTGAAGTTTAATTCAACTTTAATTCAATACCAACACACCTGAGGTGCTTTGCTGGTTGGGTCTAGGATTTTGATGCCGTTCTCCCCCCAAGGCAAATATTTCAATTGCTTAGCCATGCAAATGGGTGCAGGCGCCTTCAGGCTGTATAATCTTAGGGGGTTGGATGGCTGAAAGAAGGATCACTCACATCTGGAAGTTTCTTTTTTTTTTTTCCTGAGGATCATGAGCACAAGGAGTTCAGGCACTTTTGCACAGCTCCCCACTGACCCTCGAGTTCATGTCATCAGACCCAATTTTGTTGTCTTGGCAAGCACTCACACAAATAAGAGCACTCTAACAATGGGATCTTTCTTTTCGTAGCTTCCCTCTCCCTCTCCCCTTGTCCCTTGCTGCCTCCCTCTCCTACACTGGAGATAGAAAACTTGGAGACGGCAGGGATGAGATCACTGCTTTGCAAAGAGTGACAAGAAAACTGGCCGCACAATTCAGGGCTCTGCATAGGTTTTTCCCAGGGAGTAGATCAGATGTTATTTCCCTATCCACAACTGCACAGAGACATCAGCACTTTGGAGACGGTGCTTGCCAGCCGCTAGGGTAAGACTGCAGATAAGGCCCAGAGATGAGGAGCCATCAAAACACAAATGTCTAGCACAGACTTTGCATTCCTGGCTTTGCTGTATTTACTTACTTTAATCACATGAGCTTATAAACTGGTAATTAGCAAGGTGTAGAGTTGTCACCTGTTCTGGGGAAAGGAGCTGTCTGAGTTATGTAGGGGATACTGTGTGGGTCCGCAGCGTCCTTTGCTTCAGTTGTGAGTATAGATAGATGGATTTATAAACAGCTTTTAGATTTGCATGATGTTTTACAAACAAGTGAAAACAAGTTATATTGTGGCACTAGGGACTGCAGATTTCCTACAGATTCCTGCACCGGTGCTGCCTCAAAGCCCCAACTTCAGGTTACTCCTCACGGAGGTTTGCTAAGGTTTTCCCCTTCCCAACACAGTGCTTTTGTGTTCATCTGAACCATCAGGTAAAAGTCCACACCACCACACCCGAGCTCTTGCCAGCTGGCAGTCTGACCTGTCTGTGTGCTCATGGATGGTAGGGCAGACCCAGCATGGCTGGGTGTCTCTTGGATTCATGCCATAGCTCATCCTTCAGCAGAGGTGCTGAGTATGTGCCCCCCTCCTCCCTCCAGCCCCAGTTTTCACCAGAACTACAGGAATTTCCTGCACTGACCGTCTGGACTCAGGCGTGTTTTTTCAAGTGTGTGCTCTTTGTTTTCATGGAAATGGAATAAAAACAAACCAGCAGAAGGAAAGTCAATAAAAATTATGTTTGATAGACCCAGAAAAAATTGTTGGGTTTTTTTTGTAAAAGAAAGACTATCATTTAAAAGCCCAGATGCAGATATTCCTTACCATCCCACTCACATTGAAAGTTCAAATTGAAATCACCCAGGACTCAGCTCCTCATCTCTCTGTGGTTCTTTTTGCTTTATTAAAGTCAACAAGAAGTCGTCTGTTAGGCATTTTCTCAAGCATCCTGCCACTGCATAATAACTTCTTCACAGTATACTTTCTCATATGCTGCTTTACATTATGGTTTCTAAGGTTCTGGAAGGCATTGGGAACTTTTTATTTTATTTTTTGGTCCATCGCACACAATAGCTGTCTAGCTGGAAATTCAATGTACCCTTGTTAAATAAGAAGAACTCATGCCTTTTTATGGGATGTTATGGCATTTATATCTAGTGGATAGCTACCATCTTTTGCACAACCAACAGAGCAAAACGTGGGCTGCTGTGTCTTCTAGTAAGCATTTGTATCAACTGAGGCAAACCATTTCATTTTACCCATTTCTCTTCCTGTAAAACCTTGCATTTTGACGTGTGACACTTTTTTCCTGAAGAATTTTGCATGAAGTAAGAAACTGTTACAACTGCTCCTTCTCACTTTAACATGTTCCATGTTCAGTTCATTGCTCTGGCAGACAGCATAGCTCTTAATACAAGCCGTAGTAAATTAACATGTTATTTAACAATTACTTACTGTGCATTCCCTGATCGTTTGGTGCCTTGGGATATTGTGCATCCTGCCTAATTGCAAGTTTAACAAAAACGTATTGCAGTCATTATGCTGTTATGAGAGTATAAAGAACAGAATAAAGCAAATCAGATAAAGTTGAGTGAGACTTAGCTGTCTGCATGGGAATGTTAGGAACAGTGTCTCTCACCCTTGCAGACCACAAAGATAATTTCCTGACTACTAAGTAGTAGTTGGTTTTAAAAAAAATCTATTAGGCAGTGTCTCCGCACTCGGGGGAAATGTCTATCAGCAAAACTGATTAGAGATAAGGGTAAGCAGATGTCAAAACAGAAGACCACCAAAGAACTGAGGTCCTGAAGTGAATGGGGAGAGATCCGGCAGGTAGTAAAAGTAGGGTGGACTGCTGTGCCATGACTGGGGGCCAATCCTGCTGTCCTTTCAGCTCCAGGGAGAATTTTGCTTGAAAAGAGAGCAGTAAGATTGGACTCTGCATCTTACATGGGAGAAAAAGTCTCTTATCTGCAGTCATTTTTCTTGAACTTGCATGTGTGTGTTTTGGTGTTGTTTTTTTTTACACAAACTGCTGCTTTAACCTAATGTTTGAGGGTTTTTTGAAATGAAAAGTATTCAGGAGAAAAAAGAACTGTGAGAGGATGATCTGCAGGTTTTCTTGCTTTTTCTGTAAGCACAGAGGAGCTGAATTCAATCTCCCTCTGCAGAAAGAGCTTCTCCATAATTCTCAGTTTTGTCACAGGCTTCACCTGAGTTAAGTCCCAGTTATGGGGCTACACAAGGTTTGAAAAGGGACCAGTAAAGAAGTTTTGATGAAGCTTCCATTGTAAGAGAAGATCCCTGAATTTCAGTATGTTTTAAGAATATACAGGCTTTATCAACATTTTATGGGGGAATTCAGGAGAACACATCACTTTATGATGTCAAATTGTTTCTAGGGAGTTGACATGAAATTTTTAATAGTATTTCATGTTCACCCTGCTTATCCTTAACCTCATATCAAGAGGCGTAAAATGCCAGGATCTGCACCTCCCCCTCTTCCCTTGTCCTCCTCTGCCAGCCAGAAAGAACCCCCAGCACTACCCTGCCACTCTTTTTTTCACAATGTTGCCCACATGAGTTGGAAAGGGGCTTCAGGCAACCTTGGCCATCTAGCTGAAAAGCTATTTTAGCATCACCATGCAAGGCCTGTGTGAGAGTTTTACCACTCGGCTTTGCTCCTCCACCAAGGGGGTGAGACACTGACCGCTGGGAGGTGCGGAGGGCAGAGCACAAGTCTCCTGCTCTCCCAGCCAGCCTCTGGTCATGCCAGAGCAGCCACCCGTGAATCCTGAGACACTCACACGGTCCTGAGGGTATTAAGGATAAACAAGGAGCAGCTTTTTCAGGTGTAGAGCATTTTTGACGCTGGCTCTGCCTCAAAGCACCACAAGTTGCAGGTCAGGCTCTGAATTTCACCAGCAGTCTTCCCATTCCTAGAGCACTCGGGGATGCTCCTCTCAGTGAGGCTCCCAGAAAGACAGCCTCCCAGCAAAAAACTGGCATGTAGGGCTGGGTCTGGCCTCATTTGTGCTTATTTGAACACACAGAGCTTTTTCATTTCTTTTATTAGAGCTACTTGGTTTCTGCATGGGTTTCCCTGGCTATCCACAGCATATATACCTGGAATCTCTGGCCCCTCCTGTGCAATGGGCAGACAGGCAGGGCCAGGGCTGGATCGGAGCCCGGCAGATGCAGCGCTGCCTTTGGTGCAGGCACTGAACCATCTGCACGCTCTCACCGAGATGGAACAAACGCTGTGACCCTCCAGCATCTGCAAACACGGGATCTGCTGGGAGGTAAGCGGGGAGAAGGATGCGTCCAGGGAAAAATGGAGGCAGGGGAGCCCTAGATTAAAAAGATGCTGTGTGATAAGTTTGTTGTGGGACTGATACTTGCTCAGGCAAAGTCCTGTGAGGAATATCTGTCCCGGTACCAATTTGCAAATGCCTCGTAACTGAATCATTAGAGAGGGTGCGTTCCCCAAGCAGGAGGGGTTTTGCGCGGTGCCTGGGTCCCTCCACCCCTTTTGTAGCTAGTGCTGAAGCAGGACTTCACTATCTGATTCGGGAGATGTTGGGAGAACCGGGACCTGTGGTTCAGCACCCCAGCCCTGCTCCCCTTCCCTGGGGCCACTGCCTGCTGCCCTGACACCCAGTTGCCACTGCCTGCACGGGGTGTGGTGGCCTTTTACCCACCTGTACCTGCTGGCTTGTTCCTCCCAAAGAGCACTGGGGAGATGCTGATCAAACAGGTCAGGCCACACAGAGCTCGCGAGTCCCCACTGCAGAGGTGACCGAATACGCGCAGCCTTTTCTCTTTAGCCTCAGCAGGAAAGGAGCTGGGAAAGGCCAGACAAATCCCAGGCACATCCTCTGTGCACTTCAACAGAGGCTTCAAACCTCCCACAGGAGAGTCTGCCTTGTTTTGCTGAAAGGTGGAATCAAACCAGCAGGTTGGTTATCCTGAAGCACATTTGCCTACTCCACCAGCGCCGCGTCAGGTTAAGGCAGGATGAATGGCAGCGACTGCCCTTCTCAGGTCAGCCCGTACCTAACTTCTGCAGCCAGCTGTGCCTGCCTGGCACAAGTTTGATGTTCCCAGCTATCCTGGGCCTGTTTTGAAACTAGTAACTGGGTTTATTCACTTCAGTTGTTGTCCAACTGGGTTTCAGTGTGCCTGTACCAGCCAGCCTCCTTCAGGCTTCCCATCTCCACGCTTCCAAGCAGCCATGCTGCTGCAGGAGACGACTTACCCTGTCTCCACAAGCCCTTGTAGGAAACTGGTTTTCAGAGTGCAGGCATCACCACCCCCGTGTGTCTGGTGCAAAGGTGGGGGGAAGCTGTCCTGTCCCCAGGAACAATCTTCACCTTCAACCATCACCAGCCCTTTGGAGGAAAAATGGGAATGTCAACTAAGATAGTAGGGAAAAAAAACGTGCCAGCTATTTTTTTTTTCATTTGTTGATGCTTTTTCTTTGCAAAAATGCAGAGTTTCGTCCTAGCAGTAAAAGAGAAACTGATGAAAGCCACAGTAAGTTTGCTTCACTGGATAACATAATACATCATTCAAAAGGTAAGTTGCAAAGAGTGGTCCTGATCTTATAACACTGACCATAACCTCTGCTTCTCTTCCCCTAAAATCTCAGCCACTTTGAAAAAAATCTGTCTTCTTGTCCAGTGATAAGTGATCTTTTTATTGTTATGATATATCCAGCAGTGAAATGAATTTACCTTTGTACAAGGTATGATAATTTTTGCTATGGAATATTTCCATTACAAGAGGGTTTGATTGATTTGAGAAGTGTCCTAGATAACAGCAGGCTGATCAAGAATAAATTCACCTGAACGTTGATGTAGAGTACCATTTCTAAGTGGATTAATGCTGTTCCTACTAAGGATGTGTAATGTTTGGAAAAGCTGCTTCCTGTAAAACAACTACAACGTTATATCATTTTTATATCCCTCGATTTGGCAAATACTCGTGTTTTTCACTTTCCCTTCAGGGGGGAATTGTCCGTTTGACCTGAAAAACTTTGGTCTCTTTTAATGACTCGAGTTGAAAGCAAACAGTAGTGGCCTGCGCCAAATATTGATCTGATGCTGGAAAGGACTGGCCAGCTGCAGGCTGCTCTAAGTGGAAGCTGTATGCGGTTCAAACCGCCCTTTGATCAGGCTGCATCTCTTCCTGTCTTATTTGTGAGTTGAAAAACAGAGATCTGCTTTCCGTGGGGACAGCTGAACCCTGCCGCTCCGCTCTTCCCTGTGCTTTGTCCTGAACTCCTCCCTATGTACCTGCTCCCTCACCAGCTGCCAGATGACAGATGCGTTGCTTATTCTGACTTCTTTTGCACAAGCAGAGAGAAACATGCATTTCTGAAGAGCGAGTTTCTCTGACACATACTGCACGGGGTGCATCACCCACCGATATTACCCCTGTGCCGAGCGGTGGGGTACCCTTTTTTTGTGTGCAACGCCCGCGCAGACAGAACACAGGCTCGGTGCAGAGGGGCTGCCAGCTGAGTCGCCACAAAGACACGGTCGCAATGACACTCATGGGTGACCCTTGCCCATTTGTAACTAGTGAGTGGGTTTTGTTCTGCCTAGTGCTATCGCTGGAGAGCCATGCATCTCTCTCCCACCCTTCTCTCTGTGGTTTTGCCCAGAGTGAGTGGCTATGGCTCCTCCATCACCTGAGCAGTTGCCGTAGTATTTTAAACTTGTCCGTAGAGACCAGTCTATGTGCAGAGCTGTTGCAGGTCTTCTGGTCCAGCCTAAAATGTGGGATGGTAGTGGCACTTCTCAAGGTCTTTCGTACCTCTGGGACACCCGATGATGAACATCAGTTTTCCCCTGTTAAGTTGAGGGAGGCAGACTCACCGTGAGCAGGATCCCCAGCTGGATTCCCCTTCCCTGCCCGCTTGGCTCTGCCTGGGTGCACCAGGGCCAGGGGGACCTGAAAACAGCCACCTCTTCGTGCTTCTGGGCATGTTCATCACCTCCCATGTGTTTTGGAGGAGCAGCCCTTTGCATGTGTAACTCACAGCCGATCCGTGTGTGCAGCCCGCAGCCATGCACGGCTCTGCCTTGGGCTCCTTGCTGCCGTCCAGCCATGGCGAGACCACAGGCTGGGACCAGCATCGGTCCAGAACTGGTTTTCTTAATTACGCCTATTTCAGTGGAAACTGCAGCTTCCACGGGAGTAAATTGTCAGGATTTGGGAAATGACAGACAGGATCAACTGGAAAAGCAAAAATCTTTTTGCTAGCATTTCTACGCCACAATTTTAATGTTCAAGAGGAAGTTTGTCCCCCCTCACTTACACCCAAAGACAATAGATGCAATAAAAGCACAGCTTTGCTCCAAAATGGTCCGTTCTGGATTTGCATAGTCCTTTATTATTTTTAAGAGACACTGGCTTACCTCCAAATTTATATGCCAGAGGCTGAATGAGCTACATTTAAATACCTTAGTATTTCAAATGGATATTTTACATTAACAGCAATCTCATTTATTTTAGTTCAGTGTTTTCACATAGTTTTTCAAAGTTAAGCTAGACCCACTGTGTAAGAATGAGTGTTTCATTAATTTTTATAAGAGTTATAAGAAGCATATGTTTTAAAGCTTCATTTTGTAACATAGCAAAGTATATTTTAGACATATTTATTTACATAATGGCCACATTAAAAGAAATTTTCATATGGAAAAATGTAGCAATACCAAGCAACGGTTACCACAAAGTTTTAAAAAAATATATTAGTAATATGGATTTAAAAGAAACAGGAAAAATTTAAAAAATGAAATGAGAGGATGTGATTTTTTTCTAAAATGCTCAAAGTGAGCACATTTCCACTCCTATCACAAAGGCAGTGGAAGCACAGCGTTCTACAGGAAACTTTCATGCGGAATCAATGAAAAAAAAAATATCATGTGGAAGAACTGAAATCTCTCACTTGGAAAACCAGATCTTCATCTTGAAAAGGTGAGAAGTGTTCATTTTGGCTTTGCTTTTCTGATCGGTTTTGGTTCAGGTTACATTTTGGTAAATGTAGTATGTGATGTGTATATAACATATGTAAAACAGATATTTTACTAAAATATAGCAATAAATGAAAAGCACACGAATGTAAATGTTTTGACAATATCAAAATGAGAGTTGACACAAAGTGATCAGACCTCTTATGAGGAGCAAATTTGTGAAATAGCTTAGGTTTTGGCAAAAAATGCATTTTTCTGTAAGAAAAAAAATCTCTCCAGCGTTTTGTCAGCTCAAAATTACCACAAGTATCACTGAAAATCGTTACAGCTAATAAATAAACGACAGCAGCACATCATCCTACTAGAATTAAATCAACAACTACTATAACCTCTGTTTGTCTAAGGGAAAATTTGACGAAATCTTCAAAATGTAATTTGTTTTTACAGGTTTTCAGAGCTTTGAAACTGTAAGCCTGGCCTTAACAGGGATCTGAATTACCATCTGAAATAATTTATACAAGATGCACTGAAGAGATTTTATGTCTGTAAAAGCCGTATGTTTTTTGACTGAAAAGCTGTTGTTTCTGTAGCTGTGTATATTCACATTTTGAGGGCAGTTCCATAATCCGAGGTTTTCAGCAAGGGTGCAGGTTTTTAGTTTGGGTGTACATTTTGGGAAAAGCACAAGTGATTCACTTTTTCTCTGAACGCTGGGAGAACACTAAGATCAACAGGAATTTTGCTTTCAAAAAGCCTCTAAGATTGGACCTATAATGTCCAGGACCTACTGGACCTACTACAGGACCCGAACCCATTAGCTTTGAAAACCATTAAGCTGGAGCCAAAACCCAAATAAATTGGTGTATATATCAGGAAAGCAACAGAATCATCCTTGCCCCATTATTCCAGGGGTTTATTTTCTCTTGGCTTCTCCCTGCAGAAAGTTGTGTAATGTCCTGCTCCGTGAAGGCATGCATTCCTGGAAGAGCGGAGGTCCTGAGAATGTCAAAAGCTCTTGAAAACAGGTCCAGCTTCCACTTTGCCAGACACTATGGCAAAGACTGCTCTGAGAGCTAATTTTGGATAATGAGCAATCAGCAGGGGCAGAACATCCTGTAAGTATCTACAGCTGAACCCTCTTAAACAAGATTGGAATCACCCAAATCTTTTCTCATGGGTGTTAATATGGTGATTAAAGTTTACAAGAGGCCAGTGGTTTTATTTTTGTCTTGTCACATGCAGTGACTGCTGCGCAGGAAAGCTGCCTTAATGCACCAATGTTTGAGTCCTAGGACTGTTTGGTCACCTATGTGCACATGCAAGACATGCTTATGTAGCAATAACTGCTACATATATACGTAGTCATGGTTCATTGCATGAATGGTGTTGGGCAAAGATGTGGCAGCATACTCAGAAATATTATTTGGATAAATGTACTTTCACTGGAACATCTGCTTTCATCTGCCAGAGTGTCTTGAAGTACAAGTCTTCTGTTGTATGTAAAATAGATACGCTCACGGATGTTTGTAATGGGCAAATGTGTGCTCTGTCACTGTGAGATATCCCTCTTCAGAGCTGGCAATGTCTGCTGACAGCATTGTATACTAGCAGATCCTGTCACCTTTTTGTTATGTACTCTTCTCCCCACAAAAGCCAACATGAGATCTTCTACTCACACTGTTTTGTGTAACTTTCTTTTTTTTTGGGGGCGGGGGGTAAAGTGGGGAATGGACAGGAGGTGCCAACTTTTGGAAGGTGACCTACTCAACAAAATATGTAGGGTTGTTTCTTCCACTTTCTGCTTCTGTTCTTTCTCACCTTTGTATTTAAAAGACTGTCTTGAACAGATAGGATCCTAAGTGAGTCTTATCAAGGTCAGAGCTTGTTGCTCTAGCACAGATTTGAATACAAATCTTTGTAGATATCTGATTCCTAAACATCTTTGGAAGCCACGTTTACCACCACTGGCTTGCCTGTAATTGTGGTCAAATTTCTGCTTCCTTTGTTTCATTTTCAATTTTTAGAAGACTCATTCAATTTTGTTTAATCAAAAGTTAATGTAATTCAGTCTAAATTTAAAAGGCTTGTGTGAACAGTTCTCTTTAGTTTGATTTGGATTATGGTTTTTGGCTATTCAGCAGGAAGCTCAGAACAACTTAGGTTGTCACGATGATGAATTTACATATTTTCTGTTTTATCTCTTGAAAATGCTTGAAACTAAGTTACCTATTTTAGAAGGAATTAGTATTTTTTTCTTTTTCTTTTTTCCCTTTTTTCCCTTCCCCCCTCCCCCACCTTTTTTTTTTTTTCCTTTTCAGTCAGAAGAAAATGAAATCACATGGCAATAGCAGTTTTTATCTCAGGACCTGCTAGAATGGTTATTGTAACCGGAAGGGATGCAGGCATACAGAGCAGTTGTCCCAGCTGCAGGGCTAGGACATACTTGGGGAAAGTTTTCTCTAGTTTGGTCCCTTGATTATATTCCACTGTGTATAAAGCACCTAGATTTTTGGGGAACTGGCACTTACTTACATGTGGAGTAGTTTAGGAGAGGCATTTGTTTGGCGCCTGACTCATTCACTATGTAACTATTTCATACAGAGTGGAAAGCAACTGCAGAAACTACAGAAAGATAATATCTGCATACATCAACCTATAATTTGGTGATTATGATGATTTTAAATCATTTTAAATCATTCAAATGTGCCCAACTAATGGGATAGATACCAAAGGGTGCTTTCTTTAAAACCACTTGGTGAACTTGAGGGGGTAAGTTCCTTGCAAACATGGCCTGGCTACAGGCAGTTGTGAGATGGCCAGCTTTGATTTGGTTGTTCACCCGTAGAGGTCTACGTGCTGTTTGATATGTCCCTGGGGCACCACATCTGGGTTTCAGCTGCTGGTCACTTGGCCTGGCTCTCCCATACTTTTATATCATATCTGCCAGCCTTGTGCCAATGTCCCAGGTGCCCTGGGGTATGTCAGTTGGGTGCCCAGGCAAGGGCAACTGATTTGAGCAACATCTGCCCACTGAGTCTTTGAAAACAACTATCTTCAAATGCTGATGATCGTTAGGGCTTGACAGCCTCCTTTGCTTTCTCACTTGGTGTTTTATCTTGAGCAATGCAATGATAAAATATTTTTCTAAACTATTTTTAATAATGTTTGTGTACGTGCAGAGTATAAACAACGGAGTGACACTACATCTTTAAGGCAAGGATTTTGTGGGCAGAATGGCAAATTAGTAAGGAAACGGCAAACTGGAAATGATTTGTTATGCTATTTGTCCCAAACTGGTTTACAGTTGTAAATACGTAGATCTTACACATAAACTGCTGAAATTCTTTGTGTAGACATAGACTGATGTGAGGAAGAAGAAAAGCACTCAAGAAACTGAGCCTGGTAAACAGTTTCTGCAGATGTTCTTGAAGAACTGCTGAGACAGGCTTCATGCTCAGATCTGGGCTGTATCACAGAGGTGCCAGCATACCCACCTGGGTGTTTGATGCACTTGGATGTGCTATTGAGGTGAGAGAGAATAGAAACCAAAAGGAGAGAAGGTTATTTCTTTATCACAGAAAAAGAAGCAAACTTCTGTAAGATGTTGGCTCAAATGCTGAACTATCTTGATGATTTGGTAGTAAGACTTCAGGACAGGGACCGAGTTTCCCCTATTTTGTGTCTGCAGTACCAGCCCTCATCTTAGTTCACAGATGATCTCAGTTATAAAGGCTATGTCCATTTTAAGAACGTTGCAGGGTGAGATTTTTATTTACATTTGTCCTCTTTCTGCTCTACATCAAAGACCAATCAAAGACGAAAGGAAGGGCCTGGTTTCCAGGATGGATTTACTTTTGATTAACTTCTGGTGTCAATGAGCAGGATCTTGCCCACCGTGTTCAGTGTGGGCAAGGCCAACTCTCCATGTGGCACCTCTCTCTACACTGTCCTCAGTGATGTGTTTTACCTAATGAGGCAAGCTGCTACCTGGCACACAGGAGGTGACAGTCTCCTTCTGATCCGATCCATCTACAATGGAGAGAGGTTATGTACCAGTACATGCTGGGGGGCAACTGGATGGAAAGCAGGTGTGCAGAAAAGGACCGTGGGCTCCTGCTGGACAACAGCCTGGCCATGAGTCAGCAATGCCTTCTTGCAGCAAAGAAGGCCAGTAGCGTCCAGGGCTGAATTAGGAGTGTGGCCAGCAGGTCGAGGGAGGTGATCCTTTCCCTCTAGTCAGCACTGGTGAGGCCACAGCTGGAGTTCTGGGTCCAGTTCTGGGGTCCCCAATACAAGAGAGACACGGACAAACTAGAGAGAGTCTAGCAAAGGGCCACAAGGACACTGAAGGGACTGCAGCACCTCACAGGTGAGAGGCTGAGAGAGCTGGGACTGTGCAGCCTGGAGAAGAGTAGGACTGAGAGTTCTCATTGACGTGTATAAATGACAGGAGGGAATGAAGGAGACAGAGGCAGGCTCTTTCCAGTGGTGCCCAGTGACAGGACCAGAGGCAATGAGCACACACGGAAACATAGGAGGCTCCCTCTGAACATCAGGAAATACTCCTTTGCTACAGAGGTGACCAAGCACTGGCACAGGTTGACCAGAGGTTGTAGAATCTCCATCCTTGGAGATACTCAAAACCCAACTGGATATGATTCTGGGCAACCTGGTCTAGGTGACGCTGCTTGAGCTGCAGGGGCAGATGTCGTGACCTCAAGGGGCCCCTGCCAACCTCAGCGGTTCTGTGATTCTGTGATGTGGTCGTGTTTTGCACTCTGTAGCTCTGAAGTGGAATACTTGCTTAGTGTTGTCTGGTAACTAAAAACTAAACAGAAAGTGTTGCTTCCTTCTTTAGGTACATGGTTATTGTTTAAAAAATATTACTGATATTATTTGTTAGAAACTTGATACTTGAATCAGAAGCGAATGGGTTCAATGACTGCATTTGAAGTTTAAACAGTTGGCTATATTATGCCTTGCCACAAAATCCTGCCCTTCTAGAGAGGATAACCTCCCAACACCATCCCCAATGGTCTTCAGATTCTTCCCTATTACCCTTGTCTTTAACTTCAGAGACTGCTTTGCATGCAGCAAAGAAAAAGACATATCTGGTGGGTGCTGCCTCATTGCCAGCATGGATGTGCCCATCCCATTGAGTGGAGTGTAGGTCTTCGCACAGAAAGTCCATCGGCTCCCACAAGTTTAGCCCCAGAGCTTAAATGCCAAAGAGGCTATTCATACCTGAAAGGGCTCGATTATCACCAGTTCTGGATGTATTTGTCTCATATTAATTGTCCAAAAATCTCCCGCAATTCTTGAAAATGAAAGTTTGTTGCATCTTCTAAATCTGAGAGTGGTTTTATAACAAAAAAAGCTTCGATGTGAAACACTAATCTAGCCTTTTGCTACAGACACACTTGTGATCTGCAACTCTGAACCATGAAGAATGGTCATATGTTTTTTGAGTCCTTGTATGATAGCCACAAACACCAATAGTTATTAATGGTCGAGAATGGCATATAGTAAAAGCATGAAAAGTGAACCCAGAGGGAAGTCAACCATTAACTTCAGAAGCAAAAAAGCTTTTGAAGTTGGAAATTTGCTAGCTATGGAAGCTTCATCAACTCTTTATTATTTACAGTTTGCTCTCCAAATGTGATACCGGTAAAAGGACAAAACAGCTGGAAAGAGAGTGATTTTTCTTGCCAGATCCATGGACCCCTGATTACAAACACATGAGTGTATGGCATACAAAAGTGCCAGGCTTAGCAAGTATCCTACACTGAAGGTGTATCACCAATTGTATGGGTCTGTGAGACGACAACACTTGCAAGTAACTAGCACTACAGCAAAATTTAAAAAAACGACCTTAGTAGCTTATTTTGCACAGAAAGGAAATACCACATCACATTCTTCCTTTCTATTATTACAAATAAATTGTTTTAATATTGCAAAATAAAAGGTATGATGCATGTGAATCTGTGTGTATATACATACGCTACATGTACATACAGATAAATCCATATAAGTGTGTATATGCACATGCACACAGCTGCATATATTTCTATGGTACCAGTACATACAGAAGGCTATAGTCAGACTCTTTAAATAGCATACAGGACTTGGCCAAAACTGTCCTGCCTGTGTGAAAGAAATACTTTAGAATATATTAAAGCAAAAATGGATAAAAAAGAAACTCAGTAAGTGAAATCCCTGGAATTGTGGCATCACTTTTCAGAAAGTGCAGAAGTAATATCTGTTAGCTAGCCATCTTTTTTTAATATATAAAGTTGAAGCCCGTACAATTCAGACTACATTGTTTTGATGTTCACCTTTCAAAATGCAAACAAGTAATAATTAGAAAATAATAATTTGCTGTGTGACACAATACGAAATACTGTGTCACTGGTTTGTGTTGCTTCAAGGTGAGCACTGCTGGCTGTCCAGCTCCCACACTGCCGTACCAGCAAAAGCCACACAGAAGTGTGTGGTTACAAAGAATGCGCTGCAATATTTTTGCAACTGATCTGCTGGACAGAAGGATATATATTTTTCAGTAATTTTATATGTCTTAGAGAATAACAGCTGTTACAGATTTACACACACTCCATTAACTATAAATTTTGTATTTTGAAAGCAGACAAGTTTCTGCTTAATTTTCCCTCCAAACCTTTTGCCATTCAGATGCATTCTTCTTAAAACTTAATGTCATTATATCATTTTCACTCTTAGGTTACAGATTGATTTTTGTAACTTCAACTGTACTGAAGTTACAATTGATATTGCATTTGCCTAAAACTAAATTGGAATCATCCATGCCCAAAGTTAACTCCAAAACCATACATATTAACATTCCTAGTTAATAAAGCCATTGTAATGAATTGGTGCTTAATTCAACAGGAATTTTAACAATAGCATGAAGTTCCTTTTTAGGTGTTGTTTGGTCAAAGAAAAAAGGCAGCAGTAGAGTTGCCTCTTTAGGGTATAAATAAATGTAGCAAAATCACTGACAAACCAATGGGAAAGAAAAAAGGCATCGAGAGTCTGTGAATCAGATAGGGAAAATCCTACTTTTATCTCCCCTTGTCGGTAGTCGCTGCTCTCCATCTTTTTACTCTCCCCGAACATTCAGCAAGTGCCAGATCAATGTTAGCCAAAGGATTTTTCCACTTACATCTATTCGAGCCGACAGAGATGACAACAGCCCGTTATCTCTGTTACCGCAGCTCCGAGCAGCCTCGGTCAGGGATCCTGCGGTGCTTGGGGCGATACGAAATGTAGAGGCAGCCTCTGGGTCTGCCTCAGAGCAGCTGCAGCCTAAATACGTGTCACGTACCTTACCCCGCAGACAGCTGCAGAGAGCGGGTCACACTGCTGCTCCTGTACTCAGCCCCCGCCGCCGGCACTGGCAGTGCCCTAGGCAATGGGGTGCCATGGGGTGCAGGGGGGCACCTGCCTGAACGCTGGTTTCTCACTCCTAAAGCAGCACCGATGCTGCTGGTGTTACCTTCAAAGTAGTATTTCAGTTAAATTATCAAATAAGCTAGCAGCCTGATTGTGGCGTCAGGGGCCGCTGAGAAGGATCAAGGTGAAGTTGCCCATACCGTTCATTACATGAAGCTCGATGCACGAGCGTGGGTAATCCTAGATGCACGTTGTTAACCGATACCTGTGTTTCCTCATTGGCATCCGTGTTGGTATTTCAAGGAAAATAAGCCGCCTGTACCCCCAGGCTCTGCTGTTTGTTGTTTGGGGTTTTTTTTTTCAGTTCTGGTGGTGCTTTCGGAGTTATTCTCATTTTTTATTTTGTGGTTTATATTGCAGCATCCTCAAAAAATGTATACAACAGACGAAACACCCTCCCCTTGGAAGCCATTCATTTTCCCTCCATATGCACATCCCCGTACTTACTCACGCATCTATTTAATGTAAATAGAGTAGGTAGGGAGATAGCTGTGAGGGAGAATGTTGTGTTTCAAAATCATTGGAGACAGCAAAGTTATGCTCCCTCTCTTTAATAATAACAAACCAGTGCTTATAACTCTTATCAAGCAGTCTGCGCAGCGTCTGCATCCTTTCACTAATTTCAACAAACTGTCCTGAGGAGTGGGAAGATTAGCTGTGGGGTTGTTTATTCCCAGTGGAGTTAGGGCCATGTTCTCCTCAAGTGAGCGAGAGGAAAATAAAACCTTGTTTGTCTCTCTCTCATCTGCCTTGTGTTCCTGCAGCGGGAGGGAATAACGCCGAGGGATTTGGGATGCAAGCAGATGCGGGGCACTTCCCTGCGGCGCTTCCCTGTTAGGGGGCTTCACTGCCTTTGGGGCTGGCTCCTGTACCCCAGCGGGCACTGCTGAGGGCGACCGGGTCCTGCTTCAGAGCAACCCACGCCCGCCTCTGCAACTAAAAACATTTTCCTCTTGCTAGAAAGGATTAATTGATGAGGACAACTTTGCTGCTCGCGTGCGTGTTGCTGGCTTGCTTACAGCAGCCTGACTCCCAGCTCCGGCTCCGTTTCTCGCTTTTGCAAGGAGGCAAGAGAAATACTGTGGCAACCCAGTTCTGGATGCAAAACTGCTTCGTGCTCTGCAGCCAGAGAAACTGCAGGATGAGGAATGTTATGGTGACTGAGCAACCACTTCATTAAACATCCCACAAACCCCCTCGGCGCCCTGTGTTAAGTACGTGGCAGTTAATGCCTGTAATTAATGCGTGGGCATTAATTACATGATGGACGTTAACAGAAGAAAACCTCTGGTTTTCTTCTTTTTTTGCTTTTAGGCTCAAAAATTTACTATTTCCTGTGTTCCATAGATACCAATTTAGACCTCAGAGCCTGGATGTTCATTGTGGGGTTTCCAGCAGGGGAGGAAGTAAAGGATATTGTGTGTAAGCATTAGGAGGGAGTAGTAGACGTCTATTTTTTTTGGTTTGATATCTGAACTAAGAAACCAGAAGGAAAAACTGTTCAGGGATAGCTTTGACTTAAATAAAACGGAGCTAATTTTCTTTGTGGGTTCTCTCTCACTTTCTCTGCCTCTCTCTCTGCATGTTTACGCATGCGTGTGTGCGCGTGCACACGCAAATATACATATTTTGGGTTAAATTGCATGAAAAAGTGTATTCCGTTTTGAAACAAAATGGTATTTTGAATTGAAGCCCAACATTTTTAAAACCTAAAAATCCTTTTTTTAAATACCTCATTTAGAAAATTTTACAGATATTTGGATACATTTTTCCTGACCTTATTTGCTAAATTCCATGAGGTTTTATAGATTATTTTGGTCAGCGTATAATTGCATTTTCAGGAATTACATGTGTGTGAAAACTTTGCTAAGACCCCCTATGGACAGGGATGATAAGGATGCAGGGAAATCACAGCTGTCTTTTTCATGAAAGGCCTATAGACTACATAGTGAAGGATAATTTTGAATTCAGTTTTCAGATCACGGGGGAGATTACATTGCAAAAAGACATACTGAGGGGGGCAAAGTTGGGAAGCTATCTCAAGTTGAAAGCTACTAACAAGAAAATAAGAAAATGGGTTTTTTTCTGATAAAACTGCTTGCACACATTTTTCTCTGTGTGTAACCTTGGTTTCTAGTCCTGCATTAGGTGCAGTACACAGTAAACCAAACTTATTGCAAACTTAGCTGTAGCCCCGCCAACCAAGTTACGCCAGATTTTTGCCAATTTGAGCCTGATGGTCTCGTTTGGTCTCATACTTGACCCCGTGGAAACTCTGCCGATGCGTGCACGCTTGTTTAAGCGAGGGGAACTTTGGTATTTGTGTCTGGAAGTTACAGCAGAAACCTTTGCACTTTTGAATCTTTTCCCTCTTTGGATTTTGCCAGCACACGGCGGGAGGCTAGAGGCCACCGCAGATGGGCTCCACATCCAAGCCCCTGGCTAGCAGCTCTCACCACAGCCCGGGCAGGAACAAGGAGCTGGGGCAGGAGCTGCAGAAAATTTTGGGGGTTTTTTGGGGGGTTTTTTTTTGGTTGGTTTTTTGTTTTGGGTTTTTTTTTTTTTTTTTTTTTTGTATTGCTGAGGGACTTTGTCTCGGCTGTGTTTATCTGGGGTGGAAGAGGAAGCTTGCAGGCAGCATGATGCATGGGCGGCGAGTGCCGGCATGATGTCATGGCGAAAGGGAACAGAGCCCGGCTGTGTCGCACGAGCTGGGGAGGGAGCTGCTGCGGCGCGGGGCAGCCACTTTATCAATTAGGTAACGTCTGAGGGAGATTGGGGGAGAATTTCATTACATTGTGTTGGGCTGTGCCGTTGATGTGTTACCAAACATCTGCGAGGGACCTTGCAGTTTCTCGGGGATTGCAGGCTCAAGCTGAATCACGCCGCCACAACCGAGCAGAGGGAAGGGGCAGGGAAGGGGGAGACCGATAACTTCCCTCCAAAAAAAACTCCAGGAGGGCTTTGCTCTTGGTGGACTTCCCATCAAGATCTGGGGGAGACGCTGCTCTGTGCATTGTGCAATGGAAACGGTGGGATGAAGCGTTGTTTACCTGTGCCCGGCTACCCTGGGCTGGTGGTGGATGACTGCTAGTCTTGTTGAGTTGACATCTTTGGGAAGCCCACTAAGACCTTTTGTAAAGTCTTGGGAATTTTTTCCCCCCACTCTTCTCTTTAGGGAAAGACCAAAAAGCAAAGAGCTGTGTGGGGAACAACATGGAAACCCCACTGTCAGCCTTCCCTTTGTAAATGGAAAGTTAGTGGCTTGAAAGCAAACATGTTGCAGAGCACCAGCTCGACGCTGTTATCTCTCCTATGAGCATCTCAGAGCCGCCATAAATAAATGACCTGGTTCTCCCAGTACTCTCGGCAGGAAGGTATGCGAGCAGTCCTCTGGTCGCTTTCCAAGATGGCATGCATCTCAGGGACGCTGCAGCCACCGTGAGCCACCTCACTGGCAGAAAGTGCCAGGTGTCTGCTCACTGACCAGCAAGCCCTATAGATGTTTCTAGCGAGGGATGCTTCAAATTCACAGCTGATTTTGCTAACCTAACCTCAGGAGAGGCAGCAGAGGAGCAGAGCTCACCCCTGTGGTTCCCGACCCCAGTGAGCACTAGAACCACCAGGCTCCCTGCCACATGCGTTGAGTCCTGGCTGTGTAAAACAACGCTTCACAAACCCACGCCAAGCCATGTGCCCCCACCCAAGAAGCTAGAAAAATTTATTTAATTACGCATTTTCTTCCTACCAGGACAAGGAGGACAAGTTTTCCCTCCTCCTGAGCACCAGCAAGCGCCCAGGTGAGGGGGAGCAGCATGCCTGGGGGGCTACGCAGGGGCTGGTCCTGCGCCCACTGAAACTCAGCATAAATCAGGATTAGTGCTGCGGCATCTGGGGAGCTGCGCCAGCAGCGAGCCGAGGCGAGAGGGAAATCAGGCCCCGCAGAGCAGACTCCCCGAGTGACATGTTTATTCCTGCCAAGCTCCCATCTTTTATCCCCTAAACAGAGCAGCCTGGTAAGCCCCTCTAAGTCTCTGGTATGCTAAACTGATACGGGAGCCCGACTCTCACCCTGCTGGAAGGAGACGTGGCGGAAAGGGACTGGTGCTACGTATTTCGGCACCGCTAGCCAAGGCCCTCACCTTGGGCAAGCACCCTGAGGTGCCCTGCCATGGGGTCGGCTCTTTTCTTGGCCCCAGGCACTGCCTGCAACCTGCTGATGGGGAGGGGAGGGAGGATGGGAGGGCGATGGGAAACGGCTGAGTGGAGAAAATGCAGCCCTCCTTGTCCTCCCTTCTCCCCCTCTCCTTGCCTGGGAGCAATTGATTTAGGAGCTTTCCTTAAGTAAAAATTTCATCATGAAAGAGCTTTCTTCAGAGAGCCGCTGAGAAATTGTCTCACCCCCTCTCTCTTATTTATGTGTATATATATATATATATTTATGTTTGTGTATAAGAGGATGCAGTTTTCCTGACCCAGGTGGCAGGTACTTGAACTAAGCGGTTTATTTGCTATTCTTGCCTGGAAAACAACACGCTTTCGTAGGACTTAAGGTGGCACAAAAAATGACCAAAGCATCATTGATGAATGTCTGAAAATTCCCCATGATGGATGATGGGGGATAATAACCTTGACCTTTCCTCCAAGGCTGGGAACAGCATTTAGAAGACAGCAAGTAGGTTTCCTATGGTTTTGGCATTAAAGTTTCTGTAAAAATCAAGTAAATCCACAGGCTAAGGGCTACCCTTAAAGTTCATGGTGTTACTGAGATAGGTTTTGGGTAGCTTCTGAATCCACACTCATCTTTCTCTATTTTAGGCACAGGGCTTAAGGGCTGTGTCCTGAGCATTGCTCTTATGTGCAGGTGCCTGCGGGGCCCTTTTGGAGCACCCAGATGTCCCACCAAGGTACTGGAGGACTCTATGTGCTCTCCCATGAAATGTTTCATAGGGTCAAGGCCTCAATGCTCTGTGTTGCAACGTTGTATTTAAAATGTATGTCTGAAAATCCCTTAGAAAAAGTGAATTCTATTTGAAAATAACATGTCAAACATGGAACTGGGTCCAGGTCTACAAAACATGAAGACATTCAAGCTTCTTACAGTGATTAGGCAGGTCTTGGCACACATAGAAAGCTACCCACTGGGGCATTGGTGGAGACACTCGACGTGCAAAATCATAATAACTAGTTATAGGGACCCCACCCTGAACTAGACCTAGTAGAGCTTACTGGAAAAATAGGCGTTTTCATCGGAAAAATCCCCATTTAGAACGTGTGAAAAATGAGTGGTTTTCTCTTTGGTCCCTCAGGAAAATTAAGACAATTTAGACTGTGGAAAGTTCTTCTTTCCCTTACCTTCTTGTGGTTTTCCAGCATTAGCCTAGCAAACGAGAGTAATGAAGTAAAAAAGATATGTTTTCCCTATCTCATTTTATTCTGTTATTCTTTTCTTGATTGGAAGAAGTCTCAAGGTATTAGTTCTGATTCCTTGAAGAGAAAACACTTTAACTGTTCAAAGAAGATGTTTAAACTGGAAATGTCAGTCTCTTTGTTAAAACCTTACATTAAAAATTCACGTAATTATCTGCTTTTCTAGATAAAAAGAAAATAACCAGAGCAAAAACCTGCAGAAAGACCAGCATGCCATCAGTACTGTGGAATGAACATCTTCCAAAATACCGAGTAATTTCAGAGCTTTTGGAAGATGAACTGTTTAACTGAACAAAGCATATTTCCTGAAAGAATTCATTGTCACTTGAGCCAGATTTGTCAGGAAAGCATGCCATTGAAAATGGCTCACCCCCGAGGTCTGCGTACAAACCGCAGAAACAAAATGCACCACTTTGTCAGTAACCGCTAGTTTAAGACAGAACTGCAGTACCTGGTTTATCCAAATCATTCTGCCTTTGCAGAGGATCGTGTAAAAGCATTTTGCTTTTTGTGGGAGTTCTAAGGAAGATGAGGTTTAAATTCACAGGTAATGTCCACCAGTAACACCTAACATGCAGCTCTCCTAGGAATGAACTATTCATAGCTCTTTACAAATGCCTGGATATTGACACCAAAAGGTAGCTGGAACTAAAGCAGAGCACCCCCAAATAATAAGGAAGGATTTCTCAAAGCTCAGAGCCCTCCTTTCCCTTGCCTAGCACAGAAATAGCAGCGGTGGCTGCAGCCACCCCCCACACGCAGCTTTTTGCCTGCTGGGGTGAGCACACACAGGTTTTGAGTGCACTTAGTGACTACTTACTTAGTGAGTATTTATTTAAAATGATCTGCTTTTGTAAACTTTCCTGGCAGTAAATTCATTATTTGAACTAATTGAGGAGATTAAACATAAAAGGACCGTGATACAGCAATTCACTAATGAAGACTCGTGTTAGGGGGAGAGTCTGATCTTCTTTCAGGATGAAGTATCAACTCTGCGGGATATCAGCTCCTACAAAACAAACCGAAAGGGACTGCGGAGCAGCTCACCCAGCCAGATGTTGGCTGGGGCCCCGGGGACCAGCAGGACCAGCGAGAGACATGTTAGAGGGCAGTAATAGCATTTGGAAATGCCAGTTCATGAGGTATCTCAGAAGAGATGGATGGTGGTCTGAAAGACCGCCTAAAGAACATCCAGGAGTAGATACCTATGACCCTGGCATGGCTGCATGAGCAGGGAAAGGAAGTGAGCAGAGGGGAGAACTGTAATGATTTTTGCCTCAGAGAATTGCCCTTTGTCCTGTCGAATTCACAATCAGTATTGACATCTGGATTCAAATACTAGGTTCAAAACTTGGAATGAATGAAAGTGATGAAGATTTCTAAAGCTGTAGAAAGAAAAAAAATCATAAAGCAGGGAAATCGGGGGATTTGTACATTTTTGCAAGTGATGGACCAAAAGCCTCTTTGCTTCACAATAAATTTGGTTCCGTTTTTCTCTTCCCTCTCCAAAAAGCCCTGTTGGTAAAACACTATCAGTGTGATTTTCCCTCTCTCTGCCCTCCTGGAGCCTGCATTTCCTGGTGAAGTGTTCCACTTGCAGGACTCTCGTGTTCCACTGCAAACTGTTATATTTGTGCTTTTCTTGAAGACCGCAGGAGCCATGTGGAGTTCAAAAGTGCTGCTCGCCATAATACAGCTGAGCCACACAAGGGTTTCCAGAGTCTGGATCACAATTAGCTGTGCTCTTGGTTTAAGAATGGTTAATACAGATACCTCAGAATAAACATTTCTTCATCTTATTGCACAGCATTTAATGTTGCACACGCATAAAGAATGAAAGAAATATATGACCAGCTGACAAACAGTCCCATCCTACCCACTACAAGGGAAGAGCTTGCACAAACCCGGAGAGCTTCCCAGCACTGCTTTCTTGACATGATTGCTCCTTCTCCCAACCTGGTGCTGCTCATTAGGAAGCACATAGATATTGCCCTGTAACTGGGGACAAGAACTGTAAGCCAAGAGATATCCAAATGCCATGCTACATCCCTGGGGCAGCTCACCCAGGAGAAAGAGCATCTGCTCCAGGTGTTTGATTGCATCAACACCCATCACCTGTAGGGAAACTCCCACCCACAGAGGAGGAGAGGGCCCTCCCCCCTGCTCAGAGCTGGCCAGGAAGAAAGCAAGGCTATAATAAGCTGGTGGTGACCAGCCTTCACCTTGGCCTTTGCTGGGAAAAGCTTTCAGGGCTGTCACTTGCTGTGCATAGGGACTTGGTGCGGTGGGCTCATTTGCGGCACTCAGGTATGAGCACAACGAGCGACAGCAGCATGTTGGCCTCCCTCCTGCACAGAAAACTGTAATGTGCCTTCAGAAGCCTGAAACTGCAGCTGATCACTTGCAATTTGTGTGAAGCCTGCTGATGGCAGGTAGGATGGCTGTGAAATCATTTATTTTCCAAGGTGGCTTTCTTTTTAACCCTCAGAAAAGCTAAATTTTGAGAAAAGGATTTTGAAAAGTCTCCCTGATTTTCTTTCTCTTCCCAGAATTTCCAGAAGTCCTTTGCCTCCCTGGCCGTATCTGCCCCGTGCCTTGAAGTGCTTTTGCTGGTTGGCTTGTGTGTGTGCGTGCACATGTGCTGGCTGCAAATTTTTGTGTGTGCATATTTATATCTTGGTGGCTGTGTTGCCAAGGAGCTCTGAAAGAAAGCAGAGCTGAGATAACTTCTAATCCACCTTTCTGTGATAATGTGGCGCAAGTGAAAAAAGCCAGGGGTCTTTCTCCACTCTAGCTATACTCTACGTTTGGTAGACTGGGGCCTTTAACAGGCACTTGGGACCTTGCTCTTTCTGTCTCGGAGCTGGTGCTTGGCAGGGCAGAAAGCAAATACCTGGGTGATGGTGATTGGAAACTGTAGGCCTTTGCTTGAGGAAGACTTAGAAACTGAACGAATGCTTCTGGTTGGGTCTGGGCACACGGCCACCGTCTGGAGTCATCTGTGCCCTTTATCGAAGCGCTCTGTTTAGTTTTCCTCTTCCATCCTTGTGGAAAAGGGGTCATGGAGTTGGAGGGGTGCGAGCCCTGCCTGAGCTGCTGTTGCTTTCCTGGTTAAGAAAAGGGACACACACAAAATGGTTCTCCCGTCCTTCAGTAGTTCCTGAGATGTGAAAGTCCCTCTCCTTGGTTTCTGTTCCCCTGAAGGGTCTGTGGACTGTCTGCAGAGGCAGCAGGAATCCAAAACAGCCAACGACCTCACGGTCCTTCCTTTCAGCATAGATTTTTGTTGTTTCTACTCAAAGCAGAGCCTAGGCTTTCCCTAGCTGGGAGAGTACCCAGGCCGTTGGACCGTCCTGTAGTTCTGTGATGACCTTTCCTGCCTCTCAGAAACTTTCCCCTCGACCAGAAATAGCTGTGCTCAAACTGCAATGCTGAAACTGATGCTTTCCCCATACCCTCCTAAAACAGGTTTGGTTTTGGAGTGGGCATTTTCTGTTAGAAGTGTTCCTCACAGCAGAATTCCTGACTTGGCTCCTTCTGCGTTTGTTACTTGTGCATAATATAATATACTTGCTGGTAGGGAGGACTCAGAGAGCTATTTTGCTGATATTGCCCCTGTGTAGCAAATAGAAAGAGACAGTTTGACAGAGAATCTTTGGAGGATAATTAATTTTTCATTTTGACAAGGGTTTCAATTAAGTGTGTTACTCTTCTTCATCTTCTGGATATTATGAATAATGGGCCAAATGTTCCTATGGTGTAACTGCATTAATGACCTCAAACAAGATGTAAACATATGCAGCATCTTTAGAAGTTTTGTCATCCATAGGCTTTTTAGGATGATCAGTGCTTTTGCCTTTTCCATCCATTATGGTGGAATTGGCTTGACTTTTTGGAATCTTATTAGGCTCCAAAGCTAGATCTAGAATATGGAATGGCCACTTGGCATCTAACTTGTAGCATTGCTGATGGGCTGATACTCTTCTGTAAATTTTTAATGGTTTTGAGTAGATGGATGCCAATACAAAGGCAAGGCATCCATTACTGGTCATTTTATGCTCAACTAAGAAATGAACAAACACAAGTGATGGTTTCGTTGCACAAGCTATCGTGAGGCTTAGACAAAAAGACCTCAGCAAGCCACAAAACTGATTCCTTGCTTTGCCATTATATAGTACTAGTCTCAGCATAAAGCCTATTGCTTTCTTGAAGGCATTGTGTTTTTTTCAGGTTGAGAGAGCATGGGTTATTGATCATAAACATGAGCGACTAATTCTGCCACTTTGTAATGTTAGGGTATTTGGCTTTGCAGCCTTTCCTTTCCATCGACGTGCTATTTGGGCTGTAATTTCCTACTTTTATAGTATTTAAAGCATATTGTGGATAGTTAAATGTGATCATGTACCATTGCACTGATTTCTCTGCTTGCTTTGCACAATGGGAGTGGGATCTGTAAGTCTGTGCTTGTTCTTGTGCTAGCTGAGCTCACGATGTAACTTGTAAGAAGTCAGAGCTCTACAACTGCTGTTAGACTGCTAAGGGCACTAAGATGTTCACAGGCATCCTCTGATGGGAGGAAAGGCAATGCTTTGTGGTGCTCACTCCAGGCTTTAGCAGGCCAGCGTGGCTTCTCTTTACCCTTCCTGTTCTAAAATTGTTCCTCGCAGCTGCTGCCCTTCCTGCCTGTGTGTCCACATCTGCTCCTGTCTTTCTTGCGTCTCCTTTCCTCTGTGCTGTCCTCATTCATCTGAGCTTTGTCTCTCCCTCTCCTTCCTCCTTTCTCCTTATTTGCCCCTCTGCACCTTTGTCAGGCTGCTCTCATTCTTCTCTGCCAGAGCATTAGCAAGGCAAGCGGAGGGCACAGCACAGGCAGCTTCCCTGCTGTCAGCTCTCCTGTCTGGCTCCACAGAGGCCCCAGATAGACAGGAGAAAAGACTGCAGGAAGAATGATTGCAAGAAACATTTCGCTTGGCCCTTTAGCCCTGGGATGTTCAGTGGAGACAGCCTAATCCGGTTGAATGCAAGAACTGAGGGAGGTTAGAGCAAGGGACTATCAGGGATCTTTGCAGACAAGCTAATGTGTTCCAGCTGAGCATTTGTGAACACTAATTTATTTTTGCAGAGGCTTCCAATATGGACAGAGGTAGGAAGCACACCCTTGACAAGACAACAAGCTACTTTCCAAATGCTAAGCCTCCACCATCAAGCACAGGAGACCTCAGAGCTCTGCACATGGCGGAGGGATACCCTCTCACCAGTTCTCCATCACCAAATTACAAAGTTACGGGAAGCCTTACCTGAGGTGAGTGCCCAGAAATACTTCACGATTGCAGGTGAATCAAAACTGCTAGCATCCTGCTAGATGCGAGCCTCCTGCTAGAAAGGCAGCCTATGCACACCTTGTGATATCGCCCACAGGAGAATAGGAGGAGAATTATTACCATTTTAGTTTTAGTTCTTTCTTCCTCTGCGTGGTTTCAGCAACAGTCCCTTCTCCATTATACACACTCCTTGGGTTTTCTGCTTGGCCAGTCCCCCAGTTTCAGGCCTTCAGACACGAAGGCAACAATAAGACTATGGTGCTGCTCTCCTGCAGGATGTTGGGCTCCCTCCTTTTTTCCTGGGGGTCAGGCGTAGCTCTTGGGACATGACCAGCACCTGCTTGGTCATCTCTGAGCCTGTGCCTATCTTCCTGCTGTCAGGTGAAGCAGCTGTGGTGGTGTCTTGAGTCCTACCCTGATGCTCCTTCAGGGTGTCTGCAAGTCCTCTGCTCAAGTCTGATACCCCAAATTGTCTGTTCATGCTGCTCCGTCAGTTGACGTGCTCATAGGGTAAGAGAGTGACTTTGTGGTGGATATTACAGGGTAGTGAGAAAAGGTAGTGTTGTGTGCCACCTGAGCTGGGTCTTTTGCTAACCAATGTATTGCCTTGGAAGCACTCTGAGGGGCTAGCAGACTCTTACCTTTCCAGTTGAGAGTTTCAGAAGTCCTGTCTCTGAAAAATGTGGCCTTCTCAGCGGTTTCTGTGGATAGCTAACATCTTCAGGGTCTTTGTAGAGTTGTGAAGCATCTTGGTATCACTGAAATATCCAAGTCGAGGAAGCTGTGACACTGCAAGGTCAGATCTGGTACCAGGGTTCTCCCCCTGGCATCTCTTTGTCCAGATCTGCTCACTTTGCTTGTGGTTTATAGGATGGATTCTAGTCTGCAAAAAACTTTCTGAGTGGAAATCCTGAGTGTATGAATATCCCTTGTGTCACGGAGCCTCTTGTACTGGATTGGTATCTGAGCCTGCTTTGTGCCTGTTCAGCAGAGAAGGCTTCTTATTTAAATAATTGTCCCCAGGATCTGTCTAAGTGAGTAGAAATAAACATGTACAGAGTTTGTAGGGGAACCCATAGTTGTGTTGAGTGTGTCATGCTGGGCGTTGTGAGAGGAAGAGCAGAGCCTGCAGAATGCCAGGCTCGTGTTCTGGTGATACAAAAGATGTATCATTAAAAATTAACTGAGTAGGCAGCTATGAAAAGTGAGGTGCTTAAACACTTAAGAAAACCGTAGTAAGAAAGTGGTGTTCGACTTTGTCCTAACTATTACAAAGTGAATGAAAACTGTGTGCTTGAGGAGAGTGCTTTAATGTGAAGAGCTACTGCCTTCAGCTGGGTGATGCTCAAGTCCACTTGGTAAGACAAAACCCTCAGATGTACAAGAATGAAAAGTTAAGAGTGTGTGTGGCTATATAATAAGTTTTTGTTGCAGCTGAGTCATTGTAATGGAGTATCATTAAGTAGAAAAAGGAGAAAGTGTTACATATTTTAGACCAGGATGGGAGAATAGTGCCATATTTATTAGAGGCGGGACACTGGATCTATTTAGAAAAAAAAAAAAAAAGAAAATCTCTCCTTGGAATTTGTTTGACATCTGCCTGGTAGTTGGATCCATTCCTGCTTTAACAGCCCACACAGAGTGACACTCTGCAAACACAACATTGTCACCTGAACAATTCACTCAACAGCTCGCTGTGCTGTCAATCAGAGCAGACTCATTTCTCTTCTAAAAAAAATTTTTTTTATACTCCCTCATTTTTTTTCTTTTGTCTCCAAGCCTTTGTTGATGTTGACAGCTCATCCTTTGGCCATCATTCATCCTGGCTACTGCAAACTTTGGAGAAAATAAAAACCCTGCTCCCCTAATCAGATTAGAGGGCCTGCAAATTGAATTCAGCCCCTCTCAGTGTCCCCTCAGCTGGCTGTCATTAGGAGCAAAGGCTGGCCCTTGGCGGAGGTCCAAACACCAGCTAACTGAATTTGAGATGCTGGAGTCTTGACAGGCCAACGAAGGTAATTGAAGAGCTGTGGGGATCTTGTAAAATTTCAGGCAGTGGGGGTTACACTGAGGGGGATCTTTGGGACCTGTCTGTAAAAAGGGACAGGGCACTGAAAAGCAGCTCTCGGCATTGTGAAGACTGGTACAGATGAATAGAGGAAAAATATTGAAATGCAAAAATGAGGTTTTCAGCATCCCGATTTCTTTGCCCTCTTCTCCACCCCTGTCTTGACTGAATGCCCAACTCCAAATATCATGGATTGGTTGTAGTTCAGAAGTGTCCAGAGGTCTCGGGTGTTGTGTAAACATGCTGAATTAGTAAATGCTGTGTTTGAATAATGTTAGTTCTTAAAACATTAAGAACCGTAAAGCAAGCCTGCAAACTCATGTTTGGATTTGTTTGCTGCAGTATCTTATCCTGGAGTCCTGTTAACTCTTCCCTCCATATAACTTAGCCTTTCCGTTCAATTTGTCTTGCTTCAGCTGGGACCAGTTATCTTCCAGCAAAACACTGTGTTGTCTTGGTCACTGACATCTCTCCCACCATCACAATTTACTGAATGTAGCAAGGCAGAGGGGAACTCTTTTTAGCCAGTGTTCCAGCACTTGTAAATACTCAGCTTGGCAAAAATATTTTGGGTTTTATCCACATGCAAAGAGGCTCTGATGGGGACAACCTTCATGTTCTGGTCTGTCAATACCTGTGTATTTGCAGTGCTTTTAGCAAATTGTCCCACCAGAGGATAGGCACCATGGCTGCTACAGATAAGCTGATGATATACATACATTGAAATTATGAGTTAACACTGAGAAATAATGCTGCTGCAATGGTTGTAGCAAACCTGCCTTTAAAAAGGAGTCTCTGGGACGCCTGATTCAAGTCCTGAGAAAGCAAGACTGACCACAGAAGAACAAAGCTGGACCTAACTGGGCTCCTAAGATTTTATTCATCTAGGTGCAGCATGTAGTGCATGGAAGAGAACATTCACGTTGTAAAAATGGCAGGTCTGTTAGAAAAGATCTAAATTCTTGCTGAAACGTATAGGCGGACCTGCACCTGGGCACAACAAAGTAGTGTGAAGTGTGGAAACAGATGTCCTCCCTTTCTGTGCAGCTTCCCCTTCCTCAGAGGAGCAGGCTGATCTGATTGCATGTACCTTTGATCTGTTCAGTATCACTTCAGCTATTGATACATTGATTGCATCCTTGGTTAACAGTCACAATGTTCATAGCTTTTAAAATTCCCTCTTTCCCTCCACCCCATCCCCCAAGAGAAAGATGTTTTGCAAAAGAAAACTCTGATTCTAGGACTCCAGGGCTGACACGCTTTCAGGACACTTCATCTGTTTCTTAGCCCAAGCCCAGCTCTATGCCAGCTACGCAATTTCAGCTGAGCTACTGGTGCATATTTGGTCTCTCACCATTTAGCATTGTTATCAGCTGCTTCAGCCTCCCATCCATCATTCAAAATACAGTTTAGGAAACCAGAATAACACAACATACATTATAGGCAGTCTTCAGCTTCTGTAGACTTGCACCAGCCCTGGGGAAGGCAAAGGAACTGTGCTGATTTAAATAAAATAAAATTATAGGATCTTGTTCTGTTCATGTGGCAGCAGTATTATAAGCAGGACCAGAAGTGTAACCTATTGCTGAAATTGTTGACCAGGGTCCAACTCTTTTGCCCATAACTTTGCTAGGTTATATTCTCTTCCGGTACTAAATATTTGCTTTGGACTGGCTTAATACGATAATGGGGGATCTAAGACGTTTAGCTCTTCTGATCATCTGTGTGGAAGACTGCATGATGCCGCTTGATATTCCCTGTGTGCGCTTCCTCAGCTCTCTCTGTGATTTATAAGAATTTAGCAATGTTCTCCTAATGGCTGCTGCATAGCTGGGCATATACCCCGTGTGCTGAATGGGCTCTGTGCAAGGGCACAGAGTTAAAGACGATGTAACATATTCATGGGCTTATCTACAGGTTGCAGGGTGGCCATGGTTCTGGCACTTCCCATCTTCTGAATGCTTAATTCTATCATCCTTGTATGTCTACTCCTTTCCATTTTTTACTTTGGGCTATGGGGTAGTCTGTCACAGTGAGGGGCTGAAAGGAGGAAAGGGTTGCGGTGGTTATCAGTCAGAGAAGGTAACTGAGTGAAAACAATTGGAAATGCTGAAGTTCGATCTCTTTCTACGGGGAAAACGAGTCCTTCTAGAACATCTGCATCTATCATAGGACATCTGAATATTTGTTGTGGTTTAACCCCATCCAGCAGCTAAGCACCACACAGCCGCTCACTCGCTTCCCTGACCCTCCCCTGGTGGGATGGCGGGGAGAATCGGGGAAAAAGGTAAAACTTGTGGGTTGAGATAAGAACAGTGTAATAATTGAAATAAAATGAAATATAATAATAATAATTGTAATGAAAAGGAGAGGGGAATAAAATCCAAAGGGAAAAAACCACCAAGTGATGCACAACACAACTGCTCACCACCTGCTGGCCGATGACCAGCTGGTCCCCGAGCAGCGATCGCAAGGCTCCAGGCAACTCCTCCAGTTTATATACTGAGCGTGAATTTCTGTGGCATAGAATATCCCTTTGGGTCAGCTGTCCTGGCTGTGCCCCCTCCCAATTTCTTGTGCCCCTCCAGCTTTCACTGGCAGGGCCTAAGAAACTGAAAATTTCTTGACTTAGTATAAACATGACCCAGCAACAACTGAAACATCACTGTGTTATCAACATTGTTCTCACACATCAAATCCAAAACACAGCATTGTACCAGCTACTAAAAATTAACTCTATTCCAGCCAAAACCAGGGCAAGATTCTAGGTAAAATTCAAGGGTTCTGGTTAGATTTTTATTCTATTTTAAATTTTGAATTTATTCTCTGACAGAGTAATTAAGAACATAAAGTCTGGCTTTTTTTGGCAGGGTTGGTGTGGAAAGCTGTGGCTCTTGGCCATGGGTTTTGCTTTGGGGCAAACATCTTCAACATGGTATATGCAGAAGACACATGACCTTCATCAGCAGTAGAAACCAACAAGGGGCATTTCAGGCAGCTTTTAATGACCTGACGGGACAGAGAAGTCAAGTCTTCAGAGCTTAATCATCTGCCACTGTGAATCACTGGGTTATGTGAAAGCTGAATTCTGCTAAACATCTTCAGTATAGATGCAGAAGTGTCTAGATAGTCCCAGAAACTCATTGATTCTTCTTTGTTCTGTTAGATCTGAAATCACTTCAGATGACCACAAAGGTCTCAAAGCAAGTTCAGGCAATCCTTTTTGGTGAAGGACAGCCATATCCATAAATTCACCAAACTTGAAAGCCTGAGATACAGCGTTGTACTGAGTGCCTTTCAGTACTCAAATATGAGGAATTGCTCCCAAATAGCAACATGCAATAGCATCCCAGAGCTTATAGCTCTGTATTTGAATGCATTGTATTAAAAAAAAAAATAAATACAGCTTTTAAATACTCTGTGCTCAGACTCAAATGAGAGACTTCTGATAAACTACATATGCGCAGAGTACCCTTTTGTGCTGTTGAGGCCAGACCATGGGACTTATCAAATTGCCTGCCTCCATGCTCCCCATGACACTGCCTTCTGTGGATTGCACTCTTCCCTCCGTATAACTTAGCCTTTCCGTTCAATTTGTCTTGCTTCAGCTGGGACCAGTTATCTTCCAGCAAAACACTGTGTTGTCTTGGTCACTGACATCTATATAATAAGTTTTTGCATCTGGATGAGCGCTGTTTATCCATTGCACCATGTAATTCATACTTAGAAGAAAATCTTCCAGTCGCTATAAAGGTTTTATGTAATAGGCTGCCATATAAGTGTAAAATATTATTTGGGGAGACTAGTACTCACAGGATAGAGCAAAAGAGCATTATTTTTTTTCTTAAACGTCAACATTTTTCCCTTTCAGCCTTCTACAGCTTCCCATGTTTAGGTCTGCAAAGAGCAACAGCCCTTTGAATGAAGCGAAGCGCTCTATATCCATTCAATTAATTACAACCACAAAAACCCAAAACAAAATGACAAACATGTTCTGAGGTGAAACTGTTGGTCTAATGGCCAAACTTGTAAAGGGTGCATGAATGCAAAGGTGCTCTGGGAGGATTATATCTTGGGTGCAGTTGCAGTGCCCCTGTAGAGCAAAGGGCTTCTGTGAAGCAGAATGCAAATATGGTACCTGGCTGCCCTCAGTTCCTCTTGGCCAACTGACGTGCATATACATCAACTGGTGTATATTTGGGGTGGGCTTTTTTGCTTTGGACTGGTGGTGATGTGTGAGATCTCTAGCTCAGGTGAGATGAGTACAGAGGGCTTGGGGATTTTTGTGCTTCTGACTCTGCTCGTGGAGGTGCTTGTTGTCCTGAAGTGCTCCTTCTTCTCTAAGATGCGCTCCAAAAAGAGACTCTTCAGGAAGCTAATCTATCATGAAACTACCTCTTCAGCAAAAGCTACCCTAAAGAGGAAACAACAAGTCATTTCTTCGAGGGTTGTCCTTGTTTTCTGATCCCTCTTTAAGTTCGTATCTTCTGCCTGCGTTTTTCTTCTTCTAAAACTTGGATACCTCATCTTATCGTGCTACGTTTCTAATAGGCAACCTCTCCAAAGCGCCCTTGCTGTGTTTGCTGTGCAGCTGAGAGGCCTCACTTTGTGTAATGGTTTAATTATAATGTCAATGTGGATTCATTAGCATGACAGCTGTCACTGTAAATGGGTGAGCAGGGAGGCTTTTGGACCCCCTGGGGTCAGGGTAATTGATGTAGTGAACAGAATACTGTATTCACTGAACAATGGGACGGGTCTCCATTCTGACCTGGGAAGGGCAATCAGTGTAAGCGGGGAATCGATAGCAGCTGAATTTTCATCCATGATCAGATTGATTCAGCCATGTTAACCTCCACGTGCAGATTATGTTCTGCTGGAGCCTGGGTGGCTCTAGCACACCCCGAAGGAGGATGGGCAAATGCTGATGCTTTCATTTTTAATATAAATCTTGAGCAGACTCGAGAGCAGCTGCAGTTTTGCTCCACAGCTCTGAGCAGAAGAAGAGAGGATCTGCCTGAACATCTGGAGGCAGTTCTTTATGTTTGTTTTGCCATTGCTTCCCCAGCTCTTACTCTTCTTGACATCTATTCCACAGCCAGTCTTCCCTTGCCAAGCCTGCCTTTGGAAGATGAGCTAATAACACGGTACTGCTCATTTTCCTTAAAGGACTTTGCCCCATGGAGTAGCACAGTATTTGTGCTGCCTTTATGGGAGTCCTGGTAAAGGTTTGTGCTCTTTGATATCTACTACAGGTTCATTCCTCTGCAGGTCCATCACTGGTCTTCTGTTGACATTTCTCCAAATACAGTTTGTCTCACGCTGATAGTTGCTTCTTGTAGTATTTGCTCATCTACTTGTTCTTGTCTTTTCACTGTTACTTGAACCGTTGACCAAATCTATAAGCAAAGAGATATTGTTGGAGACTGCAAGGGTTGGGAAAAATAAGGTATTACTATAGAATCTGTAGGTGTTTTCTCTAATATTTGTAATATAACCTGAATATGACATTCACTCCTCTAACAATGGAAAGCATTGTTTGGGTCAGGTAAAAATAAGAAATTGGCTAAGAAATTGAATAAATTATACCTGAAGGCTGTGGTGACATCACTTCTCTGAAATATCTTTTCTTTCTTCCTTGACAAGGTAAGAAGTGCTCACCACCTTTCCTTCTTTCACTGAGAACAGGAAGAGGTATACAGAGACTTTCTTCTGTCTGTCTTACAAAAAAAATCCATAATTCCCCATGAAAATGGAATATTCTTGTTTGAAATCATGCTGAATAATAAAAGTTAGCAGATGCATGGCAAGACTTTTAAACAGCTGATGCTCTCCTTTGCCCTGTGCAGCAAGGAAGCCGTGTGCATTTGGGGGAAAAGCACACTCCAGCACGCATGGTTCATCGCCATAGCTGTGCGCTGGCTCTGCTTATAGTCAGACTTGAGTTTTTGTCTCCTAAGGATGACTCCTCCACAAAATCCTAATGCTGGAAGCCCTGCCACTTGCTGCTCCCTGCCTCCTCCAGTGCTCTGGAGCCGGGGAGACATGCTTCAGCGTAGCTCAGACTACATGTCTGGAAATACAGAACGCAGGTGATGGGTGTAGAACTGCCTGGAGGAAGAGAGGAAACCCAAATACTTGGGGATACAAGTAGACAACTAACAGCAGTACTGGGGAGGGCTCGTGGAAGTAAGCACTCTAAGGCCAGCAAAGCAGAGTGCAATGGGACTTGCTAATGCGTAATGGACATTAAAGTGCATAAAGAGATGGGGAGGGGAGCATGTATGCTAGGGTGTGCTGAATGACCACTGTGGCACTGACTCTTCTCTCGCACTTAAGGTTACTGCAACTACCAACTAACCCAAGAATGTCCCTGCTCTTGGAGGAGCATCACTCAGCTCCCTTGGTGGGGATTGCACACTCCATGCAGTGCAGGGCTGCAAAGCACGGAGGAGAGATTTGTTGTTAGGGGCTTCTATAGAGCCCTTCCAGCAACCTGCATCTAAACACACCTGAGAGAAGGAATTACATGAGGAATCAGTATCCTTAAACTTTTTTCCTCTGTTAAAAATAAGTTACAAGAAACTCAAATATCCTGAAATAATCTCCGTTTAGTATCTTTGGCATTTTCAGGCTATCTTTATAATTTCTTAGTCTGAAGAAACTCAGGTATTGCTGGATGCTAAGGCATATAGTGCACAGCTCTTTCTTTTCCCTCTTGGAATGTTGTCACCATGTGCCAAGATCTTTCTGCTCTGCAAGGACATGAGGAGTTTTGATTGGGGATGTTGACATCTAGAGAGAGGAGTAGGACAGCAGTTATTCCTCCCCACAGTCCACCAGACAAAAGTGGGATTGCTGAATGCCTCCGTTTCCCCTTCCACTTGTCAGGCTGTTCCTGTTAAGCCTGCACATTTAAGTGCAACAGTTTATAACAAGAAAGCCTGTACAAAATATTCCTTTCCCAAAGCTGACATTGTTTGTTGCTTGACAAAAGTCACTGAGAAGGGGCAAAAAACCCCAGAGCCTCTCCTACATCAGGGTATGTAACTTTTCAGGGGATGGGAGGGAAAATGGATTGAGATAACCAAGGATTGAAATGGGATCCCTGTATCTGGAACCACTGTCTTAGTCCAGCCTCTCTGACAGACTGCCCTGGCTCAGCGACGGGGGGTGTTTCACTTTGTCAACACTGTCTCTAACTGCTTATTATGCTGGCTTTCAGGGCAGATATATAGTGTGGGTAACTGCTTTTGTTACTTGGAAATGTATTACTAGAATTAGATTTAAAAAAAAATAATTCATGGACAAGAATATAGATATGCTTTCAGTAGGAAGCAATGATAGGGGTGCTTCAAACTTAAGAAACAGCAAGTGTAATTGCCCTCTAACTGAAGAGAGAAAAGAAGACAAAAAAAAAAAAAAAACCCAAACGAAAAAGCCGCCTCCCTCTTCTCCCCACTCAGAACCAGTTCCAAACCAGAAATCAGCAAACAACTTTTCAAAAAACTGGGAAGAAATGACAGTTCAGTTAATTTGCTGCAGTGTAGGGGGAACCACTGCAATAGATGCAGATCCCCAAGCATTCATAGGGACTGGGGGTGTGCAGAGTTAATCCAGTGGTTGGGGGATCATTGCTTTATTAAAAGGAACTTCCATGATGAAGCCAGACTTGTTATAAGTCATCAAAAGGGCGTTCTCTGTGCCTTTTCCACTGAAGGCAGCAGCTTGCTTGGGTTTAACACTGTATACTGGAAACTCATTTTTAAGATAGATATAGTGGATATCAACCTGCACCCAGTCAAAATGTAAAAGAAAATTATTTAATATTGATAAAAGATAGAGAACGGAGAAAGTAGGGAGAGGGCACAATTGTATTGACTCCTGAGGAGGCTTGTGTGTGTGCACATGCACGCGGTGTCGCCTCTGTTGGTTGCATAAGTGCTTTTAAAATAATGAAATTACTTCCATCAGAAGGAGGAGAGAGATGCTTGCATGATATGGGTTTTGGGGAGGAGGGAGGGGGAGTAGGAAGGTTTGCTTTTGTAATTTAAAAATATCTATGGCTGTATTGATACCAGCCAGGGAAGTTGTGTTGCCAAGTCTTTTAAGGCTAACAGAGGAAATGCAACACAAAGCAAGAAAAATATCTGTGGAAGCATTTTGGAATAAGCTCAAGAGGGGGGAAAAAAAAAACAACAAACCAAAAAACTTTCCAAATGCTGCATACTGTGTGGTCTTTAGAGGACTGCTTTGAGGGAAGAAAGAAGAAAGGCTGTATAAAATAAAAATGTACATACAAATGCCTCCTGGTAAACTGGCCTGAAGGTCGTGACCAAAAGGAAGAGACTTTTAAACTTTTTGTTGTATTTGTTTCTGGAAAGAAGGAAGAGGTTCTGCTGCAATAACTTTCTTTCACTGTTTCTATTCTGAATAGCAAGAGGAGATGTTTCATTTGGGGAAGAAAGGGGAGGAAGGGCGATCCCTCCTGTGAATAATTTTCAATTCAATTAGTGTTGGCTATGTAAGGTGCTAAGAAGCCTGTGGACAGGTGCAGTGGGTTTGGTGACAAATGGCTCAGAGCCCTTGTGTAAGTAGAGGCAATAGAAGCAGCCCAGACTTGGGCTGGGGAGGTTACAAGTTAACTATACACCTGGTAGCATGAGTATTGAGGAGAGAAATCAGTGGTGTACTCAGTGGTATAGTGTAGTGGCCTCCAGGTTCCGAGTATCAGCCTGGGAAACGGGGGGCACACAGCCGGGCAGAGACCTGCGTGTTCCGTGTGACTGGGACTGTGCACCGTAATGGGGGGAAAATCCCCCCAACAGCCCTTCTGCCTTTTCCCATCTCCACTAAACCCTTCAGTGATTCATAACCACTTTCTTCTGCTGGTTTTGGTACCAATCCAGGGAACAGTCTGGCTACGGATGAGCAGTATTGTATTTCTGTGGGTACCCCCGACAGTAGATGCATGTTTTTGAGAACAGTGACCATCTCAACCAGTCAAGAACAACTGGGCAAGTGAAACTTCTCTGCTAGGTAACTCTACCTAAAACATTTTTTCCTCCACGGTGGAATAAGGTCCCATCTCTAATAACTAGATGTGGGCACGAAGTATTTTTTGTAACCTCCTGAGAAACTGTACTGGAACAATTTTTTTTTTTTTTCATGACACATGCTTGTATATGAATTTGCACTGCAGGAAAGAACTAACATCAAGTGAGTTTTTCCTTTGCTTATAAGCGTTCAGGGACTAGCACCTCTCCTCTCACCCCCCGTGCAGTTAGCCATCAGCAGCAGAGCCTGCCACAGCTGACAGCCAAAGGAGCTGCTGCGGAGCTGTGGTGTTAGCGGTTTGCATTTGGCACTTGCTATCCAGGGTTCTGTCGGAGAGGTTAATGCGAGCCTCAAAAGCCTGCCTGGCCAACCACTCCTGTGGGCTAACCAGCTCAGTCCTACTGCTTTAGTGTTTCAATACTAAGTTGAACGTACTGCTGACAGATTTACTTTGCAATCCATTTTTTTCTGACAGAAGCTGTGGATTTAACGTAGTGCATGACCTTTTTTCTACGTCAAGTGTCTAGGAAAATGCATTTCCAGTGGTAAGATGGCCAATGTAATTGCACATGAGGCACAAGCAGATGAGGAAGAAATTCTAACAACAACAACAAAAAAGATGCTATTCAAGTAACTACTGAACAATACAAAATAAAAATTGACCTGCTTTTCTATTCAGGCTTTTTCTGACACTGTGACCCTCATGTAAGGGACTCTGGCAACAGCAAAAACTGTGTTACATCAATATGTTGCAGTCCCCCTGCCCAAGGATCTGGAGGTGACATGTAACCATATCTAACCTTCCTCAGAGCTGGTGTAGACTCCGTTAAAAATAAAGCTAAGACCTTCTCTCCCAAAGTCCTTCATTCTTCCTTAAGAGTCCTGTTTTTATTTCCCCCTTTCTCCTGCGAATGCTAGGCAATCTCCCTGAAATCCTGGGGACTGTCAAGAGAAATGATGACATGTCTTCTCTTGCAAGTAGACCAGAAGTCTGCAGTGGCAGAGTCAGAGCTGATTGCCTATCTTATCTCAAGTCGCTAGTCTCTAATTCAGGCTTTTGCAAACAACTACCAGTCCTGTTTTTTTCTGGAGCTACAGGTTAGCGTTTAATGTGCTACTTTTCTGGGGCTTTGCCTATCAGGTCTGAGAAAAAACCTTCTGCCTTTTTGATCCCAGCTGTGAAGGGATTCAAAATTCAAGGTCCAGAAGGTGGGAGGGTGAAGGACAGGGGACATTGTCACTCAGGACCTCTTTTTCTTGTAGGCACCCCTGAAGCATGACAGGGCATGTTTTATCAAAATAGATAAACTTCAAATCAAACAGAATTATGTTAACTTGGGAGGTTCGCTTTGTCCTTGGCTGGTGAGCTGGTGGTGATCATTTTAAAATGTGTTTGGTTTTTTGACATATGAAAGTTGAAGTGTGATCCATGCAAAAGAAGAACCATGCTACTAAAGAAAGTTTTCCTTTGGCATTAAGCAGCTTTCCTCCATCATTGTGTTATGAAAGAGGTTTCAGAGCAGCCCAATATCAAGACCTAGCCATCCCTCATGACCCTTAGGCCACCTCCCAAGGATGACAGGCAAACTGTGTGTCTGCATGACAGAGTACTACCTTACAGATATTCAGAGAGTTTAATTCAGCGTTACATCTTTTTGGAGCCACAGGATGAGCAAATTGCTCTAAAACTTGTAAGAAAGCTAAGCGTAGCTTGTATGGTCTTATTTTCAGAAGTTCATGGTTATGGGTTTAGACTTCTTGGTGTGGTCACAGTCTGGCTGCTTAGAGAAAATGGTGTGACCAGCTGCTTTTTTTTTTTGATAGCATCTACCTGAAATGTAGAAGCTGGCATGAAACAACAGGCTCTGTGGTTGTCTACAAACCCATCATGTGAACCCGTGGACTGCAAGGCTGAATTTGGCCCAGTGCATCCTGTTACCTACTTCTTATTCAAAAAGAACAGTCCCTCCTTAAGAAAAGGCAGGGGGGGAACCACTGGTGGAGAGCGGAATAATTTTGGTTACCAGGAGGTGATCACCGGTATTTTCTGCTGTCAGTCTTGGATTATTTCCTTATGTGGTAGTTCAAAGATGTCATGAAAACAGTAAACCAGCATAAGCAGTCTGGTCAGCACGATGAGCAAACTTCCCTGTGCATGTCAGTAGGAAGAAGGCTCTAACCTCTCCGGGTGATGAATCTCTGATGCTTCCACCCATGCTACTATAGTCAGCAGTGTTGCAGCAGCTTGCTTTGTCCTGCCTTGCTCATGCACCGGTACAGCTCCTATACATGCTGAGATCGAGTGATTCAGTGGGTTTTTTTTTTTCTGAGAAAGATATAACAAAAAATCTGCTCTTTCCAGGTTGTTAGACTCTGGCATGATCATGAAGTCTAGAATAGAATAGAATATTTTCAGCTGGAAGGGACATGCAACGATCATCTAGTCCAACTGCCTGACCACTAATCAAAAGTTAAAGCATGCGTCATGTTGTCTAACATCAAGAAATTTTTTTGTACTAGTTACAGCAGAATACTGCAATCAACACACTCCCTAAAATAAGCTCCGTTGCAGAATGAAAAACATCATGTTGCAAAGTTCGAATAAAAGATTTCTCCAGTGCAGGTATATTTTCAGATAAACTAGGCTGCACCTACGTTAGCATACCAGTGTAGGGCAGGAGTGCTTTTGAAGTCCATCTCCTGCATGTCCCCATAGTAATGTAGTAAGACTGCGTTTTTCTTCCCTTTTCTTCCAGCTAAAACCAACTTGCAAATATTTAGGGTTTTGTTGTGGAGCAGTCCTGGAGGTTGCAAACCATGTTTCTTCTGGATGGGCTGAAAGCAGAAGCTGCATGCCTGGTGTGCTCCAGCTAATGGGCGCTAAGCCTGGGGGAACTGGGCAAGAGGCAGGCTGAAGCACCCCCTAAGCTGCACACTTAGTTGGGTTCTCACCACCCCTTGCTTTGCTCTACAGATCTCCTCCTGCTGCAGTATTACTGCTTGCTAATGCAGACCTGGCCTTAATTTTCTCTCAGATTTTAACTTGTGGCTCATGTTCTTTTCACTTGCTTCTATTTTATTGGTTCAGTAATTTCACAGATCATTGCAACTTGACTATCTCAATCTGTGGGTAGTTTTTGGTTGGTTGGTTTAGGCTTTCAGTGGCTTCTGGGGTTTGGCTGTTTTTCCTTTACCATACTTTTACCAGAAACTGGACATCATCTACAGCTTGTTTTGGAAGCTTATCAATCTGCTGCTTCTACCACGTTCCAAACACTTTAATAGCTGATTCTATATTGTAGTATATGTTAATCAGTCAAATCTGCTCTCCATATCTAGCACAACATTTTTGTCTGCAGGCTTATCACGTGCCCGATTGTGCAGGAAACTTGCTCGAGGCAAAATCTCTGGTCAGGCAAAAAGCCACAAAGCAACTTAATGGTACATTTATCTGCCGGGTTTTTTTAGTTCATATAGAAAAAGCAAGGCCTGGTGACTCTTAGTCACAGCCTGGTTTTGTAACACTAATACTGTCAGTTTTGTGGCTTCTGAGGAAAGCTCTACTGTGATCTCAATTAAATACATTTTCTGCTTAATGCCAAATTTAAAACTCATAATGATGTGTAACGTAAGATTTATTGCTGTGTTTGCATCATTACTTGATTTATTGTGATTTTACTGTGCTGCTCACTAATTCGGTATTGGTGTATGGATGATGGGTGGGATTTTCAGTAGGGTTTGCTATCAACCTAACCCTTTTTGTGTTGAAGCTTATGTGGGCTTAAATCTGCTCTTAATAAAGTGGGTGAGTCTCACTACTGATGACGAGGAAAGAGACTTACCAACCGTCATCACTTCCTCAAATTTATTTTTCATTACAAATGTAGATTCATCCTGTTCTCAGCCCCAAATCAAGTGTGGCCAGCCTTCTACCCTTGTATCGACCTACTTAGTAGCTACTACCTGTGTGCGCTGCTGTGGTACAAACTATTAACACTTCACATGGGTGTAGTTCTAGCTGGTTTATTTCAAGCAAACAAGCTAAAGCCTACAATGTTTGGCTTGAACACTCTTTTGCCAGTGCTAGCATACGTGCATTATTTTACAAGCATGCTACTAATCAGCTTGCCTAGTGATTTATGTTTCATCATCGAGAGAGCTGAAACTGTTTAGATAATTCATGAGCAAGATACTGATGCTTTCTGTTAGTAAAATAAAAAAAAGTAAGATCTATCAGCATGTAATATGACCATAAAATGAAGCACAGCCCACAGCATCGCAAACCAGACCGACTGAATCATTGCAAAAAATGCATTTGAAACCAGCCTTTTGCTTCCAATCCCTGTAGTACATCAGGAAAACTTTCAGCCGCTCTCTGGTAACAACAGTGTCATCTCCTGACAAGCTGGTGGGGAGAAGGAGAGGAAGTCTTTGTGTTTCCACAATGTTGAGACAAAAAAAAGGTGACTTCTTGTAAGCAAAATTAGCTCTAGATCCCTGAACTGTCCTGGGATGGGTTTTGCCTGGGCTCTCTTGCCATCATTGCACACCAGCCTTACTGCACGTTGCCATGTGACCGCTGTGCAAAGCACTTTCCACTGTAACACCAAGTTTTGTGTTTTATGACAACAGCTAGTAAGCTTAGCGAGGCACCGGCTTGTACCTGAAGAGCGAGTGGTTCTTTTCTTGGGCTCTGTGGCTGATCAGTGCCTTGGACAAGCCATTCCCCAACGAGGAGGATCAGCACTTGCGACGGCTCTGCCTGGCCACTGATGACAGGTGCCTGTCACTTGGAGGGCAGATAAGGTGCTGGGGATGACAGCTCGCTGCCCCCCTCGGAGCCAGTGGCACCCTGGGGGCTGGCCATGTGCTGTGTCTCACCCCCCTCTCCTCTGCAGCAGCAGCGCCGGGAGGCTGCCCAGCCCAGCCGTGGGATCGGGTGGCTGGGATGTTTCTCTCCTCCTTTCAGTGAAGGGAAAACCATTTCCAACTTCTTTGGGTAGTCCCACTCATACCCAAACTGTTGCTCTTGCTGGCAGAATCCCTCAAGTGACCTGGTTATCTTTAAAAGGACCTTGTTAGTTGGACAACATGATGTCCTTGCCTAAGGACCTAAGCTAGCTCATGTTGCGGTCAGCTGGAATATAGATGTTGGTCCAGCCCCTAATGGTAAAAGGGGTATTGATGTCTGCATGCTACGACTTTGAGGTATCAGAGATTTTAGTCCCAGGGTGACATAGGCTATCCTGCTTGCACTTTCCCTCTTCAAAAAAATACAAATCCAAACTCTTCAATTTTCTCTGTCTTGTTCTATTTACCAGAATATCTGAATGCTTCCTCATGCTCTCAGCCATCATCTTACAGATGCTAATACAGTAGTTATTCAAAGAATTTCACTGGTTCATTTGTTAAACTTCAAGATTTTTTGCTGGAGTACGGAAGAGCCAAGGTTTATATCTTGGATGCTGTGCGTAGGTAACTGAAAATGGACCAGCTAATATCTTGTTATTTTATATTAAACCTTTGGGACCTTGTTTGGTGAGCTTGGGTTGGAGAACATGGTACAAGGACCATGCATGGGGTGAAGACCCTTTTTTTTGCTCTATCATGTCAAGGTGTCTTTGCATCTTTACAGATAGTGTGTTTAATGCCTAGATGTCAGTCTTGACATCTGCTCTTCAGAGTAAAATTCCTGCAATTTAAATAATCAAGAATAACTCCAAATGCACACTGATCTGCAGATAAATGATCCTTGAAATCGTTGTGTGTGAGAAATTTCGCAACATGTGAAACTGTAAAGCGCTGAAGAAAACCCAATTGCCACCATGTGCTTAAATAACTCAAGAGGGTGACAAGAAAATTCAAGCTAAATGAGTGAAGACATGGAAAGATACATCATCACTAGCAGAATGGTAACTTGGAAATTTGTAGGAAAATGCAGGGTTGTGCCTATTCATGCTTTTATTGCATGTTTCTGATGGAAAGAGGTAGCCAAGAAGTGATGAATTCAAACATAAATCTGACAACTTGTTATAGAAAAATTCACCCTATGCATCCACTCTCCCATGTTTTCTTACCTTTCCTAAGGGCTGGACAAACTCTACTAGCAGATGCTAGCAAATCAGGAGAAATCCCAGTGCCAGTCAATTAAAGCTTCAGGAAATGTTGGTTATAAGCGCTCTGACGATGCAAATATCCAGGTCAGCACACAGCTGAGCAGTACATTTACCTGCACTGTTACAGAGATGGGAGCTAAGCTGTAATGTTGCTGAGGACATTGAAGGGGTTCTGCCCTCCTGAAAGCCTGTGCTCTCGAGATGATGGTGCTGTGCTGCGATGGAGATGTGAAGAAAACTCAGCCTGCCTGATGTGTTTTGAGTTAAAGGTCCAGAGATGTGCTTGGTCTTGGACCTGAACGTGGAGGGGTACCTGGGATCTAGTGCTTTTCTTCCCAGCTTTTCTGTATGAGGCAAAACTACAGGTGTTGAAGTCGGGTGCAAGGGTAAATAGTTCAGGACCTGCTGCTTCTCCTGGTGGAGTCAGTTACTGTGCTCTGGATGATGTGGTGTAGTTTCCTTCCTCAGCACAAGAACACTTCAGGCAGCTATAGCAACACAGGTAGTAGTCGGTTCCAGTTACTGCCGATGTAACTAGCTGAGGTCTGCAGCTTTCCAGCCCAAAACACATAGCTCCTTACGTCACTTGGCACATTACGATACTGCTGACCTTACCAGCCCCTGCAGTCCCTTTGGTTAGTAAGACTGCATTTTTCTTCCCTTTTCTTTCAGCTAAAAACAACTTGAAAATATTTTGGCACTTCCTCTTCCGTGGTGAGAATTTGGCCGGGGTCTCTCTGGGAATAACTATCAGCCACTTGCGAAAGAACCCAACCTCTCCGAGCCTGCCTGTGAGCCAAAGCTTTTATTGGGGCAAGTTTAATTCTCTGTAGCTCTGCTGTGACTCCTTTTCCCTCTTGTTGCCTGTGCTGGGCTAGATGGTGTGATTTAGGACTGACGCCTGGGAAGGTCAGGGTGAAGGCATCTTCCCTGAGGGAGGTGGGCAGGGGGCAGTCTAGGTATGCTTTCTATTCACACACTGATGTGCTGGAGAAATACAGCCAGGAGCTTGGAAGAGGAGCGGCACCTTCATCTCTGTGGTCCCAGGAACACATCCCAAGGAGGATGACTGCTGCCCTGCCGGGGCTGTACGGGTCGCCTGTCTCTTCTTCCCCAGACCAGCTCCCACCTTCCCAAAACACATTTTCAAAGTCCTTTGTCCAGTTGCGCAGAGAAAGCTGTAAATCTGTACCCTTGTTTAGTGTGGCATGTACTCTGCCTCTAATCCAATTTCCCTTCTGTTTGTTCTCTGTACAGCCTCATTCGGCCTGACAGCTATTTAATAAACCTATTTGCTTTTCTTTGACATGAGGCAGAAGTGGTGGGTGTTGAAGAGCCATAAGGCCCTAGTGGACAATGAAACCCTTTCCCACTCAACACTCTTCCAGCTCAGCACAGATAAATTGTGTAGAACTGGGAAATTAACCCATCCTATCTTAAAAAAAAAAAAAAAAAGAAAAAAAAAAAAGAAGAAAAAAAAAAAAGGAAGAAGAAGCCAGCATTCACAAGCTAGTCCACGATAAATTCCAGTTGGTTGCTTCCTCCTCATAAAAGAGAAAGCTCTCTTAAATGAGAAATTCTCTCTCTGACTGTCTGTGCAGATCAACAAAGTTGTATGATGATTGAAGACGATTGCTTATGCACCTTTTGGCTCTGTCGCAAGCAAGCCATTCAGGAACATCTGCATTTTACAAAACATCCCACTTCAGGTATGAAGAAACAAAATGACTCTGAGAAGTTTAGAGAAATGAACCTGTTAATTTCCCCACTAGGAAGTTGTATTACAAAGTGTCCAGCTTAGAAACCTTTCCATTTGTTTTTCCTGTATTAACTGTGTGCTCACCTTTCCCTGCACGCTCCTCCCTCGCAGTAATGTTAGCATGTGGAGCACGACAGCAGGTATCTTTCATGCGGACTCAATTTACGCGCACAAGAGTGTTATTCCATTAGGGAAGGGAGGAAAAAATGTAGTTGGATCTTTTATGGCACAGACTCTGCAGTGGTGAAGATGATAAAAGATTAATATTCAGCTATATAGCTACATTTAGGAATGGAAAAGATTTTTTTTTTCATGAAGTTAAAATAAAATAAAATAAACATAGTAAAAGTTTTAGCTTCCTAGCACTTGCATATTGACTGAGGCTTTCTTGGTCTTTATCTCTTCTAATGATCTGGTATATATATATATGTATGAAGTTCAAATGCCTACCACCTAAATTCCAGGGTAATGGAAAACACTAAATCTGGATTTTGAGGCTGCTTTACTTTTGGATCTTAAATCTTACGTAAACTAAGTGATGACCAAACGACAGATTAAGCAAGTAGAACATTCACTGCGAATTATTCCAGCTATTTAAAACTGTCTAGCTTTTTGTTAAGTGGACTTCTGTATTGTTGCTTGAAGGCTTTAATTTTGGAGCAGGTCCTTATTGAATTAGATGCTGTATAGAGGCACAGTAAAAGGAGGTCTTTCCCAAAGAAGCAGTACAGAACATCCGCAAGGAGCCATCTGTCTGTCAACCTAACCTGAAACCGATATATGTCGTGGTCACAAGGTTACTGGAATTTGAGTGATGTATGGACCTAGTTGCCGTTCTCCTTTTTTCTTTTTCATATATTGCATCATTTCTGATAGGCAATGAGCAAATGTAAACATCCTTTCCCGTGTCTCTTTAAACTAACACAGCAGGTATTTTGATTCTTTTGACCTTTTCTTCAAAGCCACGTTTTCTAGTCTTTGCTTGCTCCCTCTATGACCTCTTCTAGACTCCCTGGTCTATGTCTCCTCTTGCAGCAGACCACTAGCCTCCATTTGGGTTGCTGCTGGGGTAGCAGGGGAATGTGGTGGTCCAGAAAGGGTAAGATGCCCTAGGAAAAGAGGATGCATGGAATGGTCTAAAGGCAGAAGAAAGTTTTAAGATAATGACTTTCAGTCCAGCTTTCCTCATCCTGGGTCCCTTTTCTCCTTCCCTCAAGCTGTTTTGGAACTGTAAATGCATTTTGCCTGCAGAGCTGAGAAAGCTTTACTTTTGCCTGAAGTGCTGCACCTGATACCTAATGCAGCACTCCAGTAGAGCACTGTTAGGGGCACAGAGGCACGTGTTGCTGCTTTCTGGGTAGTCGTGGTCAGCTGTAAGTCCCACCTTGTTTCCCAGCAGGTTTCCCCCAACCCGCTTTTGCAGCTTCAGCTCTTCCTGACTGCAAGGTAAATTGCCCTACTGACATGTCATAGCATCCCTATCGGTTTCAAGAAAAACAATACGTTTAAGTGTAAAATATTATAATCACACTTGGCAAATGATACCGATATATATGTGTTCAAAGCAGCACTAATACTCTTCAGTGGCATCATCCCCAAGACTTACTTTTTATAACTATTCTCAGTCCTAAGGAGGATTTGAAAAGACACCTGAGAAGTATTCGTTTCCAGATCCACAGCTACAGCTACTCCAGGACACCATTTTATTTTATTTTTTAAAGTTGCTGACTTGTTTCATTTTTATTGCGAAGGAGGAAGGTCAGCACCAGCGGGGAGAGGTAGTGCTGCTCCCTGATGTCATGCGGGAGCTGTATCAGCTGTGGCAGCACCTATCTGCAGTGAAAGGCCAAGTGGCAAGCTGAAATATGTTAGAGAAAAGACTTGCTGGCAGATTGATGGAGAACGCTGACATATTTCTGTAAACCACAATACAAAGGGAGTTAATCAAGATTAGGAGAAGTGTCCGTCTCCTTGAGAAGTCATTTCCCACCTCAATTAGCTGGTAGTTTAGGCAAACATACACAGTGGTTAGCCCCCATCAGTCTAAGTGATGCTTTCTTGAGCAACTCATGTTCCTGCCTTCACTGAGTCCCTCTGTGATGGTGCTGCTGGCAACTGGTAGGCTTTGTCAGCAAGCCAATAAATCTTTATTGACAGGCTCAGCTTCATGTTTGGCTCAAATAACATCCCCTCTTGAGGCAGAGAGGAAGAGGAGGAAATATCCAGGCCCAGCATGTACAATGTCTATCAGAGGGCTGGCAGGAATTTAATTTCTCTTTGTTATATTGATTGTCACATTTTATGAGGGAGCCTGTGCATGTCTGTGTTGCTGGACTGGTGTCTTTTGGGGTGTGTTTTTTGTCCCTCTGTGTACTCATTTGGCATTTCCTATCCCGGAGCAACCAACGCCCCAATTCTGCACTGAAGTCTATTTGAGCTCTTCGAAGAAAAGTGACATCTTGTACAAAACGCTGACAAAAAAATCCCCAAAACTAGTAATCAAGAGGAAAAAATGAGCCTTCAGGCTTGTAAGCCTAAACAAAAGCAGGCAATAAACATGTGGTAAAATGGGGTTATTTCTTTTAACCTTTTTATTGTAGTCTCTGATATTATCCAGTATAGGTTACAGCCCTTTTGTTTTTCACTCTCTGGATTTGGCAGACCTCTGCTCCCAGGCTGCAGTAATGTGTTTTTTCCACTGTCTGTTCTCCAGTTTTTGGTGTCCCTCAGCATAATGAAACTCTGTGGATTTTCTTCCTGCCTGACAAATACCCTGTTATTGTTTTTGACCACACTGGAGGCTCTTTACAGTGAAAGCTCTCAGTAGAGGCATGTGATACACTGACAAATTAAAGTAGCATGTCTCCAGGCCTAGTTCCTTTACCTTGCAAAAAGTAAATTGAACGTGGGTTTTTTTACTTCCCTTGGCTCACCCTTTAATGTTCGGGAAATTAAACTAGAGCAAAATCATATCTTTCCCTTCCTTGTCCATCCACCATGAGAATTCATCTATCTGTGCTAGGTGAATACTCCGGGAGAATGTTACAGTTAGGTATAAAGGCTGAAATGGGTGCCAGCAGCAGGCACTGAGACTGATCAGCTGGTCCACCCATGTAGAAGGGTGGTCTGAATTGCTCTTATCACCCTAGGTGAACTGATAGGCTTTAATAGTACCAGGTCTAACTCGGGCAACTATTGCAAGCAGCCTGCCCAAATAACTCATGCAACTACTGTTTTTTAATTGATAGACAGCCATCAAATTAGGAACCATAGAAAATGGGATTAATTCAGTCAAAACTTCCTCTTTCCTACATGCTATATTTTGAGCTATTTCATTATCAGGTATAAGGCAGGAATTAGTAAAATCTCTGTGGTGGAAAACTAGCTTGTAAGATACCATGGGTTTGTGCTGGGGAAGGGATTTGTGGGGCTGTTGTAGAAGAAGCTGGTGCAGAATTTTTATCTGTGCGTCACTGGGAAATGCTGCGCAAGGACAACATCAAGGTATTGCAAGGAACAAGTGTTTTGCAAACAGGGATGTAGAAAAACACCGCTGTGGGTGTGACAGTACAATGTCTGTCCTTGTGCATGGATGGCTCTACAAGGGATGTCCTTGTGCGTGTGTGTGTCTCCATTGGGTATCTGGAGGAGCAAAGGGGCAAAAAACCGCTTCTATCCAGTACGTGGTACCTTTTTCGTTGCAGACCATAAAACAGGAATACCTTCTTCTGGTGTTGGGCACTTCTGAACAATGGATTTACAACGCTGTGATGAGTTTTCTTGGTAGCATCAAGAACTTTTTGGCCAGGTCATTGCTCCTGTTACTGCTGACAGACACAGGGGTCATGGAGGTGGTCTTGCAGTGAGCAATTCAGCCATAACGGTGCCTCATTAATTGCCACTGCTAAATAGGATTGGGGACCAGGGAGTCTGCAGTCTTGGCTCTTCCCTTTTTTGCACCACACGGGTCAGGAGCCACTTCACTGCAGTAACTGGTGACACCGACATAACAGTTGCCCCAAGGGAAAATTGGGCCTTAAGTTTACTTTTCTTTAATGAATTCTTGATTACTGGGTCAGGGAATATTTTCCTCCCCCAGCGCCAGCGTGGCACGTGGCAGAGGGAGCGTGCCCCTCCGTCTGCCTGTCCACCCGAGGGAATACACTGAAAACACCAAATTAATTCTGCCCGCCTGGCAGAGCAGCTCCCTGCCAATGTGATTAAAATATCACTGGCACTAGACATTAGTCCCAAGCATATTTCTTTTCTGTCAGCAAAATATTCCCCTCTTGCCCTCTCTTATCTCCCAGCTTCTCCTTGTTGCAGTCCCAGAGCCTTGCTACCACCAGGAGCACAGCAGCCCTGACTGAGCCACAACCGTGTCCCCCCATCCCATCTCTGCCCCCCTTTCAGGAGGTCTGGGTGCTAAACTAGAAGCACTATCGCTTTGCGAAGGAGCAGGGTGGCATGCTGCAGGGTGAAGCTGCTGGGGTGGTGGTGGGTGCCACCCAGGGAGGATGCTGGCAGCACCCCACCATGCCTGCACGGATGGGAGAGGCCCCACCTGGGGCTGCAAGACCATGTGGCAACCAAGTGAAATTCAAGATAAGCCCCTTTCTTGCTCCCTCTGTGGGCTAGATGCAGGCGAGCTGCTTTCTGGTACCTCATGCCTGATGATGCGTGAGCTGGGCATGAACATGTTTTGGGGACAACCTGTGTGCATCAGCAGGACAAAATTGTCACAGCGGCTTGCAGGAAGAGGAACTTGGCTGAGAGGCATTCCATTTGTGCTGGCAAGAAGTGGAAGATATCAATGCCTTCACGAAACCGAAGAGAGAGCAGCACACGGGCAGCTTGAGACAAAAGACTTCAGACTCCAGAGGTAGTTTGAGTTGGGAACAAAACTTTTGAAATCCTTTTTTCCCCTTCAGCCATTTCCTCGTTAACATGTTGACCCTAAAACACTGGCAATATTCAGAAGGGTTGGCCCAGCAGCACTCGAACACAGGACTCTATTATTTCAAATTTATGCCTTAGAGCAGCAAAGATTCAGCTAAGCCTTTGAAGGATCACGTAGCCTTTTTCTCAAATCTCTTTCTTCTGTTGGGAGGCTCTTTGGTGGGAGGCAATAACGAGGATGGCTCGCTTAGATGCCAAGAGGGGCTGATGCAACGTTGCAGTTGGCAGAGTTTCTCTCTGCTGCCGAAGATCCCTGCCCGCTCAATGCAATACCACCACAGTCCTACAGGGACATCAGAATTGTAGTGATGGTGTGTTAGTGTGTGCTAATAGCGTTATCCCAAGGGGGCTGTTAAACAAAAATATATGCAAGGTGAGATGACTGTTATCATCATCAATAATTGAGGGTAAACTGTTTGAAATTAAAAGTGTAAGTGTGCAACCCTGGAAAGTAGTGACCAGGATAAGGCTCCGGTACGCTTCTAGCAATTGCAAGGGGGTCAAACATTCAGAGCGAGATTCAAGGATGAAGACACAACCACATCAGATACCAGCTTAAGCCCCCCCACTGAGTTTCCTAATGTTATCTCCCCCAAATGCTAATCTCAGACACCGCATATTTGCATTTCCCACAGTATCTAGAGAAGCAGGATGGGGAGCGATGCATGGGGCTGCTCTGTGCTGGAGCAGGCACCTCGCATGATGCTCCGGAGTGAAGCGGCAGTGCCCTCCTGCTCTGCATCACCCCTACCTCGGTGCCCAACCCGACAAGAGTCGCTCACAGTTTGGCAAAAGGTGAACTTTGCAAGAACCCCTTTCCTCTGAGAGGGCTGGAAAGGTTTTACAGCTCGGTTTAACTGAGGCTTTTGCTATCAGCTGGCAGAACTCGCAGCCTTTTCCTGCCTGGCAGTTGCAGACAGAGAATTGCTGATAGCCAGTCTGAAATCCGTCTCTTGCTTGGAGTTGACTCCATAGCTACCTTGTCTGGCACAGTTATAAGCTCTGGGAGATTTATATATTTAAAAAGGGGGGGGGAGGGGAAAGGAAAAAAGTCTGGCCTAACCTCAGAGTCCTATGGGACTGTGAGAGGAAGCAAACTGGAACCCATTTTCCTATTTCTTTCTTGACCTTATCCGAGAGCAGCCAGCCTATCTGTAAGTGGCAACTGTGGAAAATGTGCTCTGGCCACTTGGTGTGAAAGATAGGCAAGACTCCTAAAAAATCTTCTCCGCAGCTTATCACCTTTCTGCTGGCTCCACAGCAAACTAGTGCCCCGGTGCAGAAGGAAACTGGCTGTCTGTAAGGCTGGACAGGGCCTCATCAACAACTGATAAGCTCTCCTGTGAACATTCAGGCTCTTCAGGCTTTACTGTCCTTTCAAATACCACAGAAGTTCTAGCTGGGCAGATTCATACGCACACACGTCCGCATCAGAGCGGTCGATATTTAATGCCATGCAGCTGATTCTCTCTCACTCTTTCTGCTATTTCAGGGATGCTGCTCCTGCTTCATGTGGATGTAAATGCAATAGGTCTGCCTAGCATGTTTTATAAAGCTGGAGTGAGGCATTTGAAGATAATTCTCCTTCTAGCTCCCTGGTCCTAGTACAAAACTGCAAAAATTCACCTTGCCACTAAAATAGTAGTAGGAATAGAAGAATCGGGGGAGCGCACACTGTGGGAAAGAAAACAATACCCACAAACAAATCGATGCCTAGAAGTTGTTCAGAAGGTCTAGCTTAATTTAAACGGGCCAGGGAAAGTGTGATAAGCCATTGCCCAAGTTTCTTTTTCTGCTACAATTTCTTTAAAAGCAGAAAAGTAGCACTACGAAGAGCTGCCCTTCAGTGAAACACACTTGCCCGGTTTCGGGAAAACAGTTGTATAGCAAGTTGGCCAAAAGCAGATTAAAATATGCCCTTATGTGAAAGGAGCAGACGGGTGCAAGGAGACAATAAAAAGGCAACACACTCACTGAAGTTCTGATTTATATTTTGAAGAGTAATTCTGTATGAGAAGGCTTGATTTGGTCATGCTGAAAATTAAATTGAGCTAAAAAGCAGCTCTGTTGCTTTGGCAGCACTCTATATGCCCAGTCTTTGGAGTTACCACTTTCAAACCAAGGTTGTCTTTGTGCAAAAGGATTACACAGGCACACTTAGTGGACAGCTTTAAGTCGTTGTAGATATATGCAACCCCCACAGAAAACTGCAGCAGGCTGAAGCATGGTGAATGAGAGGGCTGGGTGTCTTTGAGGGAGTCTGCTGAATGGGCTTTGATCAAATGATTTAAAACATAGTTAATACACAACTGATTTAATCTCACCAAAGCCCAGAGCCTTGGGCTTTCTCTCTGCCGTTTGGTTAGGGAATTATTTAGATCAATGTAACTTATAAATGTGAATAGCTAACAATTAAACCAATTCTGTTCAATAAACAAGCAAACAAAGCCACAGAAAAAGACATAAGTTCCCCATAGGGCATTTCCAATGTTAGATTGCCATTGCAACTGCAAAGCATCAGATCTCAGAAGCTTTCTGCATTCAGATCCGGAAAATGTTCGCTGGGATAACCAGGTACATGACTTTGTGCCAAAATATGAGTATTTCTGTGCTTGAGAAATTGCAGATACCGGGTGTGAGTAGTTGTTAATGATGAGAACAAAAAAATGGAAAAAGGGAAGAGGAGATCATTATGTGAGACGTAATCCCTATTTATTGGGCAAAGTTTAGTCTCAAAACCAACAGTCTTTGGGCACCAAGAATAACACTGTAAAGAAAAAGGACACAGAATTGCTAGTTAGTGCTAGCGTTGCAATGCCAGCAATTTTTGTATGGCTCAGGTAAGTAAAGTATGTGTTGATCCTTTTCTGGTTTGTGGTTTTTGTTTTAAAATCACCAGCAAAAGGGATTCAAATACAAATGGCAATGTATTTTTCCAAGAGGACATATAAGAAAGAAGCTGGAGGAAACACAATGTGATCACCAGGTAAAATGGAACTGCAATTGTACCGTTAGGGCACTTCAAGACGGTTTTGCAAAACTGCTGTTACTGTCTGTTACTGTTACTGTTACAGAAACCCTTGCTGTTAGGAGGACAGTAAACATTTCATAAAAAATGTTTATGCTCCCACCGTAAAAGAAGCTAACTCAGGGGTGTGTGTGTGTGTATTTAAATGGAATGCAATCATGAGAAATAAGGAGCTTGAAGAAGGAATTAGAAAGTTAAGCTGAAGTGAATGAATGTGTACTTCTATATTATGCACAAAAGGGATAAAGTGTGTTTATATTACAAATTAGGGTGGTGAGTTTTAACAGGTGTTCTTTTTAGACTTTTAGGAACAGTTTGGCTGTTTTGACAGCCAGAATAACAGCTGTAGCTGTGTGGGCATCTTGGCTTTTTTATATGTGATTTTTTTTAATTTTTTTTTTAAATAGCTCAAGATCTCTATAGCTTTCAGGATATACAGGTGCTCCTGTAAAATACTGTCACATTGAACATCTTTAGTCTATATGGGGTTTTGAAGATTTAATTCAGAATAAGTCTGGGCATCCTGGCATGCATTCATTCCTTCAGATGACAAAATTAGTCATAAAATGATATCTCAGCGATGGGCAAACCATAAGTTGAATGAAGGTAGAACAAGGAATCCCTTGTAATCCCATGTTAAATAGTCACCATACATAAATTTTCTAGCTGCCAATGGATCAAAAGTTGGTTCTTGTTCCACCATTTCAACGGTGCATTCATTCTCCTTAGTCACCACAAAAACTACCCGAGAGCATCTGTTACCCACTGGAATTACATGGTGGTGGGAATTTGGGTTCAGCCCCTTCACCATTATGTTTATTAGGTTGGAGCGTCACCAGAAACCTGTGGGAAAACACTGGGAGAAAGACCCAGTCTGTGCTTCAGGGTTGTAAAGCTGGCTTGCTGCTGGAGTGCCCACTGGCAAGCCCCATTTCCTAAAAATGTGTGGTCCCTTCATCCTCTTGGGACTAGGGAAACTCTCTCTCGACAAACCTCCCACACTCTTGGCCCCTCCTGAGCGAGGGAGCTGCTCACCCCGCGATGCACACCATACATACCACAAGGGCATGTGGTCATGCTGCGGTGCGATGCAAGCAGCCAAAGTGGTTTGGATCCTGACTGACACAGATTTATGTCCCTTCTTCCAGGACTTGCTGTGCTAATTAGGGTCACGTGCAATTCTCCAGCAAGTGTTTTGCTGGCTTTAATGCTAGAGGAATTGCCTGGTGGTGTTTTCAGGTCATCTTTCCCTGTTTTTCCCCATCTTGGAAAGCTCCAGCTTTGCATCTCTGCTCATTTTTCTCTTATGCATCCCCCACCTGGCCCCACCTGGCATCTCTGTGGTCTACTTTATGCATGTAAAACAACAAAGTAGGGAAAGCAATTTGGGCTGCCAGGCAGCTTTAAGGTTGCTTGTTAATGCATCTATTTAGGGCTATACTTCTCACAGACGTAGGGAAGCGTACTGCCACTCAATGTAAACAAACATACCCAACTCACTTGCAGAGGCAGCCCCATCAAATCAATTCCTGTTAAGCACTTGCCTGCCCTCATGGCAACAAAATAAAAAAAAAACATAATTATAAGGTTTTTTGGCTTAATCTGCTTTTTAATACAGGTCGCAGCTTGCCAAGCAGGGGCCCTGGCAGGTTTTTAGGGGCAGTGAATTTTAAAGGCCAAGGGCTTTGGCTGAGCATGTTTTGTCCTGAGCCTGGAAAGCAAGCTGAACCGATGCATTCGATCTGGCTGCTGAGAGGAACACCATCCCTCCGGTGATCCGCTGCCTGCAGTGAGAGCGGTGCTCTCCAAAAGGAAAACAAGAAAAAGATGAGTTCGGCACTGCAAATTCCCCCCTCCCCTTTCATTTTTCCCCCAGTTGGGCAACAGCATATGGGGAAGCTGTGAATTTGTCCTCCGGCTACTAAACTACTCCAGTTCTCCCTTTGGACCAGTTACAACATTTATGAAGGCTGAAGTTTTATAGAAGAAAATAGTCCTGCTTCCTTGATGAGGATGATCAGTGTGTCTGCTGCTTTTTAAGAAGACAATAACTTATTATGTTAAGCCTGTGGGATGTTCTTTTGGCTAGGGAGAGATGTTGTTCACTGCAGACATCTAATTGTTTGCTGTGGTGTCCTGCCTGGTGTCAGGAATGATGGGGATCTGCTCTTCCATGGAGAAAAGGACCGCTGAAGCCAGACTCGTCTGTCAGCATAGAAACCTTGTAAAGCGGGGCTTTACCCAGAGTCCACTGAATAGTCCCGCTGGTGTTAATCACATGCAGAGGACTGTATCTAATGTCCTTTGAAGTAGATGGCTCGTCCTACCTAATGTATGCATCGCTGTATTTCTGTGAGACTAACATGTGCCTACACGATCTAAAGTGAAGCAAAAGGGCACACACACCTCCATTACCGCTCAAAAGCAGGTGTAGTAATAGGAATAAGTAACTTCAATGTCTAAACTCTACTTGGTTCATAGAATGGCCGGAGCAGGGACTAGTCCTTTCCTCTGCGTGACGGATTCACAGCTGCTTGCATGACGGATGCCAGCCACAACAGGCATATGTGATACTGCTCTGCCGGGGGTGGAAGGGATGTGCTGCTCAGGGCTGTAGGAAACAAGAATGCCAAGGGTCTGTGTTCTACTCTTCTTTCATCGCCTGTCTGTTTTCCCACCAGCCGAGTTAGGAGAAAGTCAAAGGCTTTGATTACTGGGTATATTTCATTTTCATTGTTATGGGAGCGTGTTTACATGTGGGAGCGTTTAAGGTTGGTTGTTCTCTCTGGTTCATGTCTCCAGATCAAATGTGGAGTCTCTGGAAGAAAGGGACAAGGTTTTGGGGGGATTCAGAAAAGCCAGGTGAGGCTTATCTTGCTACCTCTTAGCAGGCCCTTTCCCTGGGGTGCAGCAGGATGATGTTTTACTGCTGCAGGGCTCTGCTTTAGCACACTGCTACCTCTGTGTGGTTTTCTTTTGTACAGTAATGCCAGTGAAAGACAACGGTCCATTTTTTTAGTGTGTTACAATAAACAGGGAGCAGCTAAAATCAGTCTGGTAATGGATGGAGTGAAAGTAGTTGGTTGGGGTGGGTGGTGAAACCAATTTTTTGGCATCATTGATTTCAAGAGGAACACAGGGCTGGAGGCACAATCTGAGGAGTAGTGCATCCTAGTCCTGACTGAGCGCGGGCAGGTGTCCTCCTCTGCCTGCCCCACACCACTGAAGTGAAGGTATCTATTCATCAAAGGTGGGTTTGGCTAATGGTAACCTAGCTTCACTGTAGTCACCTGTAGTGACCTGCACCTCTCTTAAAGCACCTATGGCTTCTGCAAAGTAGATGCAGAGTAGGAGCAGGACATCTGTGGAGTTGCAGAGCAAGTCAGTGACCAAAGGCACAGGGTAAGTGAGCAAATGCACAAGGTGCTGGGCAGAGATGTATGGAAGCATTTTACTCCAGCTGCTGCCACTCTCCTGCCATGGTCCTGTGAGAAGCTCAGCTGTTTCCTCCCTCCTCCCACCCTTCCTCTGTTTTTTGCCCACTCAGAGCAAGAGGCAGCGACCAGAATGAGCAAGTCTTGACCCTGCCAGTGCTAATAATAATAGCAGTGATTATAGTTCAGCCCAGCTGACACCCTGTGTGATTTAAGGTAAGTGTGAGGCCTTTGTACGTAGGAGTTGGACTGGGAGAGGCATCCTCCCCGAGGATACGTCTTAATAAAATACCTGGTGCTGGAAGGAATCTGGTGTGTTCTGAAGGCAGCATGCTTTGGCTGCTCTGAAGCATTTTTATGAGGCCTGGGATAAATCAGCTCTGGAAAGTATGAGTTAGCAGTAATCGGAGGAGGGAGGGAGTTTTATCCAGGATGTGGGAACTGCTGCAGATTGCAGCTTGCTAGTGCACTAATAATGCACCAAAAGAGATTTCTGTGGGTCCCACAACAGCGGTCCTTTGCCCCCTCTGCAGAGAAAAGGCAGTGCATGGCCCTGGTGCCATGGGGAGCTGATGGAGGGTCCACAACTACCCGTGCCCAGCTGCTGCCCCACAGAGAAGGAAGGCTCCCCTGGCTTTGGTTGGAGACTGTGGGGATGATGCATCACCCAAAGGGTCAATGGGGGCAGTAGAAAAGGTCAAAGATGAGTGTGGGGGAGGAGTGACAGCAGAAGGAAAGGAGTGATGGCAAGTGTCCAAATTCCAGCTACAAAATCAGCTGCATTCACACAAACCCCCAAACTGACCCCTTCCTAGCATATTGGGCCAATGTTCAAAATACAATAGTGTTGTCTAGGCTCTGCTGGGCTAGTGAGTGTCAAGGAAGAAATGTTTGGGATCTACAAGGTAGCTTGATTTAGGTTTTTAAAGGTGTATGGGTGCTGCCCAGTTAAGCAAACCCCATGCCCTGTTTTGAGCACCTAGTCTCTCTTGTGTCATGGCATACACATTGATTGCACTGTAAGGAGAGCACAGCTGATGATGAGGATGCTCACTGCAGAGACCTGTCTGGTGGTGTCCATGCTAGTGTCTGTTATATACGATGTGCCAGGCAGTATGGAGGGAACAAGAACCCCCTTTCTAGAGCAGCCCAGAGCTTGATGCCAGGGACTGCAGTCTAGTTGACCCATTCCCACTGCCCGTGGCGGGGTCCAGCAGGGACTGCTGGCCCTTGGGCTTCCACTTCCTTGGGCTTTCCCCTCTTCTATACTTCTCACAGACAGGGAAAGTGCCAGTTCCTGGTGCTTGAAGTCTGAGTGCTCCGGGTCATGCTGTCCTACAAAGCCCCAAAAGTCTGTGGATCCAGAAATATATGTGCCTAGGAAGTGTAAAAGAGCTCCAACTGAAGCCTTGATGCTGAAGGGATGGTCCCAATGCGCATTTGTAACCGGCCATGCTGAACTGTAGCCCAGTCCTTCAGGAAACAGGGTGATCACGTACCAGGGGAGCTATCAGGGAAAGCAAGCTGTGTCAATAATGTTTGGAAATCACGCCGGGATGAAAGACATGCTGCAGATTAGGTATCTGATCAATCTACGTTTCCACACTGAGGCCGTCATCTCAGGCCTCAGTTTCTGCACAAGTTAAAAGATCAATGCATATTTCAGGTAAATCCCCAACCTCTTTGCTATAGCCCTGTGGGCTTTATTTTTATTTTGTTACTTGTTAGTGGCAAAAAAGCCAAGTTAATTGTATGTACATGACGCTGAACCAGATTCCCGGTGAGATAAACTTCTGTGGCTTCACTGATGCAGGCCAGCTCAGGATTTGGTCTGCCATTTAGCGAGTTTTTATGTGAAAATATTATTTGGAAGCACCCTTTGATATTTCCCCTGGTGCTGAGCATATTACATAGCAGGAGTTATCTGACAATTAGAGCTGAAGTCAGGATTTTTATGCGACTCTTACAGCTGTGTTCTTTCTTGCACAGCATAAAATGTGTCTGCATCATTTTAGTTTTGGAGCAAATGTAGGCTTTATTGGACAACGTTGTCCATGCTGGAGGGGAAGCCATTGGGGACAAGGAGATTTCTGCTTGTGTAATGATTTTGACATGTCAAAATTGCAACTCTATCAGTTTTGGCAAGCGTAACTCAGACCGGCAGTGACTGGAAGTGGAACGTGATAATTGTAAGGAAAAGGTCTGGAACCCAGCAAGATACTGTGGGGTGACAGGCAACCGTATGGGATGGAAAGGGATGGGACATGGACACACTCCCTGCCAGCATGTGGGATTCAAGTGGGAGAAGAGCTGATAAGTCCACTGCAGCTCTGCCGCTCAGGGTTGCCAGCATCGGAATGAATGGCAAAATAAAGGTTTCAGCACATGCACGTGTCTTCCTGGACTGGAGATACCCTGAGATGGATTTAATTCATTTGAGGTAAAGTTATCAGGGTTTCCTTAGACTTACAGACTCTGGAGCACAAATAGCACCTTCAGGCATAAGCGCGGTGGCATTTACTCAGCAGCTGTTTCTCGTGTAAAATGACTGAAGGGTATAAGTGTTCTCAAGTGAGGATAATCTGCACTGGTACTAATGCAGCATCACCTTGCTCCTTTCGGAGTTCTCTGGTTTTGGTTCCTGTGGCTTTAAAACAGAGTGTTTCAAGACCTTCCTTGCTAAAGACCCATCAATTATTTAAGCAAGGCCACATGAATGTGGTTCTTTGCATGCTAAAGCGGTTGCAAAATAAGCATCTTCAGACCATAAATATGTGAGTTTAGGCTCATCTTGTCTGAATTTTAGACCACAGAAGACCTGGGACACTCTGTAAAACTACCAATATTTACATATTAAATAGACAGTCAGTAACCACTAAGAGTAAGTGGGATAACTTCAACCAGTTAACCAAACATCAGGCTCAGTCAAAATAGCGAATGAATTTCCTCAAGGCTCTGTTAATGAAGTATTCAAGGACAGGAGCAGAATTAATATAAATTCTTAGATCAAAGCTGATGTCCTCCTCTGCTGGAATTCTAAAATTTATGTCTAAAAGAAGTAATACAATTTTGTCAGGTATCTATCACACTACCTTCTGTGTGACAGCATTATGCATTGTTAATGAGGTATATATTAGGTGGACTAAACCTTGAAGGAGTTGTAAGTAAATCAGGAATTTTAATTGAATGTGGATTTTTCCGTTGTGGTTCAGTGGCAATCCGTCTTTGACCTGGCAGTTCAACATCTTTATCTGTGAGTTGAAGTATAATCATAATCTGGAGATAAGGCAAAGACTGTCTGAATGGTAAAAGTCAGGAAGACTAAGTGAAATAAACTGGTCTGAATGACTTGGTAAGCATAGCCCAGTGAAATTACGTGGTACAGTTAAAATACCAATTTGTATACCTTAGAATAAAAAATACAGACCTCATCAACAAGAAAGGAGGCTATACCCTTGAAAACAAAAAGCTCTGCTGGTTACGTTGAACCAGAAGGAAAGCAGGGGATTGCAGCATAACACACCAGTTCTCTTTGCCAGTAATGCTTGCATGAATAAAGATGTTACTGGGTGCTGAGCTCATCTGTGGTTGGGACTGGTGGGAGCAATACTGCAATACTGCAGGTTCAGCAAGTTCTGCTTGTAAGGTGTATACCCAGAGAGCTCAGAAACAGCTGTAAAACAAAATCAAGGGTTGGAGAGAAATTACTTAGATGGAGCTTCTTATGCATGTTTATCATCCATAAAGGTCCTCCAGAGAGACGTCTTCACGGGAAGGGGAAGCTGAACACCAAAGGTCTTTACAGTCCAGTGAAGCGAAGCGTAACCTGAATCTGTGGCTAGAAGCTGAAGTTGGACAAATTAAGCTGAAAGGAACATGTGTTTTTATTAGAGTGAGCCTAATCACTGGAACACACCAGGGGCAGGGGGCGGGAGGGTGGATTCTCTGGCTCCTAAAGTCTTTACATCCAGACGGATGCCTTTCTGGAGATAGTCCTTAACAAAACACAATTTATTGGACTCAATGCAAAGGTAACTTGGTGAAATGTAATGACCTGTGATATATAACAGGTCAGACTGGATGACAGAGTGGCCCCTCCTAGCTTCGAGCATTACAAATCTATGAACACTTAAACTTTAGGAAATTATGACAGCAAGCTGTAATATTTTTCTCTGCTGAGATTTCTCCAAAGCTCCTAAATAAATCAACTTATACTTAGCTTGCTAACCAGCATGGTACATGAACTGATTATTATTTTTTTTGAAGATATGTTAGGGATTTTTTATTCTTGTTTTTTGGAAGAGTAGTTTATAAGATTTTTTTTTTTTTTTTTCTTTTCAAGCATAGCTAAGAGGCTCTAATGTTAAAGCTTTCCAAGAGCAGGGAGAATCCATATGTTACACATTAGGCCTCATCAAGCTGTGTCAGTTCGGTGTGTTTGGCTTTTCAAAACACTTTCCATAGCAGTTTGCACTTTTCACGTGCCCCTAGATTGGCTCTGACTTCAACTTTGCCATGCTGTAGGCTGCCCATGCTGTATCACAAATTTTATATAAAATAGAAGATTTTGACAAAGCAGGCTGATACAAAAACCATATTCTGATAAGGGGGAGCTGTTAATCTACACACTTCTCAGCACAGCGGCTGGGGTCAGGAACCATCTATCGCATGCTTTCCCTCCTCATTTAAAATGATTGATTTTGCATTATCAGTAGGGCTGCGCTTCTGAGACTCTGCATCCTGGGAGCTGCTCTCCAAGTCAGCCTCTCCTTGGAATAATGTGTGGGGAAGAAGGGATGCTAGATATAACTAAAAAAGAAGGTATTGGCGTCTCTCGTTGAGGAAGCAAGTACTTAACTTTGAACAGGTGCTGAAGTCCATCAAAGCAACATAAATAAATGATCTGCAGAAACGTTGCAGCATATACTTAAACATACCCCTGTGCTGCCAGTCGTAATGAGTTACAGCTTCAGTCTACTGAAGCACTTAGGGAGCTGTGTAATTCAAAGTGCAGGAGAAGTCCCTTGACTTTAATGGGGTTGTTTGTGTACTCAAAACCATCCGCCTCCTAAGTGCAGAATTGGAATAAAGTGCTCCGAAAAGCAAAAGGAAGCAAACTGGGAGAGCGTGGTGAAGACACACCACTTACTTTGCTGCCCTGTGTTTGCTAGTCGCAGCAAATAGATCTGCGGGTCTTGGGAAGGATGGAGGAGTGGGAGGCCTTCAGGTGTGCTTTCCTTTTGGGAAGTGAGGGGGAACTGTTAGAGGAGGAAAAAACCCTCTCAAATTCAAAGACTTCACGGCAACTTCAGGTGTAAGTAAAAACCTAAACCTTACCCTGGTGGGAACAAACAGGAGTTTGCCTGAGATACACAACAGTTTAGCTGTAAGCAGGGAATGAGCTGTCTCCTAACTCCTTAGGCAATGGATTGATGGTTGTTTGGTTTGTTGCTAAAGAGGCAACTGTTGTTGATTCACTTCCTGTAATTCTTCCCTTGTTTCTCCTCTCTCCACCTTATAGTTAATGTAATTATTAAAAAAAAAAAAAAAAAGTAAAAGAAAGTTTAGCTTTCTTCTTTTGCAGTTTATTACTTCTAACACTGTGTTAACATAATCTCACAGCTGACTGAACACTACCCTCTGACCTTTCTTTCCTTGGGGACAAACTCAGGTTTAATTGACGTTTGTGTCTGTGAGCTTTGCTGAGGAGAGATTAGCAGTGGCTTAGCTAATTAGTATTTAAATGTTCACTAATGTTCCAATGGATTTGTCAATTACAATCTTATTAAAAATTGATTCAAAGATTTCACTTTTTGTAAAAAAAACAGAGATGTCAGAGCTGATTCAATTTCTCAAAAGGATTAAAGAAAAAATCAAATCTGCTATTATGATCTTTTCAGTCATACTAGAAGGCAAGGAAAATATTTTGATTTGTAAATGGCCCATATGTTTCTTGAGGTGCAAATACATTTACTTCTTGTTGCTGGGCTGAAAAATTTGAGGACGTACAAGAACTTATTAGGACTGTTTGGAAATATTCACGCTGTTATTAGTTGTGTTGATACTTCAGTCTTCCAACAAAACTTCTACGGTTTGAAATACTGGAAGAATCTTCCTGATCAATTTAGCACGTGACATTGGAATAATTCTATTTGTAATACAGGATATCAATCTCTTCAGTGCTGTGCACGCTGTACATGGTAACACCTCCCACCCAGTGCTCTGAGAGCTATCCGTAGCAGTTTTTAGCCAAGGAGTTTTGATTTCAAACTTAATCCACAGTTTATACAGTAAATGATGAAGGCAGCTTCTGGCTGTGGAAAATCTTTGACTGATCAAAACAAGCGCAGCTTGTTATAAACCGAAACCCTTGTTCTGACTTGGTGGATGGTAGGAGGTAACATTATAAGACAACTTGCTTTGAACCAACCTTCTTTCAACTGCTTTCCACTAATGTATTTCAGCACGCAAAGCAAGTAAGCAAATGTATTAAAGCTGGATCAAAGTTTGAAATTTGGTGCCCTAAAGGCAGTCTTTAAAGCCATCTCGGAAGCCATCCATGTACCCTAAATACACTTGCTCTGACTTTTTTGTTTTCAAAGATGGCAAGGTATTACAATAACCCGGCAGGTTCAGCAGGAGTTTCAGTCGCTTAGGGGATACACACACTCTCCGCAAAGAGAACTATTTTATTTGGATATGTAACTGTGGATTTGGGAAGCCAGGAACTGTAAGGAAATATTGTCATGTGCATTAAATGTTGAAGAATACTGGCATGATGGGGAAGCCCAAGTTCATCAGCCTTCCATGACAGCTCTAAGTTGAGCATTTAAGTTGAGCAGGAAGAATGTGTGATTATTTTGGGGGATTTTTTGGCTCATGATTTAAAATGGAATTAACCTGTATCTGCACAAAATTACTTTGTTTACTGACTAATGAACAACTAAGGAAAGGTGCTTTCGATTGAACCAGTGAAGAGAGTGTTTTTACTAAAATGACATTTCATTTTCAGATGTTTTGTTTAAATTTAAGCAAAGAAAATGTAGTCCAAAATGTCAGAAGAAAACACATAACTTCTAGTATTCTTTTTTCTAAAGCACTTAGAAACTAATACCAATTTCAGAATTGTTGTAATGTATCCAGACACTTTTCTTCTGGTACATCTTCGCTTGCTGAGCTCTGTTTCCAAGAACCTGTGTCGCTTTTGGAAAGGGGCTGTAAATTCAGAAGTGCCTGCCTGATTTCCAGTCATCCCTGCCACCCCCAAGTCATTCCACAGTGCAGACACACCGACTCATTTGGGTCCTAAGGGTCAGTAGGTAGTTTTCCAGTGAACCTCTTGGGAGCTGTTGTTAGAGTAGAGGTGTTTTCATTGAATTTATTAGAAGAAATTCTTGGACTACAAAGGAGTAAGGAATCACAGGAGCTCCAATTCTCACACCTGAGCAATGACGCTATGTCCTTCCATCTCTTCTCCCACCCACCACCTTTTGGGTGTCCTCCTCCCCCACTCCTCCTCACCCCTATCTCATGGCCTTCTTCAGAAAGGGCGGTATGCTCAGGCTTACAGGATGCATCTGCAGGGGTGTAAGCAGCACACAGCGGGGTGCAGACCTGGGGATACCCAACCCCAAATCACTAAAGTTCTCTGCAGTCCCTGACCTGGTGAGATACTGTGCTCTGTCCTTCCTAACACATCCCCCTGGATACCAAAACCCATTAGTTACAGTTATCAGGGAAAGAGTTTGGTGCTGAGTTTGAGATATTGAACGGGAGACACAGGGAGAGCAAACTCAGCGAGAAAATCACCTCTGCATCCTACAGGGCTGTCTGGCATCAAAAGGTCCCAGCCCTTCTGCTGGAAAATGGATGTCTGGGGCAGTCCCAGGACATCACCCTGCCTCCCCCAAACCCTGATACCGTGGGTGTTAGAAAAAAGCCTTGATAGGGGGAAATGTAAACAGAGAAAGACATCTGGGGACTGTAGCCAACAACTGTGTTTTGGCACCATGAGCCAAACTGCAGCCTCGGCGCTGCAAGGAAGATATTTGCTGGGGTCACTGCTTGCCGGGGGGAGCCAAATGGGGACAAGTATCTCCCATCTCCACTGGCTGCTAGGGAATGGGAGCAGGACCAAGGGGCAATGACATCGCTCTGCAGCCCAGCCAGGTTTTGGGGAGGGGGAGGACATCAACACCAGGCTGTGGGTCCGATTAGAGTCATCAGAGGGACACAAGCCATTCCCAAATTCACATGCCACCTCCTGATGCTGTGAGTGGCTGGGAAGAGAGCCCAAACGCCTGCTAATGCATCCCTGCACAAGCCATGGGACTGGTGGGATGTCACATTGTGTCCACGTGTCTTGTCCAGAGCCTGCTGCTAGCAGCAGGGCAATGGCAGGATGGAGCAGGGTACCCTGACACCCTGCCCAGACTTCACCTTGGCTTATCAATGCATCAGTATGGGGTGGCAAATGTGATGTCACCAGACGGGTACAACTGCGTGTAGCCAAAATAGAAATAAATGGAAATGAAACAACTTTCTGTAGCAAACTGTCATCCCTTGAGAACAGATAGGAAGAAGGAACTAGACTGGTTTTGGCTTGGTACTGCTCTTATAAAAAGCATTTGCTGACAGTAGTAGGGTATGTAATGTCTGTCTGTACCAGATTCTTACATCTGTTCTGCTCATTGCCTTACAAAATAATACATACTCATGATAAATCCTTTTATCTTGACTTTTTCTTTTAATTGAGAGACCAACATGGCCTTGCTGAAAAGACAAGAGGTAGCCGTTTTTTGCTAAAAGTGTATGTTGAGGGAAATGAATGATGAAAGTAGTGTCTCAGTTGTTAAAAGCCAGCTGGTTTTTATATTGTTTTGTCGTTTTTGTTCCCCAAAATATTTGTAGTATAGGAAGAGCCAGCCCATTTCCTGGCTTCTTGCATAATGTAATGTATTGCCTTTAGTGCTTTGTCTATAAGAGACGATGGACAGAGTTCGTAACAGTCCTGCAAGAAATGGGTCACTCTGTCCTGAGACTGGGCAGGAGGAGGCTGACAGCTGCATGAGACAACTCATCTGTACTACCAGAGGACATTGATAAGGTTGTATAGCCAAATTTATTCCTAAGGAAAAAAAAAAACAGTAGGTATCCAAGTAGCCCAAATCCGAGCTAGCAGAACAGAGGATTATGAAAAGGAAATACAACAAGAATGTATTGAATTTAGTGCCAAACTGTGAGTAGCATCAATTGGCTAATTTAACTGACATGTCTTCAAGTGTACTGCCCGATCCTTTTTTATGGCTGAAAGCTTTGCTTTTTGGTACCACCAGGCCGTGGCATGGAGCCCTACTGCCCAGGTCAATCTCTGCTTCTTGCAGCTCTCAGGCAACATATGCAAGTAGAAAATAAACATTGTCCATTCCCTGGCACTAAAAGGTGGAAAGATGAAATATCCCTTCCCATATTTCAGTGAAGCATGGTGTATTTTTAAATCAACTTCTTTCAGATACAAAAGCAAGCACATTTCATTTTGTGAAGGCAACATGAAGGGAGAAAGCAGGAAGGCTAGTAGAAGGGTAACTGACGAATAGGGATCGCCATCCTCTTCATTTTTGAATGAATAAGAATTGTAAAGGACATTGAAGTAAACCTGAAGTCACTTTTATTCACTGAAAGCCCAGCCTAAAGAACACTGAAGTTATAAACTCCCATTCAGTTAAGTCGGCTCTCAACAGAAGCAGGCTTCCTACGTGACTTTAAATGAAACCTAAAAAATCATCCTGAACTTGAGATTTGGCTTGGAATATTTCAGTCCATTGAACTTTGTGAGTGCCCGAGCAGTGGCCTCCTGCACACGAAAGGTGGGCAGCCCCATCTCTGACACACTGCTGCATACGCACGGGTGCACCGAGCGCAGGGTGCTGCGTGGAAACAGCCTCAGCCTGCTGAAACCATATGGGGCGGGGATGGAAGAGCATAAAGGATGCCGTTATTTTAGATAGTTTCACAGAGATTTTCTGCTTGGCTGAAGGCACAAGGAAACTCTCTTGCTCACTGTTTTGTACAGCCAAGTGTTAAATCGCTTCACATCAGAGCTGAACCTCAGCCTCAACACTGTTAATCTTCTTGATTGGTTAAGTCTTTGCTTTCTGTCAGAAGATCTAAAATCTGGGTGTCAACGATCAGCACATGAAGATTTTCTGGCAGAGAAGACTGCCTACCACCCCCCTTTTCCACTCCCTTTTCTCTGCTGCTGGAGGGAGGGACCATCCTCTCTGTTATTTGCTCTCCACTGTTCACTGTTTGTTGACTGTACAACCAGCCTGAGCTGTAGGTATATCCTTCTAACACTCATCCTTCAACCCAACGAGGCTTGTTACTTATGTACTCCTCATTATTTGTCTATATCAAGTAGTACTGGCCAGGAAAACTACAGACTTCCTTGGGTGTGTGAAGGTATCAGCCCTGAGAATCTGACATCCTTGTTAAATGAAAATGGTGCCATGAGAAGAAAACAGCCTTTAATCCCAAAAGCCAAAGGCAATTCCAGCTTTTATTTGCATGTCATTGATGGAATTTACCATTTCAACAAAGGCTTAAATGCTGGTCTTTAATGAACAGGTCCTGGTTTTGGCTCCTAGGTGTCTGGCAAACCCTTGTGGTTAAGAGATGTCCTCCCTAGGGTGTGGAGCCACCACCACAACCATCCTAGGAGTCACACTGTGGATCTACAAGGTGAAAGATTCCTCCCTGCCCACCTTGCACTGGCTAATTCTTCACCCGTCCTCAAAGCAATTCATACAGGGCACCCAGATTGCCACCCAGAGAATATAACCATAGCAAATGCCTACCCATGTTGTGGACACCTGCCCATGTTGTGGGTCTGTCTTCCCAACAGCAGAGGAGGTGGTGTTCAATTAATTACAAAGATGTTTTCTTCTTACTTCAGACTTCATGCCTTCTTGTTCATCAAACCTCTTAACCAGCCACATCGTGATTTAAGTAGGCTGTCTGACTAGCACCTCAGTCACAGGGTATTATTCAGTTTGGCAACTGAATGACTGAAAGATTTATAAAATTAATCAAGAACAACAAAAAAGGTATGGTGATGCATGAACAGGCGAATGAATATGGGCATTAGGATGATTAATAGACATGTCTCAAATACTCATATCAACAAAACTTTGGTGGTGTAAACAGAGCACTACCAAGTAAAAGCAGGGTGCTAAAAAGATTAAAGAGAACAGCCGTTCAGGAATCAAATGAAAGTTTGAAAGCAAAGTTTTGCAACCTGATCAAACAGACTTTTCAAGAAACATCAAATCCCGACATGCAGCAAGACTCTCTGGGACCACTCTTGTGATGTGCAGCCGTGTGAGAGTCACTGAATGCAGAAGTTCATCTCTGCGATTACTGTGCCTAGTGATGATCCTGTTTTGAACCACAGTCCCTCCACTGGATGCCTCGGTGAATAAGACTGCCAGGAAACTTGCTTACACAGTGTGTAGAGCATCATTTCCCTCTGTGGGCTCTTTCTTGCAGTTTGCCTCCATGGATCTGACAGAACCACAGCAGAGATTTTGCAGAGCAGCTTCAGCCAAATTTGGAAGGCATGCTTCTAGTTAAAGCTGGGATATTTTGGGCAGACGATAATGTTTGCACTGAATGTCAATGTGCATTTTGGTTTGGTCAGGATAATGCCTAGCCAGTGACCTTATTCAGCCCCAATTAGCTGATAACTGCCAGTGAGTCGCATTCCTCATTGTTAGGAGTGAACAAGGCAATCATGGGAGTAAGGTAGCAATAATAGGAACAGCTAATTAGACTTCGAGTGGTGCACAAGGCAAAGAAGGGAGAAAAAGAGAGGTGAGTTTCCAGATGGTCTGGCTGCCAGCTGAAGATGAAGTAAGGTTCTGGAGTCCCCTACACAAAACATAGAGCTCAAGTCAAGGTTTAAATCTGTCTGCTTCTACAGCCTCCTCTTCAAAGCCCTTCAAGCACATTTATGCTTTGCAACACAGCATCCTTGCAGTGATGCTGAGATAGGCACAGTCCCTGTGCCACAGCACGGCATGACGCAGAGGTGCCAGCTCCAGTCCTGAAATGATGGTAACGGCAGTGCCCTGCCTGACCCCACCGCCCCGCTCCTGGAGAAGGCAGCAGTCCTTGGCCAGCAGTAGCCCAATGCTCTCCCACAAAAAATAGCAGTGCCCTTTTCTCTGTGCACTGGTGGCAACCAATGATCTCCCACAGGGAGATCTGGACCTCAGGTGTTTTGGGGAGATATTAGGAAAGTGGCAAGTTTTGTGGGAGCCCATGCCAGCACCTTCAAGATGTGGAGTTTTCCGTAGGGATTTTGTGTCCTGCAGCATTTTAGTATCAGCAGCACTGATATTCCTCAGATTGGAAAAAAACTCTTTCTGAAATACACTTTGTGAGGTATTTTTCTCTATTAACTATATAGATCTGTGGAGCAAAACATCATTTGGAGAACCTGAGGGAACACTCATACTGCCCAGATTTCTAGGTGAGGGGAAATATTTCGGTCTAATCCTATTGCTACAGTCATGCCTTATACTTCCTGCAGGGTCACTCCAATTCAAGTTTGTTTTATGTTACTCAGGAGAAAAAGAAGTATAATTATTCCAGTTTAATCGTGCCTATAGAAATACCCCATCACAGTAGCATAATTCTACTGAAATGATGAGGTTATCAACACCCTGACATTACTCTCAATTCCCTTACCTGCTGTCTTTTTTGTGTGCCTGCAGAAAAGTCACTAACCTGGCATTTTATAAAAGTATTTGCTGTGGGCTATACCCTGCTCTCACTAATTTTCCTAAAAATCTGGTAATTTCTGTTAACATTGCTAGAGCTGACCTGGACTTGCATCTAGTGTGGATAATGGAATTGGACCCTCTGCATCTATAGGAAATGTGGTCTTCCGTGTACTCCTTCAGGAGAACCATATTTCTTCAGCTGGATGGTGGGTATTCCAAGTGAGAGTTGCTGATGTGTTACTGCTCAGTGCCCTGCATGCCCTGCTTCACCAGCCAGTTTCTGTGCATCAGGAGAGGCTGAGGATGCAGCCTGGAAAGCCTCGATGGTTTAAATTGCAAGCTCTGCGAGGCAAGGACTATTTTTTATGTAAGCCTGCACAGGTTGTAATTAGAGGAGATCCCTGATTTTAGCAGACAACTCAGGGCATTACTGTGAGACAGATACAATAAAGTGTAAGTCGTTAGGCAGAGAAGATAAAGTGCCACTTAAGGGAACCACTGACAGATGGGAGTGTGGCTCTGCAGCTCGGAGCAGAGAGAGGGTTGGGTGCTTGCCCCTTCTGCCGCTGAACCTCCTCACAATGCCTGGAGAATAAAAGCCTCATGGCATAATGGTGGTGGTGATGACAAGGGTAATAAGGCTCATGATAATAGGGACAAGCAGGGTTTCCATTTCCATTACCAGAGCAATCGATTGGGGTTGAAGTTTTTTTCTTTTTTTTTTTTTTTTTTTTTTTTGCTGTGT
>JAVJGI010000050.1:93591418-93612499 GCA_035590275.1 Ibycter americanus | reverse complement strand
GCAAACCTGCCGAGGGTGCCTCTGTCCCTGCATCCAGGTCACTGATGGATAAGGTGACCAGGACCGGACCCAGCACCAACCCCTGGGGAACATGGCGAGCTGCAGGCCTCCAGCTGGGCTCTGCACCGCAGATCACAGCCCTCTGAGCTCTGCCATTCAGCCATTTTGCTACAGTCCAAACAGTCATCCGCAGCAGAGCTACAGATGGTAACAGGAGAAAGATTGCATTGCCTGTTGCATGGCATTCCCTACTATATATGCTTGCAGCAAATTTGAAAGAGTCTGCCGTTACCTTGAACCCCAAGATGACATTTTTCTCTTGAGGTGTCACAAGAAAGCAGGACTGGAGTAGTCACCGTCTTACCCACGCTGTTAGGCTATTAAAACAGCAATGCAAAATTCTTTTGAACTGCTCTAGAGAAGTATTAAGAAAGGTTTGGGATTTTTTTTAATATACGTGAGCTTCTACCTATGTCACAGATTTTAAATTGGGTTGGACTTATGACAGTGCTTTGCTTGTCTGGACTCTCTCCTTTCTCTGGCTTCTCCCACCTGTTTGTGGAGTGCTCTCTCTCTCTTCCTTACTTGGACAGCCTCACTGAAAAGGGAAGCATATCCCAGGCAGAAAATTTTTTTAAATGTTGTAACTTGAAAGAAAATTTGAAAATCATGAGTGCTGTGTAAAGCCCTAAAACCCTTGTAATATAGTAGTAACTTTTATCGGAAAGCTGACATTTAGCATACTGTACTGATTAGTACGTGTTCTTAGCATATCTCAAAGACATTTCAAAGGCTGGAGTTTCATAGATCTTCAATAATTGCTTTGTTCTTATGCAGTCAGTTGAACTTCTACAGAATTAATTTACTTGGAGGTTGAAACATTCTATCTGTATCCCCCTCACGTGTTTATACTTCCACGCACCAAGGTGGACAGAAATATTATCCGTGCTGTGTCCAGAAATAAGCTTTCCAGTTGTCCAAATTCTACTGAGCAGCAAATTCAGAACTGGAATATATAGATGTGTACATATTACTTATGTAGATCATATTGAATTGGAGGATGTTGGACACAAGGAGCTGAGCAGATGATAATCACTACTTTTCCAGTAGAGATTCAACAGAGATCATTGCTTGGGGTTTCTTTTCTTCTTGCTGTTAACATCACAGAGTCACGTCATTTGTTCTTTACCTCCAAGATGCATTTGATAGTTGAAATCCTCCTGAGATCATCATGTCTGAAATCAGACCGAGAGAGTCCTCACTTGGCTAAAAACTCTCCTGTTTCCCCTCAGATGTCTATGCACAGTGTGGAGGAAAGTCTGTTCAGTTGCACAACCCCAACTTCTTCAAGTCAGGTTCTGAGGATGCTCATAGACACAGTGATTTCCAAGTTGTTTCCCCTGCAGTCAGAAAGCTTTTGCGCTCCTGAACACTTTTACCAAAATCAAAAACATCGCAAAGAAAAGGGGGAGAAGCCCAACCAACAAAATCAAAATCTTTCTCGCCTCTTTTGCAGAGTTGTCACACCTTGATTGTAAATTAGAATTTTAGGACTTTAGAGGGGAATGAAGCATTAGGCTGCCTCATTCCATGCTAAATCAGAAATAGCGTAAGAGAGCATTTATTTTGCAAGGAACGGAACAGGGACTACTGCCCAGAAAACTGCCAGATTTCTCCCACCTTTGCAGCCAAGTCCTTGGGCCCCTTTCATCTCAGACCCTGCTGTAATTGTAACACCTGCTCTGGAGCTACGCTGAGAGCTGAGCCGATAAAGGGAGCAGTTTGCAGACCTGAGCACGCTGGAGTGCCTTAGGTTTTTGGAAGGCCCTGCTTTCTCTGGCCCAAATCCAATACACCACTTAGACATCTGCTTAACTTTAAGCATGTGAGTATCCCCTTTGAAGTCCTATGTGTATTGTTTTGCTGGACTGAGGTCAATGAGCTCAGTACCTTGCAGGATTGAGCTCCTGAATGTCAGATTTGATTAAAAGCTCCCCCTTTCTTCCCTTCCCCCTGACCCGGCTCGTTCCATGAAAGCCTGACCAGAGCTAAACCAGCCTCAGCAAGAAAAAAAAAAAAAGAAAAGAAAAACAAAAAGGGGGCGTGTGTGGGGGAAGTTAAAAAAAGGCAGCTGGTGGGAAGTAAGCCTGGCTCAGCTGTGGACACGTTTTGGTCTTAAATTGTTGCAGATCTAACCAGAAGAAACGCAGAGCGAAAAACACGATCAGAGATCTGGTTAAAAATTAAACTATTTACACTTTCCTAAGGGAGCTGCAGAATCTCAGCTAGAAGTGCCTGCTGATCCATCATGCTGCCTTTTCCTCCTCCAACTCTTTGTGCGGTTGCTTTGGGGGTACAACTGCCCGTTTCATCTAACTGCGCCTGTTAATTGTTCTCCTACTTCTTTTTCCCTGCGACTCCAAAATGTGCTCCTCGCAAGCAGAATGAGCCGTGCTCTCTCTCCCAGTCTGTTCCTTGTCAATTCACATCAGTTTAAGGTCAGGAAAGCTAACGGGGAACAAGGCACTGCAGCATTTGAACTCAACCTTGCTTTCCCAAGGAACAAACTGACAATTAGTACAGGGATCAGCATCAAAAAAGAGCAACCCAGCATGAAGCCTGTCTAATTAGTCATATGAACGGAGGGCTTCCCCTCCACTTCCTCGGGAACACATGCCTGTCAGATCTGATACAAAGAGATTTCTCTCTCTAACATAATACTGAAATTAGGTTGAGAACAGGTAGCCTTGGCTGAATTGCTTGTTTAAGCAACGAGAGGCTTAACTGCAGCATCCAGTTGCACACCCATACCCGCAGTTGCAGTGTGCTTATGACCATGTGCTTTGCAAATGATTGCAGGAAGTTTCTTTCCTTGAAAACAGAGAAAAAGAAAAAATGGTGTTGATCTTGTTGCTAATCTTCTCGATTTAATAACACTTCTTGTTTAGATGGAAAAATGAGCAAAGGGAAAAATTAGAGATGAAAGCTGAATGACAGTCTCCTAATCTCAGAGAATTGTGCTGGTTGAGAGACTCCATGTGTCTGACTTCGTGGTTGTTTTTTTTTTGGGGGGGGGGGGGTTGTTTTTTTTTTTTCTTTATGAACCAAAACATCCATTTTTTTCCTGCAATCTGCAAGACAAAATAAGTAGCCGTGATTACTGTGATTACTGTTAATTTTGCCATAGTATGTGGGTAGGGGTTAACAGCTTGAGCTGAAATTAAGATCCTGTTGCATTCACTTGGTGAATGAAGAAGATGACCAACACTCATACAGTCTAGCAGCTTGCCTAGCAGGGACACATAGAAAAAACAAGCCAAATGAACTGAAAGTGTATGCTTCATGATTAGTTAAACTCCATTTAAATTCCTGAGTCAAACTCCTAATTCAGAGTTTAAAAGCCTTAATCTGGTTTTGTTGAATTTATTTGGAAGTAAAACAAGTGAGATGAAATAAAAGCTACTTTAAACCTGTCCTGGAACTTTTCTTATGTGGGCTGCACAATATATATGGCATGCTAGCAATTCTGAATTTTCATTTTGTTCTTGAACATAAGGTATGTTTTATACTGGCATGGCTTATTTCTGGAAGGAAAAAGGAATAAACTATTCAGACATAATGGGCTTTTGCATGGAGGTAAAGAAACATCTGCATAGGGGCTGCATGCATAATAATAAGTAAAGGGGAAAAAAAAAATCACCCCCATCACTGCCACAGTTTTATCAGTGCATCTACTGGATCTTCATGATGGTGACATGTTGCAAGTCCCTCAGCACTGGTTTCTGTACAGATCATAGCCTAGATTGGGCTTTTTTTCTTTTTTTTTCTCTTTTTTTCCCCCTTTTCTTTCTGTAGCGAAAGTGCTTTATGCCTTGGTTTCACTGACACGACTGTCCTGTCAGACAGACGCTCTCTGTTCCTTCTGTAAGGGCTGCCAAACAGCCATGAGAGCAGCTTTGCTCCTGCAAGTTACCTCAGGCTGTTTATTTTTGACGGGAGACTGACAGCTGCATCTCCAGATGTGAATTCCTGGCATGGCAGGAGAATGCCAGTACCACTCCAAGCATCTGTGTTCAGGTGGCTCCTTTGTTTATATACCAAAAAGGAGCATAGACGTTTTCTATTTGATATAGCATGGGCTAAGCCTTAGGAGACATGCAGGAGCTTCCTACCATAGCATTTACCTTCTAGTACTGCAGAAGATAAAGCTGAAACAGTTTGTGTAGTTCTTCCTTTGCTACCTATCACAATAGCATGGTTATTTGCAAAGTACTTGAGTTGTACCACTGAAAAGTGCAATAAAAGGCCTTTTCATCATTACTTATTGTTATTACTATTAAAGCAGAAGCACTGGCAACTGTGGCTTGAGCTTAGCGTGAGCTCACAAGGAGCACCACTGTGCCTAAGCAGAAGTGCCAGGGAACTCAGACTCTGTAACTGAGCTTTTTGTTTCCTCACGTACCAGAGAGAGGGGAAGAAAGAAGAATTATTCCTCTGGTATACTGAGTGATGCAGAAGCGATGCCACATGCTTGGCAGTGAAGCTGCATCTCTCTAGTATTCAGATGAGTGCTCTCTGCCTTCTTCATGCAGATTTTCCATGTATTAATCAACTGAAATCAGATGCTTGGTGCTTTTAGCAGCTTGCGTTTGAGTAGACACTTGGTGGCACACTTTCTCCGAAGAGTGCTGCAGGATAATGTAACCATTTTGCTAGAGTCCCTTTTTGTTATCGTCCCTTGTCCTTGGCATGGTGTGTTCTTACAGGCTGCCAGCCTTGTCCTCTGGCTTTTGCAGCTTACCTGGAGAGCACGGGCAGCTGCTTTTCAGAAAGAAACAAACAAAACGCTTCCTCACAGATCTCTCTTCAGCTCCCAAGGAAGAGAAGAGAATTGACAGCTGTAGTATTCTGCAGGTTTCAATGACCGTCTGTGTGGTTCAAGCTCAGCTGAATGTCAGTGTATTGTGGGGGCGATGGAAACTCAAAAGTCCTTGTCTCATTAACTTCTTGGGCATCCCTTCCTACTCTTGCCTGGCTGCTTTCTAGAAGGTTCAATACTATTCAGTATCTGCATACATTCAACAAAACACCATCGGCTTTTGCGTTAGCTAGTCCTGGTTATACATATTTCTGCTACACTCGCACGTAAGGAGGAATCTCACTGGATTAAAAAAAAAAGAGTATTTGTACAAGTAGTAAGAAGATAATGTGCTTTATGATTTTTCCTTAGATGAATATTCACGGCTCATGAATGGTATTTACCCTGCTGCCCCATTATACAAATATTTGCCTAATACATTGCTCAACCATAAAGCTTACATTTGCTTCCCGCACAGTTCAATGGCGTGAGTTGGCTGATGCCAGCATCACCTCTCTGTGAATCTGCATTAATGAGTCATTAAAAAAAGAATTGTGCATACCTTGGTCTGAAATTTCACGATTTTGTGTGGCACTCTGTTGTCTTCCTGCCCTTGTTGAAGACATTGGTTGAAATGTGGGAAAAGTACGGGCAGTACCCAATGTCAGTTCAGCTTGCAACTCTGATCATCTTTTCTTCATGCTGCTTCTGCTAGCTGCTGCTTCAACAATCCCATGGACTGTACAGGACTGGGCACAGGGCCTGGTAATGAACTTGCGCTAATGAGCACTGCCAAAATCTGCTGCCCGTAGGGTACAAATGTAGAGAAATGGCCATGGTGTCAAATCTTTCATATATTTAGCTATGAACTGAGGGGAAGGGGGAAAGAGAACAGTGGAACAGTAGTATGGTATGTGTCAAAGATGCACGTCATATGATGATGAATTGCTAACTGTTTCCCCGGTGCTTTTTCTGCAGTTCCCCCAGCCCTACAAGCAGTAGTTTAATTAACAGGCTAGTTGTCCCAAGCTGCCTTTATTTTTCTTCTCACTCTCCTTACTCAGTATATTGCAGCATTTGCTGTTCCAGAAAGCTCTGAGGACTTCTGTGAGGAGGAAAAGAAACAGCAGATTCAGTTCCCAAGTGCTCTAAAGCTCCATTTGAAACCAGACAGCAAGTGAAGCCTTCCCATCATTCGCATGGGGAGGTTTCAGATGATATAATAGTGTCTTTTTCATCCTTTACAGCTCTGGTTCAGGTCTGTTAGCCATTTCAGCAGTGTCCCTCTGAGGGAACACTAGCGATGCTGCTGCTGCTGACTCACAAAAGGCTCCACTTCCTTGACACATCACAGTGACTGTGAAGAAAGCCTTTCTCTGTGTGAGCCATGCTGCAGCTCAGCCTGATTCTCATTATGCTCCTCTTCGTACCACTATACTTCTGCATAGACGCAGTACCCACCCAACTGGGGTCATGTCTGCTGCTAACAATCTGCTGACATATTAGATAACTTATATGGGTTTCTTCACTGCTGCCAAGGGCAAAATATTCCCACATCTACAGTATTTCATTATCTTTTTTTTTTTTTAAAACCAGATGCTGGTCAAGCTGCAAAAAGCAGGGAAAGTTCCTGAAGTATTGGGCTCCTACCTTATTAATGCTGCCTGTTTTCCTCCTCAGAAATGTAAGATATGAAACAACAGGGAAGCAGCAGTCAGCATTTTCCCACTTTGTCTGTTTGAAGGGTCTTTTGCTTTTTGCTTCTTCCTGCACTCACTTGACGTGGACGCTGTGCAATTTGCTTTCAGTATCTCTTTTAATAGAGGGACCTCTTAATCTAATGATTCACCTGCAGGATCTTCAACACTGAGAGCATGGGCAGTTTGCAAGACATCTTAATGTCTCTCCCAGAGCTTTTGACCCTGAAACACTGTCTTTGTTTATATAACGCAAAACAGATATGCTTCGTCGTTGTGATGTTACCGTGAGGGAATTGTGCTTGTTGCCTGTTTCTTAAAACTGTCTTCCTTCAGGAAACAAGGCTGAGACAATTGTCTGTCTATCCATCCCACCCCTTGTCTAACAAAACTTCTGAACTTCTTGGCTAATTTCAATTTAATTTGAAAATAAGGACAGGATGTCAATGATATTAAATGTATATAATATAACATACTTATTTTGTGAGTACAGACAGACTAACATAGGAGGCAGAGATTCCCTTTATACCTCCATTGTTGGAAGAATTACAGCATAACTTGGTTCTCTTTCTTACTAGATAATTATTGACATAGCAAACAGTCATAAGATATAAATTTGTGGGTGACTGGCCTTCATAGATTCTGCTACTTTCTGCAAATATTCCTGTAAGTCCCCTTCAATACCTGCTCCTGAGAAATTGTACCTAAATTTGCACATATTGCCTGGTCCATTGCATCATAGAAAAATAGCCTGGTCCTCAGAAAACCCAGTAAGGACCAGATGTGTTAGTAGACCTGTTCCTCAAGCCTAGGAAGTGGGTCTGGTTTCCCAACACAAAGAGTTTTGTGAGATCTGATGTGTTCTTCCTTGCTTTGATTACACAGGTAATCAATCAGATTGTTTCATTTGTGCTAAGCTTCTGTAAAAAAAAAAAAAAAAAGAAAAAGAAAAAAAAAAGGGTAATTTCAAATTATACTAGAGGGGGTAAAATTAACTTTAGCAGTGTTGCATGTGCTACTATCTCATATATAATAGTTTAAACCTCTTCCAGCCCTTGGCACTTGGATGACTAAAGCTTGTTAGGAGCTTCACCATAAGCCTTCAAACAGGACCACACCTAGACATGTCTAAAGCTATTTGGTATCAGCATGGCATGTTAATATAAAGTCTGCTGAACAGATAGTAAATCTGGTTTCTGTCTGTCTTCTTAAGAAGGGAACCCAGCTTTTGTAACATCTGGGTTCCATATTCAGAGCCAGCTATGAAGTCTTTCCTTTCACAGGAAAAGCCTGCCCCAGTGTCCTCAAGTTTCATCAGCTCTGTTATGTCTCTCAAGTCCCTTCCTTCTCTCCCAAGAGATTCAAAGTACCAGTGCTTTGGCCAGGCCTGCCTCTTCTTTACTAGACACAGATGAGAAGTAGGTCTCATGTCCTCACTACCGGTTAATGAACAGAGGCTCAGGGATAAATGTGATGGGCATGTTGCAAGGACCTAGGTAAAGAGCCTAGTGAGGAGCTGCAGCTTCTGGTGGCAGTTGGATGAGTCAACAAAGAAAATACAACCGGGTTATGGACAGCCTCTTAGTATAATTCACTCTTAGTTCGGCTGCAAAAGAGTTTGTTGGCAATCCCTCCCCCTTGATTTCTGTGTAGGTACGTAACCTCTGAGGAGATGTTATTTCAAGACAGCAAGAACTCCGTTAAGGAGCATGGTTCACTGCTGAAACAAGCCCACCTTGGCTAGATCGTGTATGGCGTGTTTCCTGCAGATAGCTGAGCTAAGTTCACCAGTAACTCTGGGTGTTAGCAAAGCTCCAGCTAAACAGCAGCTTAGGAACATAAAAAGATGATACACTGCAGGAAGAACATTGCAGAGCGATCAGTATTTATTAACTCCTCTGGATCTGGGGCTGAATGTGATGATGTTTCATCAAAGCTTATGTGCTCTGAGAAAGAGCTGGCATTTCACAAAAGAAATTGCTTTTCTTTAAAAAGAAACAAAAAAAACCCCAAAACCCAGAAGTGAAATGAGAACCAAAGTGAGTTACAGATGTCAAGGACTGTAGGCTGCCAGTGATGGCCATGAGATGATCTAGGCAGTGCTTGAATAAACTAAAAATTATTTTGTTTAAAAAAAGACAGGAAAGAGGAAAAATGCCTTTCAAAAGGGCTAACCCTTGCTTTCTTTCTCTGCATGTACAACCTGCCTTCTCTACTCCTGTAGCCCATGCAGTTCTCACTTACGTGCTTCAGATGCACTCAAGAGGTGGTTCTTTTTGGTCCTCAATTTTCTGTGAAAGCCCTCTCATTCCCATGACGGTTGGTTCTCCAGCCTTCAGCATGAGGCAGCTTTAAGAATGCCCACTTGTGTCAACAGTAGAAAAACAAGGTAAATGACAGGGATATATTAGAAATCCCACTCTGGGCAGCATCTCTCCAGCCCCCATCACTACCATCCACACTGCTGTCAGCGGGGTAAGTGCATGCTGCTCCTGTAATTCCACCATCACCACCACTGAAAGCACAACAGACACAAATTTTCAGGCAAAAGAGCATGGTCTAAAGACAGAGAAGAAATACCAAGGTTAACATGTTATTCAAAACTGTATATACTCAGTTTTTAGTGGAGAAGATCAGCAAAATAATGGTGACGATTGCGTTGTGCTTGTGACTGTAGTCTGTACCCATTCGGTCTTCCAGTGCTCAGGTCACACATTAGAGAGGGATCGGTCACTGTAGATTAGCACACGTCATCCATTTTAGTGACAGCAGAACTAAGTAATACTCCCTTTCCTGCAGCAGTCAGTGGCTTCTCTAAAGACATTTCCAAATTCAATTGCTGTTGGGTTAATTCCTCTTCTCTTATATCATACTGCAAACTGGACAGCTGCCTCAGCTGGTGTCTGAATCTTCAATAGAGAAGAGGTCAGCGAAACTATTTTTCAACATTTAGCAGAAATCTACTGAAACTGTCAATTTTAGAAAGCTGATGGCAAGTTGTCTGACAGATGCCAAGTGGTAAGAGCCCAAATATACTATTGGGAATGTTTATTTGCGGGCATAATCTCCCCTGTCAAACTGAAGAAAAGGATAGCGTGCAGGTTGCAAATATTAAGTGACAGATTTCATATGGCTTTTCTTTTGCTGAAAACATGAGTGCATGTTAAACATAGAAGTGCTCTTCCCAATCCCTAGGAACACATCAGTGAAAAAGGCTCCCAACCCTTTGAAACTGAACTTAGGAAAGGAAGGGTTCAAATACTGGTTGCTTTGATAACAAAAATATTTTGAAAGCTGTCTGAAATCTGACCTAATTGAATACAATAGTGTTCACCAGCTGTTAACGAGCAGCAATGCCAGCTTTAAGAATAGGCTCTATCTTCTCCTTTGTCGAGGCTCAGACAGAGTCTACAGATCAAGCTGTCTTCAAAATGCCCTGTTTCATAAGCAGTACTAATGCCAGCTCTCTATACGGTGCTTTTAGCCAGCAGGCTCCAGATTCTCTTACACAGCAGGTGGGTATCATTGCACTCGTCTGGGGGCAGAGCAAAGCAGGGATGTAGAACAGTTGCAATTCTGGGCTAGAGTCTATAGCTAGTGAATTCTGGTCTCGTGTTCTAGCTACCATCTCATACTGATCAAGAGAAAATACAGCGTTGACGAAGAAGGGTGGAGGCATCACCTGAAGTACGAAGCTGTCATTAAGGCTGTAAAAGTTTAGCTGCGCTTAAGCCAGTCTTTTTCCCAGCAAGTAATTCCACCTTTGGGACTTAGCACCAAATCTTCTCTCTCTCAACCCTTTGGTCTTAATTTTCTTTCCATCACCAAGTCTCAGATATGTCTGTCTATTTTGCCAGAATTAACCTTGGTTTTCCTATTTTGATATAAAATACCTGTTTCAAAGTACCCACTAAATCATGTCCAGGCTTCCCCCCCACCCCCAGCCTCTGCTACAGTCTACTGTATGCTATTACCTTTCTTTTACAGTGCCAGTTTTACTATCCGCTTAGTAAATCCATATAATTTCTGGTAGGCTAAAGGGAATTTTCTTTTTGCTTCTCATTTATTCTAGGCCTTTTTAGGATAGCCACATTAATCACGATGAACAATTTAATATTTTGTGCACTATATAAAGGGAAATATCACTTTCCACTGGATGACTTACATCCAAGTGTTTCAAACCTGGGAGACAAGGTTTGTCTTAGCACGAGCACTCAGAGCATTCCTGGCGCCAGAAAGAAGAATTTATTAAAACATTATTTTTTGTACTGTACTTTGGCAGCTGTCTTTGAAATCAAAAGATGCAGAGCAAGGTTCTGTACTCCATACTTGCTCAACAGTTTCTGTAAAAGAAAGAGGAATATAGACGTAGGTTTATAAAAAGGGGCTATGCCATGGGCTTTTAAAAAGAATCCACTTGTTTCAACTTACATGATACCTAAGTTCTTGGTCAAATCCTTAACTTGCTAAAAAGTGACAATGCAAAATATGTTTTAAACTTGAAATATACTATTTTAACATATTTAATTTCCATTAATGGAAAAATATTTCAACCAATGAAAGGGATTTAATATTTGACCAACATTTTTTTACTTTGACTCCACATGCAAACAGAATTACAGCCTATGGCTTCAGGCTGATTTTCATCAATTCTTTCATCAAAGGGAGACCTCTTAGAGACAAAAAGAGAAAGTGTTTAACCCTACATTTTAGAGACTACTGTGGAGGCAAAGTCAGTCACTGGTTTAACTGGGCTAGGCTTAACCCAGACCTCAGCAGTGACTGGGGGTGAAGACAGTGCAGCTAATCATCTACCAGCATAACTGAGGGCTGCTCTTGCTACTGATCAACTGTGTTGTGGTCGAATTGGGCTGTATTGGGTAATTATAGAATACAGACAGGCCAATTCCTGCTCCAAGGACCTCATAGCCTCACCAGAGGCAGGGGCAGGCCAGTGGTGGATGGAGAGTTGGGTATGCTGTCTTCCTCCCCTGATGGTCACCTTGCCCAAGAGGAACCCCTTTTGCCCAGCAGTCTTTAAAAAGCTCCCCATTTACCTTCCTAACGCTGGCCCAAAAGAGCGCACTGGACTGGAAATGTAGTTCAACCCTTGCATAACGAAGAATCATCAAAATAAAAGCCTAGGAACGGTGATTTCTTCGCTATGGAAAAAATAAGATGCGTGATAGGTAGTAGGTGTTGTCTCTTTTTTGGTGGAAAGGAGCTGTTTTCACACCTTTTTACTTCCCATTGGTTTTACCCCTAAGATATCCAATTTACATGACATATACATTTATAAGCTATATCTACTGCTATATTTATCGGTTATTTACTCAACATGTACACTGAGGTATTATTCTCTTAGTCGAGTTATATTTGCTTCATTTGTGTTTCACAGTAACAGCAGTCACAATTTTGTTAGATTTTGTAAACCCTTCCTGCATCTCAAAAACCCCAGCCCAGCTTTGTATCCTGCAAGAACACTTGAGGCTAACACCTTATTTACCCTCGTTTAGCCATATTTGAAACTAAGAAATTCGAGCCCCACCAGGTTATAGATGTTCTTCATTAGCAAAAACCACACATTCATTTACGTTGAACATAAACCGTTATAATCTCATGTCAGCCATAGGGAAATGTTAATTTTTATGTCACCCAGAAGCCTAGTCGATTTGTCTTTTCATTACTACAATAACAATAGTTACTACTGAAAGCTTTAGGACCGACCGTGAGTAGTGCACTACAGTCCAGACCTTAAGCTCTAAAACCAGCCTAAAAAGCCCTGAGAGGCTTGGTAAGGTTGAACTGAAGTATCGGTTCAGGTTCTCTGATCCACGCTAAATGAACTGTTAACTTTAAAGGGGCCAGATTTTCACCTCTGATCGCCTGAGAGCTGATGGCAACCTACTTGGCTCTTGGCCACGTTTTATGGTGCAAATTCCAGGTTGATTGGTTTCCTCACTTTGATATAACTAATGGAAGCAAGCTGGCTGCTTCTGCAAACCCGCGCGGGCAGGGCAGGAAGCGCTTAGCTCCTGCAGTTGTCTTCACGCCGCTGAAATAAAAACCCTTTCGGTGCCAGCCTTCCAGCAAAGCGTGTGCTGAGAATTACACAAACTTGTGAATTGCTTTCCCCCCCATGTTATTTATGACCACGTTATTTCAAATAAGCTTAGTTTCCCTTTGCAAGCTTAGCTGTTGCCAGATAAATCAGTGGTATGTTATGGGTACTAAAATATGTTTTCCAAACCCTAATCCTGAATACTTTCGAAACTGCAGGCTTAGAAAAAAAAAAAAAAAATCCTTTTCATGCCAGAACACCCCCAATCCTGGTCCCCGTACTGTTAAAACAAGCAAAAGCAATGCCTTTCACCACGCCACGGTGTGGGAACGCTTCTCCCTCAGTCCTTACAGTGTGGAAATAAGCCAGAAATATCTGCCAGCCCCGTCTGCGGTGCCTGATGGGTCCGGCAGCACGGCCCTATCTGCACACGCTAGGTTTCTGCCACCATGGCTGTAAGGCTTCAGACAGCAGCAGGCTGCTCGAGCAGTTTCTTGGTGACAGCAGTGCTGCTCCCAGGCCGTATAACACGCTTTAATACAAGCTGCTCTGTATGATCTGGGAGAGCTGTAAATCACGACGCTTCTTCTCACTTGCTGAGCTCACTAAGACAGAAATGAAATCTTTGTTCTACATTCACCTTACATCTCTTTGTTTTCTAACTTTTTTCTTTTCCTTTTTTTTTTTTTTTAAACTACCATTTTCCTTTACATCTACCAGGACAGACATGTGACACAAAATGTAGATGCATCGCTGAGCAAAAATGGAAAAGCATCTGCTACTGAAGTTTTTGGAAAATGGCTGATAGTCTTTTTTTAATTCTTCCTACCACCGGCCCTCAGAGCAATACTCGTTGTCTTTGGGCGTATTCCTACTGCTGTATGTTCGGAGAGGGAAAATATGCAGAGGTCAGCAGTTTCAAAGGCAGTCTCTAATTTTAGGTTCTTAGCTTTGGGTATTTTGGGACAAAGCTTTGGACACAACAAAAGAAGTGTCAAGAAACTATAAATCTAAATGAAGTAAGTAACACCCAAGACATCTTGAACCGGAGACCCAAAACCAGAAACTCTTCTATTTAAAAAAAAAAAAAAAAAGTTTTAGCATTTGCCGGAAAATGTTTTTTCTTAGTTCTTGAGGTTTCTATCCTTCGCCACACTTCCCGCTATTCCTATTTTCATATCACCATTACAGGCAACTCTGAAATTCTCCTACCAATCCAAGGCCTGCAAAAGACGAGGGAAAAAAATGCCTTTTCTCATAATGTGCGTGTGATCATCTTCAGATTGAGTGCTGTGTAAGGTCTGATTTCTTTTTTTTAAACCAAAAAATGCTACTTGAGACTTTATACCCAGCTGAATTTGTTATAAATACTTTTAATTGGCAATGTATCATTTATTAATATCTTTTAAATATGCAATTTTCAAAAAGTTTTAAACAGCACACAAAAGACCTATTTAAATTCCAATTGCTTAATAAATCTCAAAAGTGCTGATTTATTAAACAAATTTTTAAAAATTAAATATGAAATATGAAAAAAGCCCAGAAGGCCTGAAAGAAAATTAAATTAAAACAGATTCACTTAAAATATCTGTCACAGATTAAAAAGAAAGAAAGAAAGAAAGAAATGTTGTTGTTTCAGGAGCTGAAGTACATTTTCCAAGCAGTTCCACTGCACAATCGCATCACTCAGCAGCCAGAGATTTGCTGCAACCAACAAACAATTGCAGGGACAGCTCTCCTGGAAACTGCAAGCCCAAAATTCCAGAAGGACCGCCGTACCTGATCAAAGGAGAGGGAGCCACCACAATCTTGCAGTCCACCAGGAACTGCGTCTTGGCTTCCATCTTCAGGGTGAATGTCAAGAAAGAGCTCAGACCTACCTCTAGGACATACATATATACCTGTCAGGACATGACAGCTTCAGTGAGACTTCAAAGTCATGAACTAGAAGAGATTTTTCAGATGTTCTGGCAAGCAGCTTCCACTTCACTGACATACATTTTTACATCCTTAAAATGAGCACTGAAATACAGAAGCCTCGTTTTGCACTAAAATTTTGGTCCAAAGCAGTGGTTTCAGCTTACAGTAAATCTTGCGCTGTAGCAGAGAGTGGGTTGGTTGTATTATTTCATGGAAGACAACTAAGAAAAACACCACTGGGCAAGTATAAATGTATGGTACTGCAGATGTATATGTATAGCTACGTATAACTACACATATATGTTTTTCATGTTGAATAATATTCCCATTCTCTAAGTAAGCAGGTCACGTTTTATGAATTATAAAATTTTGAAGAGTGTGCTGAAATGCTTTGTGTGTAAAGAAATTAAAAACGCTTTTTGTGTAAAGAAACCAGACAAACAGATCCTTTTGCAAGCCATTGAAATGCAGTCCCCACCGGCGAAGTAGCTGGACTGTAAATAGAAAATGATGTATTTTCTGACACTTTTTTAAAGACCTGTGAAGGAGCTTTTCTGAACCTCTCCATCCCTCCAACATGCCAACCTTTCTGGTTAGTTCTCCCAGTTAATTCAATGCATATTTCCTCTAACTCTGCAAAACAGGTGGAAAGGCTCTTAAGGACCTTGGTTTGAAATTGAGCATGAAATGGATGTATAAAAATAGAGCATTAAAGATCATGTGGCTTTTCATAACACCTCTGACTATTGTTTTAAACCCCCAAATCCAAAGCGAGTGCTTGGTCATGGCAGCAAATGGTACTTTGCATAGGTCTTGGCTCTTCTGGGTGATGGGTGGCAGTGACTTGTTTTGCTTTGGTTTTCAATTAAATGATGTTGGGAAAGCTGAGCAAGACAAACTTGCGTATTAATTAATTTTTTTAAAAAAAGCTTTTTTAAAAAAAAGGTTCATGGCTTCTGGTACATAGGATGTGGAAGGAGGCAGAGGGTCCCTCACTGCATGGAGGCAGGAAGGCCCTGCTGCCGCTCCCCACCCCACCTCACCACGGAGACCCCAACCCCACCCTGGATCCCCTTCCACTCCCCTTCGCAGACTCCCTCACCCATTGGGGCGGGATAAGATGCTGGCGGTGAAGCATCCCCTTCCCGGGGGTGCAAGCGCCTGCCCACGCCAGGGGGAGGGATGTTCCCTCCCTGGGGCAGGGGGGACCCTGGGCAGGCACAGCATGGGCAGCAGCAAACCCCTCATCCCCTGCCTGTTCGCTGCCTGCTCGGGCAGGCGCCGGGGAAACCAACCCCTTGCTGCCTGCCAGAGGGAGAAGTAATTGCCTTGGCTAACGACCTCCTTTGGAGCGTCGGGGTGCTCATAAACTCAGGCCAGAAACAGAACGTTTCGTGCGTTCACTGCAGCTTTCTGGGTGGCTAACCTTAAAATCTAAAGAGGTTTTGTAATATCGGAACGAAATGATCACATCCGGAGTCTTGCACGGCTTGGTGGTGCTTCGAATTATAGCTGCAGAGCGTCGGGAGAGCAAACCCTTAATGAAAATTTCGTCAGCTTTTAGTGACGGCTTTAAACCGGAAAAAAAAAAAAAATATCTGTGGAGTACCCAAACTCAGGGTTTTTTGTTAAATAAAAATGTCATCGCTTCCATTAAGCGGAAAGTATAGGTTTATATGGAAAACACAGTGTATTTTCTGCACGTGAAAGGGCCGTTAAAGATATTAAAAAGGTAACCGCATCCAGCTGCCGTGCCGCCGTGTGTATATAGGGCATCGCGCGCCCGAATAGGTGTTTACACGCCTATGGACGCCCCCCTGCCCGCACGCCTGTAGCGTGTGTCAGCAGAAGCAGGCTCGGTGCCTGCCTTTGGCTGCGACGGAGGTGTCTGGCGATGCTCCTGCGTGGGGGTCTGCCCGGGGGTCCCTCTGCGTGGGCGCTGGGCTCTGCCCGGCTGTTCGCGCCCTCCGTGGGCAAAAGCCGTCTCCCGATCGGGAGTGCAGCAGCCTGCAAAGTGTGAATAATTTTCAGTGAGGAGTTACACTAAGTGGGAAAGCTTTTAGCACATTATCCGCTGGCAATTGGACTATAATCTCATTGTCAGCCCTCGGGTCTTAATAGAGCCTTTCTCTTTCCACCATTGGATTTGCATCTGGGAGATGCCTAATGGGTTTAAAATGCCTCGCATTTTGCTCCAATAAGCCACCTTCTCGGTGTAGGTGACATTGAGATGTTTTTGTTGTGAAATTGGATCTCGGGTACCTGGGCTTGTGCCTTGCTGGCGTTGCTCTTTTCCTGAAGTGAAAAGCGTGAAGCGGCAGCGAAGGGGCGGGGTGGTGGTGGGGTGCGTCTGCGTGTGCCCCCGCCGCAGAAATAGCGTTGGGAGCGGGGCTTGCTCGGAAACCGGGGAGCGCAAAGAGAGGGTGAATCTGGCGGAGAGAGCAATATAATTATGTGCAGTGGAGGAGAAAAAAAAAAAGTCTGAAAGCAGACCTGCGAGTCGCGTAAGGTTGCAGAGCCGCGGAGCGGGGGAGCCCTGTCGCCATCGCTTTGTAAAGTAGCGATGCGCTGGCAAGACATGAACGAGCGCTCCTGAGACCCTGACCGAGCGAATAAACACGAATCTTTACACAGCACAAGCCGTTTTCACCTACAAGGGTAAAAAGCAAAACTAATAATAAGAAGAAAGAGATTTTAACCCCTCCCCTCCCGAGGCGGGAATGCGCTCAAGCCAAAGGCAGCTCCCAGCGCCGGGTACCTTGCAGCGGGCTGCAGGGGTCGGGCACCGGCTCCGGGCAGCGCCGGGCGGGCAGCTGTGAGGGTGGGAAGGAGGCAGCCGGCGAAGTAAGGGAGGAGGAGGGATGGGACGCAAATGGCAGGTTATCCCAAGGGGCGGCCGGGAGAGGAGAGGGTGTCGGCTCGGCTCGGTGCTCTGCGGGGAAAGAGCAGCCGGGGCCGGTTTCGGGGCACAGCCCCACGGATGTCACCGCGGGGCTGCGTACAGATGTGTCTCTGCGGCTGGGGGGACTTTTGCGAGAGGAAAAAAAAAAAAAAAAAAAAGAGCGGTGGCCTCTCCATCACCGCGGGAAACAGTGGCTGGGAACCTGAGCGCGGTCCCCGGCCCGGTCTGCGCCCCTTTGCGCACACCCTGCCCGCCGGTGGGGCTGCGCGGCCGCGCAAAAGCGCGCAGGGTCGGCGATCCTGTCCGCCGGGCAAAGGCGCACCTGAACCCATCCCTCCTGCCCGGCAGGGCGCTGGGCTTCCCGGCGGGATTCTGCATGTTTCTGTCCCTCCTGTCTCGTCCCCGTCGCGATTTCGGCGAGGTGAGGAAAGGGCCGGGGAAAGGCGGCGTTCACCGTTTTCACGGGATCAGGCGTTCGCCTTTGCTTTTCAGGAATCGGAGCGACGTTTTGGACGGGGGCTGCAAGCTCCCTGTTTGAAACCTGACGGTGAAACTGAGCTCTAACCCTGGGTAAAGCTGGTAACTGAACGGGCGCAAGGAGGTGCGCAGCGGTTACCCGCAGCGATTACCCGCACGCTGCTTTTTGCCAGAGCACAAGACCGCAACCAGCTTTTGACGGCAAAGGAGGGTGGAAAAAAAGGTACTTTGAAAGCATCGTGAAGCCTCATGAAATGGCTCTGCCATGCCGGACTGACACTAGCGACAAGCACAGGGATTTGCTAGATAAAAAACAAACTCTGCGGTGTAGATGGCGTGTTCTCTATCTACGGATAAATAAATAACGAAGGGTTTAATTTAAACGGGTCCAGCAGGGTGTGTAACTTTGCTCTCGGGAGCGGGGGCGGCCGCTCGGTGCCCGGCCGCGGCTACTCGGGCTCGTATCCCCCGGGAAGGGCGCGCAGGGGTTTATCCATCACATCGCCTCGGCTGGGAAAGCAGAGGAGGGACCAAGAGCGCTGGGGTAGTGCTGTGTGTGCCCGAGGCCCCCCTCGCCTCTGGAAGCACCCCCATCCCCGGAGAGGGCCGTGGGCAGGGGCGGCAGAGCAGCCCAGGGGAGCTGGGCTCTGTCCCCTTCCCCACCCGCGTTCCCGGATCCCCGCGTCCCCCGGCTCGGCCCCGGCGGGGGAGGGAGCCGCAGCGGGGATTAGGCGGCCGGAGCCGAGCCCCGTTCGCTGCCCACGGGGGAGGAGGGGGTGCTCTGGGCGTCTAGACAAGGCTCATTTCCTTATCGGAGGCGGAGCGAGGGAAAAACTAAGAAAATAAAGGTTCTCGAGGGATAGAGCTAAAAATTGCATGGCTTAACAGAGCAAGGAAGAGCCATCCCGTGTGGACGGACCCCGTTTAAAACAAAATCAAACGAAGCCCCTGGTTTCTTTCCACCCCGGGTTTTTGACCTCCAAGGTGCGAGCAGGGATCCGCAAGCCCCCAAGGCCGATGCCTCTCCCGGAGGAGCCACCCCCTGCCCGGAGGCGATCGCCAGCCCCGTCCCCGCTCCACGGCCGCGACGCGGCCTCGGTCTCCCCCTCGCCCCCCGCTCCGCTCCGCGACCCCTCTCACCGCGCAGCGCGTCCCCCCGCCGGGGCTGGGTCCTGCTCCCCCCGCCAAAGGCAGCCACCCGCGGGGCTGGGAATCCCGCGGGGCTGGGAATCCCGCGGCGAGGCAAAGCGGAGAGGGGTCGCGGGGCTGCGCCGAGCCCCCCGTGTCGGTGTTTTCCAGCCAGGCGCGGTCAGCACCAAAATATTCACCGCCCCCCGGCGCCCCTCCTCCGAGCCCCGACGGGCCGGGCACGCCGGGGGCAGCCCCTGCTAGGGACAGGTATGTTACGACCTGGCTGCTCGGGGACGAAGATAACCAGGGGAAAAGGGAGAGTTTGGGGTTTTTTTGTTGTTATTGTTTTGATGGAGGTTTTTTTCCTTTTTTTTTTTTTTTTTTTTGTTTTTCAGGATCTGCGCTGAACGGGAGCTTGGCTTTTTTATTATCCTTATTTGCTCGGCGCATAGCTAGGAAACCAAAGGGGACTTAGGCATCCCCACCGCCACCACAGGAACGGTGTAGAGAATAACTCCCCAGGCTATATGTACCCTCCCTCGTCTGTCTTTCCAGGCAGGCCGGACCCTGCTTTCCAGGTACGGCCGAGGGAGCGCAGGGCCGGGACCCCGGGACCCCCGTCCCGCTGCTGCCGCCCCTCGCACGCCGGGAGCGGCCCCAGGAGCGGGGCTGCCCCGCGGGGAACCCGGGCTGTTAAAAGGAGGGATGTCCCTCGGGGTAAAGCGCTGTGGGGACTTTCTGTTTGCTCGTTTTCTTCGGATTGACGTCGGGGGGATCGTTCGTCTCGTCTGCGCCGCGGCAAGGCGCGATGCTTGCCGAGGTGACCTTGCGGCGGCAGGAGCTCCAGGCTGCCCGGCCGGGGGGGCTGGCTGCGCTCTTCCCCGCCGCCCCCCCTCATGCCTTAGGCAAGACCGGGCCCCCAGACGGCTGTGGGCCACAGTGAAGTCCTGAGCCCTCTCCAAACGCTTCAGGCGCTTCTAAACACGTTCGTCCTGTTGGCGATAATATATAGAGATAGATGTATTCCATTCTATCTATGTATTCCGTCTATTAGCAAATTCAGGTAATGAAAGGGCAAACCGCGGTGGGTTCTCGCTCATTTCAAAGCGATAAGGCACTATTTCGTGTTTCCCACTTCACCGGCCGCGAAGGGTGACCCGCATAATTGTTTCTGCGTACTAATTAATTAAGTTCAGCTGGGATAGGAGCGGCACAGATCTATACCTGACCGGGGGCAGCCCTTCCAGCGGCGTGTCTCTTGGCACAAGCCTGCGTATTAAAAGCCCCTCGGATTGCGTTCTAGGTTTAGAAATCGAAACTTTAGTGACAAATTTGCGTGTCCTCGTGAGTCTTTTTTAGCGGGCGAGTATTTTCTGTTTTTATTTAAAGGACTTCAGTTAAATTCCCCGCTTTTTTATTTACGGGAGGATGCCTACAAGACGTGTTTCGAAGAGTAGTGGTGAGCAACTTACTTAAACCACTGCCTTGGAATGATGTGCTCGTTGGCACCCTCAGCCCGTCCTGGTTTTCTCTCTGTCTCAATGTGCCTGATCAAGAGCCTCTAGTTTGGTGGAGCCGATGAAACGGAGTTGAAGAAGACTGCGCGGTCGGTGGCCCACGCCAAGGGACGGGAGCCCAGCGGGGGTCTCACCTGGACTCGGTAGGGGCGAGTCCATCTGGTTGGGATGACAGTATCTGGAAAACCAAAATGCAGGAAGACCAAGTGCCCGATCAGCTTTTAAGGAACCTTCTGTCCCACCAGAAGGCACACAACGACGAAAACGGCTGCTGTAAAAGTCGTGGTCTTTTAAAATTTGAATTTAAAATAGAAAACGGGCACAGACACGCACGCACGAGAAAAAACAATTCATTTTCCTCTTTTCAACCACCTCGCCATCGATTCTTGCCTCGACAGAGCGAAGAGCCTAGGGACCTCCCCGGGAGCATCCCCGGCCGTGTGGCCCGCCCCCCCCCGCAGGGCTCGAAGGCGCGGGGGGCGCACCCCGAACGGCAGCCGGGGCCTCGGCGGGGAGCG
>JAVJGI010000050.1:93573221-93586397 GCA_035590275.1 Ibycter americanus | reverse complement strand
AATTTTCAGAGACATTGGGGAAAAAATGAAGTAACTTACCCTCCTTCTCTACACAGAAACAAAATGCTGTAGAAAATTAACAAAAGGATTTTAGAAATTAATGTAATGAATGACTGGTTCCCTTCAGCGTTGGGAAACTGAGGCTGCAGGGCTAAGCTGTACGGTAGGAGGGCACTTCAGCGGAGACCCACACTTCATCGTATTCAGCCCAGCACTTCAGTACGTACTTAAGTCCCCAGGTCCAGTAAGGCTGAAGCACATGTCGAACGGCTTTGCTGAGTCAGAGCCGGAGATATGGAAATAATGTGGATGCCTCTCTGGCTTCAAAGAAACTTTTCGTGGAGGGCTTTGCGCAGGCACACAGACCCGCTCCAGGTGGCTTAGCCTGGGGTTAAGAACTTGCTTATTACTGAGACAGAAATTAGAAGTGAAACGCAAGAAATGGAAGCACTTGTTTGTTTGTTTTTTTTTTCCCTGTGTGTGAGTATAGGGACCAAATCCTGCACACTTTCCTCATATAAATAGTTCAACTGAAATCTTGCTGACTGCTGATTTCTGGAAGGCGGCTCAGGGAAGTAAACAAACACAAAGCGCATGCAGAGAAGCTGTGATTAAAGTCAGCAACCTAGGAGTTATGTCGGCTTTGTTTTCATGGCCAAAAAATCCTTCTTGCAATGTGGTTAACGTCTGAGGGCTTCATTTGACGTATTGTAATGGGCACTGATCAAAACCCAAAGAAAAAACACGGATCCTGATCCAAAGGAGTCAGCATCAAAAGAAGAAATAAGGGAAGGACAGAAATAGCTTTAAGGCAGGGTTCTCCCCTTCTTATTTTTCTGTTCAAGCACTTTCTGGGATACCTATAAATAGATTGCTAATTCACGCTCTATCTGGCATAGACTAGTTGAATGAGGAAATACAAGAACATCAGACAAGAGACTGATCCTTGGAATAATTAGCAACTGCCCTACTGAGGTTTTAGAACTGGGGTCAAACTTTCTTGAGTTTAATATTTATTGTCAGCTACTGTGGTAGCTCTTTCAGGTCCCCATCGGATCAGTGCCCCTATGTGCAAAAGTATAGCTGTGCTGTTTCATTTTCAGGATGTTTTCAGAGTATTTTGCTCCTATGTGTAAATGTATATCTTTCCCATTTCGTTTTCAAGATGCTTAGCCAAAAGACCACTGATCCCAGTACAGGCACAGATTGCTTTTTCTTTGTGTGAATGGTACTTACGTACACATTTATGCATTTTATCCTTCTTATGCTCCTGTTTGAGAAAAAGGATGTCAAGAGGTCCAGCGTGCTGATGTTTGCATTACCAGTGCGTTTTCTGGAGTGTTAATGAATCTTTTGAGGTGGGAGGCCTCAGTCTTGCTCAAACAGATTAAAAGTAGTACTTCTTCCATCCTGAAACAGGTTTGGTCCTGCTCGAGTGACAGGAGCCCTTAATGAAGTTAGGATTTCTTGTCCTCCAAACACACGGTTTTAGCTCTCCTCACCTGGGGAGTATTGGCGAGGGGTGTATGTGTGCTTAGTGTCTTGGTGCTGGTACCAAGGTGCTGACTCCCCATGCGCATCACTGCCTGCATCTGCGTAGGCACAGTGGCACTGGGAGAAATATTAAGGAGTCACATTGTGCGCGGGTACAAGATTTTGCAGGATCAAACCCGCTAGATGTTTTGCTCTTTCCATTATAAAAATAACTTTCAATGCGAAGACAGCTTTTTTTAAAAAAAATTAATAAGTATTCTGTGATTCTGTTTGAAAGATTAGCCCTTCAGGGAACTTTCTATAAAAACTAGTTTTATCCCTGCCTTCCTGCTGTCAATGTTTAAGATAAGTTTATGTTGCAACGAACACTTAAGTAAAAATACTTTTCAGAGAGTCTTTTGTAAATCTTCTAAAGTGCTGTCTGGGTATAGAATTCCTATGTGATATTTTACGTTTGTTCTTCCAAATTGCTAAGACTGTGTGAAACATCAGCTTAATAAGTTTCAGCATGTACCTTTACTTGCTCTTCTTCCTTTTTTACCTCCTTTCTTTCACTCAAAAAAAATATCTTTTTTTACGCTGTATTTGGCTACAATCATTTGTTTGATGAAGTTATAGTGTTCACGCACTTACAGAGAACTCTAGGAAAGAAACCTTTAAAAGGTATTATATTTTTCAAATTGAGACATTAAGGTAATTAAAAGCAGCGTGCACAGGGCTTGCAGGACCAGACCAACTGTTAAACTAAATAGAAGGAGAGCGGTGTTGCATTCCAAAATATGCAAGAAGGAAGCAGTACCCAAACTGTGCATATATCATGAAATGTTATGTACTGTGGAGCAAATTCACATCCAAATATGGCTCCTAAAGCCCTTGTGAATTGAAGGGAGCAACCTCTCGCATCTGGCTGGCCTTAGGCAGCAGAGCCCGCGTGAACTTCTGGGGGAGCCTCGCGTGCTGCGCTGGAGTGTGCACATTTATTTCTCTAACCCATTTGCTCGTGCGCGCTTGTGGTCTCATTGACAGCTTCTACTTCAGAGGGCGATGCATCTAGTTTACAACCCTCTTCTCCGAGGCGTACAAACTCAGACCGTAGGAGAAGCATGTCGATAGGTGTAGTTCACCAGGTGGAACCACGTGTTGCAGTGGGTTCAACAGCATGTAGCTAATCAGTGAAGAAAAGCAAGGTCTATTAATACATTTAGGTAACCATATACATTCAGGTGCCCATCCTTCAGGGACTTTCCCGTTGGCGCTCTGTTAGCATCCAGGCACTTCATAGTTTGAGAGCAGTGCCAAGCATTAACCGCCTATGGTGTGAAACAATTGTGCTCAGCTTTTAGACACATGAAGATCTTTACTCATTTCCCAGCATATATTTGAAATAGTTCGGCTTTTTGGTCCCAGTTAGCCAAACCTTGCTGAGCCTGACACTCTCTGATCACAGTAAACATTATTAGCTATCCAGACATTCAAAATTAGGAGTCAGGCTTCAGGGAAACAAAAGGAAAAAAAAAAAAATCACAAAACTGGCTGAAAAGTCACATGACATGTTTGGGACTGATTTTGTTTTGCCTTTGCTAATTCAGGGCTCTAAAAATTGAGATTTTTGCGGATTTTTTCACAGGAAGGCAAAGTTAGTTTTCATGAGAGGTAAAAGTCTTTTGACATAACTGAATTCTAGGTCTTGGGTTTTCAGGTACATCATAGTTTTCATAAGCTTTGCAGGGCAGTCAGCAGAGTCGATAGCAGTGAGGACGCCTGTACGCTAGGAATATTTTATTGCAACAGGAACCCTGGCTCAGCATCCCTCCTGTGGACACAGCTATACCAGCCAAGCTGTGCTTCAGATCAATGTAAGGAAAACATCCTGCACATCTGAAGCGAGCTGTGCTGGTAAAACTTCAGTTTCACTGTGTCTTGGGGATTCTGCTGGCAAAAATGGAGAGCGCAGGATCAGATCTCCTTCCTCTTTGAGCAACAGAGCTGTGCTCCCTGGAGTCTTTAGTACGGGCATTCCTTGATTAGGGATCAGTGCAGTCCATCTGAGAGTTACGCCCCACCGTTTAGTGGTTTTTCCATTCCCCTCTTGCCTAACCAAAATCGTAGCTCAACAGCAACAAAAAATGTTTATCTTTCTAACCCGGCATCTCAGCGCTGCCCCACCCACCTAATGGAAGAAATCCATCCGTGTGGCCAAAGACATCACCGAAAATGAGAGTCAGGCCCTCAGCGAGGGGTAACCAACACCGACAGAAGCAGAACAGGTCTGGTTTGCACTAGCTGAAGGTCTAGTTCAGCCTTTAATTCGCTGTCACAAAAAACCATTTGAGTCAAGTAATTTTCAGCAGTACATTATTCCTATAAATTCATTGTTTTTAAATAGCCTGGCATTTGTAATTAGTCTAGTCATAACGTATATATCATTGTATCTACATGTCTTCTGTGCTTCCTTTTCTTCTGTTTAATTTCCCAAGTGGTGGATTGTTAATTACGGAGCTGCAATTAATTTTAAATGTCAGACCACTGTGCTGGACTGCAGCCTTCAGCCTCTTGTAAACAGACGTCACCACAGCTAACGTGTGATCGAGTGCAGGTTAAAATCATTATCACGGCTTAATGTTACATATAAAGAAAAATGCATTTTTATCTGCATTCCCCCATTATCTCTCTAATGACACCGTGTTTTTTCTCTTGGAGCTGTAGTCATTGTTATTTTAAGTGCTTGTTAGTACAGCTGTGGGGAAAGACATGATCGATTTTTCATTTGGGGAAAGACACAACAGTGAATGTTAGTTAATGTCTCCATTTTAGATAACTAGATAAAATACTAGGTATGGTTAGAGAGCAATCTAGCAGTTGGACATGGGATTCTTCATTACGTTCCAGTGAAATAAACAACTCGTCTGCTTCATTGTCTTTCATCAATGGTCATATTTCAGGCATTCATTAATTTGGGGGAGACTGTCTTGTTCAAGTAGCCGGTCCGTATTACCCTAAGCTGTCAGGAAACCCACGTCTGTGAAACTACTGCATATCCCAAAAGCAAGATATTACGGGCTTTTTAGTTTCCTACAGAGGTGATGCCCACGCACAAGCCACGAGGTGAGATTTTTTATGAGCAGGCCTTTTCCCTGTGTTTTTTAGGTTGTACGTGCACCCTGACTCGCCGTTCACAGGAGAGCAACTACTGAAGCAGATGGTGTCCTTCGAAAAAGTCAAACTCACCAACAATGAGCTGGATCAGCACGGCCATGTGAGTAGCCCTCCTGGTGGGTGAAGGTGAAGGAACCGGCGCAGGGGAATGGCTTGCTTGTGCCACAGGGAGGGGGACTGCGATGGGGAAAGGCTGCCGTGGTCCCCATGTTACCCCTCTCCTGGCCAGCCCTTCACAGTGCGCTGGAGGAAGATGCTGCGCACAGCTCAAATATGTTGAGTGTTAATTTCTGGTGTTGAGGAACAGGTGGCTTCAGAACTCAGTTCTTTGACCTTTTGTAAGGTAGAGCCCAGGTCAACGCAAGCATTCAGATTGTGCTCCTGCTGCCATCAGAGGCAGAACATCCATCGGGGGCAAGTTCAGGGTGTAGCTGAGCATCAAAGCGAGGGAGCGAAGGGAGGCAGGTGAGCTTTTTTTCATGCTTCTGACCGCGTTTTCTGGTGACTTGGCAGTATGTTCTGCCACTTGCTCTGGCTAGCAAGCTCACACGTTTTTCCGTGTGTGCTTGGAAGCTCCCCCTCATTACAGGCAACCTTCTAGGGCTGGTCCATCAGTAAGAGCTCTTTTACTTCCAGACTTGTCACAGCATGGGCGTAGGGTCAGCTGTGACACCAAAGCAAGGACTATTGAATTAGAAAAAAAGGTGTGCCTCAGTTGCTCTTGAAATAACTGTAGGTTACCTGCAAGTCAAGGTGTCACAGGGTGGACTTGGGCCTCTAAAGGAGATGGGTCCCTGCTCTGAATGGCACCAGTTTGTTCTCACAAGCCCTGAGGCTGGAAGCTGGTAAATAGGATGCAGAGCCGCTGGCCATGAGCTCCTGCTATGCTCCATCACCAGGGACAACTCCTTTAGCTACCTGACTGTCTAACGGTAGGTGGAAAGAAAAAGTGTCCTGTCCCCTCCCCAAAAGTGCCTGTAAAGTGCAGGAATGGCTTGGTAGCACCTCCAAATTGCAAAGGAGGAGCTAAAAGTGTTGCCTCTGGACTCGGCGGTTCCCCAGGGTAAGGCTGAAGGAGCGGGGGGCTGGTTTTGGAAGGGTTGTTGACTGAGAATGGGACAGTTAAGAAGACCAAGCATAAAGGCAGTGTTAGTAAACAAGGTGTTGGGAAGAGAGGAGTGGTTTTGAACTCTGAAGCCTGCGTAGGGGTAACTAAACCTGTGAAACTGAATGATTGTGGCATACAGGGTATCGGAAATCCTTCCCATAGTGTAGCACTTACTGCCTGTTTGGACCGTGTGAGATGGTGACCGTTTGTCTGAGCTGTGTTCTGTGCAAATGCTTCTCATCTGAAAGAGAATTTTTACTCATTTCAAGGCCTAAGAATTGAACCACAGCCATGGTCATTTAAAACACATCCTGGAGACAATAACAACAAAAGTAGTTAAAAAAAGAAAAACAAAAGAAAGCCCAGACAGATGCCTCTGTGTTGTTCTTTTGTAAAGATCTGTCTGTGGATATATTTTTCTTGAATCTGGTTCCCACTGTTGCTCCCTTCCTGACTAGCAGAGGATGTCTTTTTTTTTTTTTTTTTTCCCCTTCTCTTTTATTTCATAATCTGTAGAAGGGCAAAGCTGAAGATTTGTGGGCTCTATCACCGAGTGATGATAGAGCAGTATACGTGCACATTTAAAAAGAAGCATTTTTCATCATAACAGGGGCCATGTGTGCCTCTAATAAAGGGCTCGCAGCAGTATATTGCAAACTAGTTAGGAGTGGTGCAGTTCCCAGAAGCCCAGATGAGTATAAAAAAGAAGTAGGTCTGAGAAGCTGTCGGGAACAGAGACATGTGACAGAGCAAGAAGACGTAATCATCTCAGATACAGGCAGTGGGAGAAAATGATCTGCAGCGTTTGAGATGCGTCCTCCCGATTGACTTTCAAAGAAGCAGCGGAGGTGGATCCCATTCTTTATGCGAAGGCTTTGGACAGCTGAAGTCGATGGAAAGCTCTGCATATTCCGTTCAGAACAAGCCCTGAAGGCTTGATCCCGTGTTGAGATGTGTGTGACAGGTGCTGCCCCTTCGCATAGTGCTGCCTTTTCAATATTTTGTGGGGTTTTATGTTCCAAGTTAGGTTGTCAGCTTTTATGAGCTGCCTTATTGAAGCTATGTAGATACCATCATTGGATGCTCAGTAGAATTAAGGAAGCAATTAATTCTCTGGAGCCCTTAAGGAGGGCTCACGGTGGTATGACCAATGGCATTTTTGAGCTCCCATGTACTAAGAGAAGGGGAGAATTGAAATTCCTCCTGAAACCTCTCCCTTCAGTTTGACAGAGCCCTTCACTAACAAGATCTTTTTAAATGACCTGCTAAAATCTTAATTATGTTTGATAATGCGTGTTGGTTCCTGAGGAAATTTTAATGACCTAAAATATGCCTTTAAATACTAGTTATAGGTAGAGAAGCTGGATCCAACCTGATTCCAGTTCTAGTCGCTTGCTTTCTCCATCCTCCAGAAGACAGTTTTGGTTGTTAAGGTAATTGTGGTGTTTTATTTGTAGGGTGGTTCATTTCCTGAAAAGGAATCCGAAGAGAAGAGAGGCAGTTGTTTGTTCTAGCATTTGTTTGTTTTCTCTTATTTCGAGACTTTTGGAGTTGGCAAGCATCTCTGCTTGTGTATCTTCAGCAGCATGCATAACCTCATAGCCATGTACATGTTCTCCCCGAGCATCAGGCAGAAGCCTTATCTCTGTGTGCATGACATACAGCTTGCTCCATGGAAACACTTTGAGATATCCTTACCAGAGGAAGGAAATGGCTCCTGTCTCTGGATTTTTATAGCTGAACGAGTAATTCCCATTTTCCTGGTTGTAGGACATTCATGAACATGATTTTTTTTCCCAGATTTCGGGTGGTTTTACACACAGGCTGATTCTTGTAGGACTTTTGGTTGCACTTAGTTGGGGTGGCGTTGTTTCTGGTTTCTGGTGAGGTGAACCACGAGTGTATACATTATTGCAGTTGCTTTTCTGGCATTTATGATAGCCAAGCTCAAACACATGAATGCTTGCAAAAGCAAACGCAAAGGTGTGAACATGGCCAACAAGTAACTGTGAAAGCAGGGGTTTCAGAACAGACACGAGGAGCTATGCCCCGAATTGGTTTTTTTAGAGTCAACCTGGCAGAAGTTAGGAACCTCTGTGCTTTTTGAAAGGAAACTTTGCCGGGTAACGCTCTTCTTTGGTGAATATGAGAGGTGCATTTACAGCATAGTTCCTGAATTCAAAGCCACCTCAGGGATTTTGCAGCTGGCATCCAGATTGCCTCTGGTGACCGGTTTGTAGCCAGTGGGAGCCAGATGCCTACAAACCTGCCTGACCCTACAGCAAACAGGATCCTGTAAAGACAGATCCTGGTCATCTCCCCTGCTGCAGGCTGTCAGCACGAAGGCAGGCGGGATGGCTGGGGGCCTGTGACCATGCTGTGCTGCCTGCAAGCCCGTGCCAGGGGGCTGCTCTAAGTGTAGGTCCACCTGACGTTTCTCTCGGGGCAGGTGAGCAGGGCTATGGCAGAGCTGGCATCAGGGATTTTCTGATAGCTATGATAGCTACACCATGCAGGTGGGGGACTGAATGGACTCTGAGACCACCTTGGGGGTGGGGGGGGTACTCTGGAGAGATGCACCCTGTGTATCTAGCTCCTTTAGGCTGTTTTGATGGTGTTAACAGAAGAAGTCGCATGGAATTAAGGGGTGCCTTTGTGCAGTATTCTGCTGACTTTGCTATCACTGAGTACCGCAACATCGGCAGCCTGTGCAGGGGTGCGGGTGGAGCACTACGTGCACGGACACTCACGAAAAGGAAATAGTGACCTTAACCTTGGCCATGGGTTTTTTTGTGACCTCCTGGCTACCTTTGGTACTTGTTTTGTACCTGAATGACCTGATCTGCCTCCTGTGGGAATGCGGAGGGTAGAGCATTGTGGCAGGGGGTGTTATCCATGTGCACTTTTGGTTCTGGAAAACTTTTATAAAGGATTACGTGGTCTTGTTTGAGAGATGGGGTTTTCTTTATCACAACTTGCATTCAGAGAGGAGTGAAAGGGAAGGGCATGTGTGGGAGCTGCTCTGTCACAGCTTTTTCCTCTTTCCGCTCGGCTGCTGCTCAGATGTAATGTCTTGGTGTGAATATCGCGGCCATGAAAGGCAATGGGAAGCTCTGTGGGCCAACCCCTCGGTAAGCTCACCACCATCCACGCACTGCCCTTTAAAGTGTATTTTCCAGCTGCTTAGAGCAGCCCAAGTGACTGGGATGGCAAGATAAAATTTTACAGAGAGAGGGAAAAGTGCTAAGGATATTAAAGGCAAGGTCAATGTCCGGTGTGTGTGTGTGTTGTATATATAAAATGGTAAATTCATCTGAGAAAGCACTTGAGCTGGTAAAAGCGGACACGCAATGCTTTCAGGATGATGGTTCCCCATCACTGTAATGACTTTCTTGTCACTGTGTGTCCCACCCCGCTAAGTCACAGTGCCAGTCTTCGCAACATTTGGCCCCGAAGGAGTAGCAAAGAAAACACTGATGGAAATTTTAGCCTTGACAAAGCTGTCCCTAAGCTCCCCACTCCAATGCAACGTGCAACCTTTCTCGTTGACTGAGTTAGCATGAAATACTGCACCACTTCTACTGTGTTTCAGCTGAAGTTAACGCTTCCTGAGGAATGCGCATTAACTATTCCAGATGTACAGAGCTGACTGTAACGTTGTTATGGCCCCTACAAAATAGAACCACCCACACCATTGCCAATTTCGTCTTGTGACTGTGATTATATCCAAAACAAGGACTGGTGCAAGCCGAGCTCTGTATTTAATTCTTATATTGTAATACTGTGGTTAGAGGCAGCCAAACAGGCCTCCAGCCAGTGGTAACTGAAGCAAGTGGGACTCTTGGTTTGACTCCAGCAAACGTTGAAATTGGGTAGTTGGTACATCAGGTTTCGAATTGTTTTGGGAGCTCGTAAACAATTATTAATGAGGATAAAATGGCAAAACCTGGTTGTCTGGGGGTTCTGTACTGGTTTCCCTCTTTGCTCTCGTTTTTGGTATTCTGCAGCGAAGAGCATCTACGAAGCAGTTTGCTTTAAAGGTTTGCCACAGTAAAAGGACCCGGGGAGTTTTATTTTTGGTCAGCCAGTTTGTGCTGCTGCTGGTGGTGTTTTTTTGGTTGGGTTTTATTTTTTTTCCTGTTTTTTTTTGAGGGATCCCTGGCTGTTTTCATTCTGCACCTGCACATTTTTGCAAGTGTGGATTCTCAGTCATGAGCTTTCAAGAGTTATGTATTCACACTTGCAGCAGACACCTGCAAACTTGGGCACATGCTAGCAATAACAAATTCTGTATGTAAAGCACCTCACCTGTAGGAACAGGTATTTATGCTTCAAAAAACATGTGCTCGCCAGTGGCGTAGGAGTGAGAGGAAACTAGCTCCTGGGATGTCTGCTTTTCCACCTTCATTTTCTGGAACTGCCCAAAGGAGCTGGAGAGTTTGCTCTGAAAATCAACCCCTGGCTAGTTACATTTCAGCTGTCTCCTCTGCAATGTCAATTAGATCCTCCCCCCACCCTCTACAGTTTTAAAGCCTTCGAGGGTCCTGTCAGCCTTCCTCTAAGGACAGAGCCTTGTCACTCTTCCTTGCAGATCATTTTGAACTCGATGCACAAGTACCAGCCAAGGGTCCACATTATTAAGAAGAAGGATCACACGGCTTCTTTGCTAAATCTGAAATCGGAAGAGTTCAGGACGTTTATCTTTCCAGAGACGGTTTTTACTGCTGTTACCGCCTACCAGAATCAATTGGTAAGTACAGTTGTTAACTTCCACAGATTTAACTAAATCCCACCCTGCTGAAAACTCCCTTTCCCCCGACCTAAACGAGGAAGCCTTCTGATACAATTCTGCCTTCCCATGCCAACGTCTGTAGTGACCATGCATGATCCAACTCATATTCAGGAGTAATCCTTACCTATACAGGCAGTACTACTAACTTCAGAGAGCCATAAGGATTATTCATGGGAGTAAAGATGACATGAAAGAGGTTTTAATTTGTCTTCCCTTCTGTCTATTCGAAGCCGTTTGCATATTATCATCTAGTCCTTCTGTAATTATAGCTCATTAAGGAACTGTTCTTATTTGCAGCAACCCTTCATGCCACGAGCTATTAGCTGAGAGATATCCTGGTTTGCACATGATGATTTCATGGGCTTAAAAAGTTGGCTAATTAAGCTGTAAGGCTCAAACGTAAGGGAAATCACTCAGAGATATGCTTTTCAGAGGCTGCCCAGATTACATCCAGATGTTTGAATTTCAATTTGCATGCCAGTGAATAATATATACAAAATGGAGGAGATCATAACAATGGATTGCTAATGAGTAATTTTAGGAAGTATATAAACAATTGGAGAGCAGAGGATCTGCTTGACAGTGGATAGGGCTTTAATATTTCAGTCAGTGGAAATACGTTGTTGCCTTCAGTGCGATTTAGAGCGTGCTGTAAGGGCTTGATGACTATGGCATTTCAAAAAAATACAGCTTTCCCTCTCTAATTCCCCCTGCGTTAAGAAAAATATAAGCACTGTCAAAATACGTGGGCAGGCAGCATCACAGAGTCAACGTACCTGCTGGATTATTTAAAGAAGTCTGCATTTCTTAATGTGAAGCAAAAGTAACTGATGTCTAAATGCCATGAACAAAATGAAACTACTGCATAGGGGGCTGAAGAAGCTCTGAAGATAATAGTAGTAGAATTATGTCGGTCCTTATGACAGACCCCGCAACCCACTTTAAGGCTTTAATATCAACATGTATTGGTTTTAAACTCAGGTTTGTATTGGAATGCTGCAGAAAATGCATTCAGCACCTGGCAATCTCAAGACAATAATGTTTGGACAGGCGGTTAGATTTTTCCACGTAACTTTCTGTAGAAACCAGCAAAATAGTAACAGGCACAAAACCAGCGGAACCTGGAATTTATTTCTGTAGGACGGATTTGTGTTGACCGACAATATTTACACCAGAGATGTTTCTAAACTAACCTTCCCAAAGCACATACATTGAGTCCTGGAAAATTTCTCAATGGAACATCTCCGGAACCCCTAGAGGTGGATGCTGTCATTTTATTTATGACTAATGAAAATGGAGCCTTTTTTGATTTTTGCCATTTCTTTCAGAACTGTTTTAAGGAGGGATTGATTACATTTCTGGAGGTTATTAGATAAAAGCTAAATACATTACACTTTCAACAAACTATCTCATAATTTAAGATTTAAAGGGCATGCATTTGTTTAAACAGTCAAACCACTGCCACAGAGTTGAATTGTAGGTCAGATTTCATTTTAAAATGCTTTCTAGCAGATGTTCTCTGATTGTTTGTGAGACAGTCTCTCAGGAAAAATATGGCCATAAATGATTGTGAGTCTCATCTGGCTTTGGTGGATACAAAAAGTTTCTCTTGTGATGTCATACCAAAGCTTTAATATTAGGAAAATGGAAGTTTGATTGGTGAAAATATGCTCAAGAGATGAAGAGATGTCCTTATTGTTCTGCAGTGCAGTTGGCTCGGTGTGTTGGTGATCTAAGTCAAAGGAACTAGTCAGAGTTTGTCTTTTTTCAAGGTAGTTTTCAGAATGCTGCCATAAAAATGTTCACTGTACGTGAGGCACAAACCCACCGCTCTTTGCAAACCACCATGACTCAAGGGCTTACGGATATCTTGGGAGCAGAATGAGACTATAACTAACTTGCTGGGTTGTTGCAAGCTCCTGTGACAAGGTTGGTGTTCAAGGTAGTTTCCACCAGTTGTACCTGTGTGATGAGACAGCCTCAAACCCTCAGCCAGCACTGAGGTCCCGTGCTGTTTGACCAGCCTGTAGGAACATGTGGTGAGCTGCAGCATCTCCTACGCAGTGCCTCAAAACAAGGGCTTTCTGCAGAGAGCTTGCCCCTGCGTGGACCCAAAATGCCAGACAGGGAAGGCAGCATCCCGGGGGTGCAGTGAGCTGCGGGGGGTGGCAGAGCAGGTGGGTGGCAGCCGCAGGAGCAGCCGCTCAGCACATCGCTCGTACACAGCAGAGCAGTAATTAAACACTCAGGTTTTGCCTTCGTAAGGCTGTCCCCCCCTCTCTGTGTTTCCCTCCCAGAAGACTTCTTTCTCAAAATGAAAAGTTGGGTTCAGTTGTCCTCTTTTTTTTTTATTATTATTTTTTTGTTTATTTTGGAGCAGAAGCCACCCTATTTTGAAATACCTGTGTTTGATGAGAGCATTTGATTGTTTGAGGATTTGGAAAAGATCTCTTTTCTTTCTGAGACTCAAGGGCCAGCTATTAAAAATGACGTTATGGACCCTTCAATACAGGCTTTTTTTTGAGGAAAGCCAGGCTGATACCAAGCATACATAACCACTCAGTATGAAATGCTGAGAGCTGTTCATTTTCATGAGCTTCAGCTAGAGCTGGAGGCATTCACTGCC
>JAVJGI010000050.1:93550333-93573121 GCA_035590275.1 Ibycter americanus | reverse complement strand
ACATAACCACTCAGTATGAAATGCTGAGAGCTGTTCATTTTCATGAGCTTCAGCTAGAGCTGGAGGCATTCACTGCCTTGCAGGACAGGTCCTGTGTTGTCCCTTGTCAAGCTCTAACTCCCACTTACGGTTTTATTTTTAATTCTTGGAAGAAGTATGGCTGGAAAATCTGAATGTTGTGATGATGTCTTAGGTTTTATTCACCAAAACACATTTGGTTGGACAGCTAGAAAACTTCACAAGGGCAATGGTGTATTTTTTTCCTGCTCCCAAAAAAACACTGGAAGCCACCACCTATGCCTGAAAAGTTGCTCTGAGGCAGAGGGACTCCTGATCACTGGGTTACTCTGGCAGAATGGAAAGGCTGACAGGATACACTGGGCAGGTTTGTAGCTGCCTTAGAAGAAGGGAGGAGAGTTTTGGTTGTAAGAGCTCTGGTTTTCCAGGACTGTGACAGTTTTAATGGGGTTACTCCTTTAACTCAGGATCTGTCACTTTAAATCTCAGTTCTCTCCACATTTTCCCTCCCTCCTTCCCTTCCTCAGCCTCTTTCGATGCAAAAGCAGTTAAGCTTCCCCCATGTCAGGGCTGGTAGGTCTGGCTGAGAACATTTCCATCCCAGTAAAAATAAATAAATAAATAGATGGTGGGGCTGAACAGAAACAACTTCAGGTCTGCAGGCAGTGGTTCCTACTTTGGGCTCATACTAGGTGCTGTGCAGGTCCACCAATGGGGTTCAGATGTTAGCGGGGTGCTGTGTGTTGCTCATGGAGAAGACAACCTGATTCAAGCTGTTAAGGTATTTGGAGGCAGTAACGCTGTGTGTGTGGGGGTTCCTCCTGCTCTGGGTAGCATGCAGGCTGAGCCCACTGTGCCCTTCAGTCTTTCCATTGCCATACGTGTAATACACCCTGCTTTGCCTCCACAGCTTTGCAGCATCTCAAGAGTGGCACACATACACTCATACAAGGAGCATGGATAAAATTAGCAGTGAAGTCAGGAGGATGGATCGGTTAACACTTTGTATGCTGCAATACCTTAACACAATATTCATGTTGCGTTGCTCTTTTCTGTGTTTCCAGATAACCAAGTTGAAAATTGACAGCAACCCTTTTGCTAAAGGATTCCGGGACTCTTCCAGACTCACTGATATCGAGAGGTAATGGGGACTTTCTGTTTACTTTCCATGCAGATAAGATAAAGAGAAGAGAGAGTTAGTAGGAAAAGCATCCTTTCAACTCCTGAGAAGCTGTGCATTTTAACGTTATCTTGTTGCATACAGTAAGCCTCCTCCACCTCCTTTAAAAATACTTATAAACTTTATGAAGAAAGAGCTGTTTTGAGTTTTGACATCTGTTCCAGTTGGGGCCGATATATTCATCTTCCTGAGGGGGCTTCTTGAAGGGGGGAGAGGGTCAGTTTTACAACTTCAGAATGAAAAGCTTTTTTCTTATCATGCCATTTAATCCTGCTGAGGGCTGTGAATTGGGTCAATGGGAAACAAGGGCAGTGGTCCTGTGAAAAACATCTTTATAGCTCCCCACTGCTCCACACAGTGGAAAAGAGAGAGGGGAGCTTCCCAAAATACACTTCAGCAGGCCCAGACACTGAAGTCAGCAATTATTGCCATCAGGAAAAATCCCATAACTCCCACTCTGACGACAAAGATGCCATTTTTGTTTCACCAAAATTGTACGGCAGGCTGCATCAGGGGAAAGCTTTATCTGGAAACTGTGAAGTTTCGTGTGTGTAGAGCTCATTATAAACAACTGCTGCCATAGGGACAGAAGCATTAACCCACAGTTGAGTAGGAAATAAACTTCAATCTCTTGGTAGATTTCCAGTTCATCACATTTTTATGATATCATGTCAAACAGTTTGGCAAATGAAGCAAATTAAGCTGCCTGTGTCCTTTAGGCTGGAAGAGAACTAGATGGAGGTGGATATAGCGCATCCAAACTTTTTTATGAGCACACAACCATGAAAGAAATTTTGGAGAGGCCAAAACCCTCCAGGCTCCTATGCGGGGATATCCAGATGTATCTGTGAATCATCTTTCATGGCTGCGTATAGGGGACGAACTGCTCAACGAAGTTGTATCCATACAGCTAGAGAAAGTCTATACAGCATTTTGGAAGTGCATCAATCTAAGCAGGTCCACGGATGGGAAATACTGGTATATTTTATACCTTACTAGTGACGGGATCATTTGTGATCTGTTGAGTAACTGGTAAGAGAAAGTAACTTGGAGAAAACAAGCTTGTAGACTGCAGCGCACACTTGCAAAGTTGTTAAAAATTGTTTCCTAAGCGAAAGCCTTCATTGAAAATGGAAAAAAAACAAAGTAGATTTAATTAAAATAGCATAGACTGCTGTATTGACAGAGTACTAAGGTAAACAACATCCAAAGCTCAGGTTTGTATGGAATAAGTCAAGAAAGGACCCGTAGGAAGAGACGAGACTGTGATTTTCACATTTCAGTTTCCTTGTTTTACAGACAGGCGACATCTAATGACACAGCTTTGCAAGGGCTGAGAGAGTCTGAACAGATAAGCTGGGAGAAAAACTTAGTTACCTCTGTGCAGATGAACTGACTATCGTGGTGCTGGATACGAAGGGAATTTTTCCAGAGGACATCTTATTATAACAGCACATGGCATGGAGTCAGAAATGCTGAGCATAAACCGCAGTGCCCTTTTGTTTATTGATAAGTGTAAGAATAGAGCCTGAGACAGGCAGCCTAGCCCAGGCACGAACGTTGCCATGAACAATAATGTAGCCAAATGTGAAACCTACAATAAAAACAAGAAACAGAACATGAAAAGTATTGAAATGACATTAAAACTGTGGTTTCACGAGGCCAAGTTTGGTTAAGGTCTTATTTTGACTTAAACTGGAAAGCTTAGCCCCGATTAGGGAATGGCGGTATTTAAAAAAAAAAAACAAGACCTGCTGCACAAGACATCAAGTAATGAGAAGGTAAAAGGGTAACACACAAGAGGGCTGGTAAGAGACTGTTTGACAATTTCCTAAGTTACCTGATACAGTCCAGAAATACCAAGGGTTCTGTTCAGTTCCAGCATTAAAATGTTCAGGCAGACGAGAATGCCATTCTCTGAGTGCCTACCGGTTCTATAGACTTCATCTTAGCACCGGTAAAATTTCTTCAAGAAATCTGATACAAAGCAAAAGAAATAGCAAAGTGGGATATGACAACAGGAAGACTTTCTTGCTTGATGTTCATCGTGACACGTGTTACAAGATGTAGGTGATACATTGAATAGTACGGCATGACCCTTGCTTGGTACAGTTGGAAACTTAGTTCTAAGATCGCTGTCAGATAAGAATAATTATTTGCCAGGGAAAAGACTATGCAGGCCCAATGCACCTTTGCACAGCTCTTGAAAACGGAATAGTTATCTGGAAGCTGTGAAAATTACCTTCCATGCACTGCTTGCTAAGCAGGGCTGCATACAGCACGTGCGTGTACGATCCGCAGCGCTGTGCGGCGATCTCAGCGCTCTGCTGTAAAGCATCCTGTGATGTTAGGGCCAAGAGAGCACTCATTTATCGCGGGTTCCAGCTTTTCCGAATGACCTAAGTAGTGTGAAAGTGTACAGAGCTTTGTATTTCATTTCCAGGTATTTAAGCCTGCTTTTTCCTAAACAGCCTTTGGGGAGGGAAACAAATCAGATCAATTGATCTTTAGAGACCTAAAGAAATTAAATTAGTCTGGAGTCAGTTACTGCACTAAACCATCCAGTAATTGGATTGCTCCTTGTAACTGATTGAAAACAGCCTCTATCTGTAACAATATAGGGAGCTTTTCTTTATAGTAGATCTGAGAGAAAAACACATCTTTTTATGACATGATGACAGAAATTGCACTTTTTTAACCTAATTGAATATGATTTTATAAATATGTGACTTTAACGATTTCAGGCTTCCCATTCTAGATTTACGATCCTTATGTTGGAAATTCAAGCTGCAAATGCCTTTAGGATTAAATCTGTTTGCATTATATGTGTCGGAGTTAAAATAATGTATGTAAAGGTAGTGAAAATTGCAAAATGGTAAAGGAGGTAGGCAACAGCAAATCTATTGAAGTGCCTGTATTTTCTCTTGCTCCTGTCTAAATACCTTACAACGGTTTCCTTGTATTCCTAGCGATATATGCAAAGCTTTTAACTACAGAAAAGACCTGTGGTGAGTTTGGTATATATCAAATTTTCAGTAGGATGTGAGATTCCTTCCACAATCAACTCTTTCCATACATTACTTCTGGTAATCTATTTATGGCAATGGGGCAGACTTTATCTGGGGCTGCAGTGATTTAGATAAGTTGCTGATTCACCTTTTGATCTTTTTACACGGTATTTACGTTTCCTCTATTATAAAGAGACTCTCGCAGTGGTTGTGATTGAAAAGCTGAACATTTAGTACCAATTGTCAGAATGCGGAGCTTAACGTGGTGTTGACTATGGGATGCCAAATGCAGTAACGTGGATGAGCATGATCTTTTTTAATGGCAACATTTGTGAAAAAGACTGCTGCAGGTTCGGTAATGAGCAATTCACTCTGGAGATAGGCTTTAAGGGAATATTTTTATGCTTCTGCTTAAGAAAAAATAGCCAAATCCATAAAGGCTGCTAAATCATAACCCAACAGATTTATTTTTTTGTCTTGAGCCTGAATTTATCTTTCCAGTTGTTGTGAAAAATTAGCCTTTTAAAAATAAATAGATAAATAAATAAAACCATCACAATTAAATATCATGCAAATAAACCAGTGAAAAAGGTGATCATTTCAGGAGTGTGAGTCAACAGAACTGCTGTATTGTAAAATAATGATCAACCAAGAATTGAAAAATCATAACGATGATCTGAACAGGGCTTGTCTATTTGATGCTGTTACGTGGTAGGCAAGTTCAGGGTGTGGACTTGTCACTGTTAAAGAGAGCTAAGTATACCCACCTGCACGAGTCCAATAATGCTGCTGGGAGGTAGATACGTATTTCAGGAGGCAGTACGGAAAAGTATGGCTGCACACCCAAGTAATTTTTAGGCAGAGAAAGGAAGGATCTGAGGGATGGGAGAAGTAAGAGAGCTACATCCCAGCATCCCAGCTGGATTTGCATGGTAATTAGATTCTGAATTTTCCCCTGAGGAACTTCATGTCTGAGATGCAGAAATACATTGTCCTGGCTTACAAGGCTGTAAGCGAGATGGATGCTAATGCCCGGGTATAGCACTACCTGGTTGAAGTATCAGTTGAAGCCACGTGCTTAATGATGTGCTGTCCACAGCAGTCCTCTCCTCCATCCCTTACCCGCTCACACCCCAGAGCTGCCTTCCTCCCCATTCCCGCTGCTTACTGCTGGTCTAGAAGAATTTCCTTGACACTGGAAATCCCTCTACCAACAGCCAGAAATACATACTCTCTAGGACCTATTCCCATGTCCGTGGTTCAGTAGGGCTTTGTCATAGCTCTCCAGCAAGTCAAACTCCCCGGCTGATCTTTTATCCTCAGCTACTTCTCAGTCTGAAAATGTCAGCAGTCAGCCATGGGAGATCATCTCCAATGTTTAGACTGGGAGAAGTCGTCCTGAATTTAGGGAGAAACACCAGGGACTCTGGTGCCTAACTGCCTGGTATCTGGTGCCGTTCCAGGTGTGCTGAGGTTACTCCAGCCTCCAGCTGCTGCTCCAGAGGGGTAGATGGGTTGTCTGCATTTTCTGCCTCATCCCTTCCAGACCACTGCAGATAGCTTGGATGTCTTAGGACATCTAGAAAGCACTACCTGCTTACATTTAGACACCTGAAGCATTCCCTTCAAATCTGGTTCCTCCAGCTCCGCTTACTGTTAGCCAGGTAACAGTCCCTTTCCCCAGCAGAAAGCCCTCCATGCCAGATAAAATGTCTTTAGTTCCCTAGATTTTAAGCACTCATACCCTGGCTCATTTTCCACTTACGTATTCTGCGATTTATCTTTTTACTTGTGCAAAATGGTATAAAAATATTTTAATTTGCTAGTGTTTTCCACTAAACTCGTGCAGGTGTAGTGCGTGCATAAGGAGAGGGGATGATGTCAGACCAGACCCATGGTTTCCACTCCAGAGGAAGTTTTCAAGGGACTTTCCTCAGTCCCAGTTTTACAGTGCTGCTCTGTCCTCACCTCTCATCCTCTGTCTGGCAGTCAGAAAGAAATGGCTACAGTCACTGGCTGAAGTGGAGCTCTGTGGGGTTGCCTATGGTAGAGTTAAGTGTGTCGCTATATTTGGTGAAAAAAGATACAGAGAAAGAGCTTTGACATAGGTTTGCCAGTGTGTGCTTTTTCCAAGTCAGAGAAATGTAACTTTATGTTTTTCTTCACTCCCTGTATAAAAATAGTTAGTTTTCTCATTTTTATTTGTGATTGAGAGAAGCGGAGTGGGTATATTTAATAACCTCGTACTCCTTCTTTATAAGTGTCGTTACTTTTCCCATGTGATGGCCTCAGCCAGGCTACATCACTTCTATGCATATTACAGCTCTTCCAGAATTGCCATCAGCAGCGATGTTTATTGCAAGGGTCTAGTAAATACCACTTTGGAGATACACCTGTTCTTCCTCCTGCAATCATCAAAACCTAGATTTTTCGTAATTTAATTCTTGTTTCCCTTCTCTTTTAAAATGATATGTGTTCTTGGAGTATTGCATCCATCCAACATTTGCCTGATAGTTTTGACTGTGTGTGAAAGTGTTCGGTAGCTCTGTATTAGCTTTCAGGCCAAATTAAACTTCATCTCACCTGAGCCAATGCAGCCCAACGGGCCCTGCCTCTTCCCTGGTCACAACTGGTTCAGTTTTAGTCTAAGTAGTGGAACAGAGCTACTTTGTTCTAGTCTAGGATTTGCTCCGTCCCGTGTCAGAGCTGAATTAAGCTCCTATGGTCAGCCTGTAATATTCATCTACCAGTATAAGAGCAACTATATGTAGCAACTTAATATGTCTGTATGTTTGTGCATGTGTAAAATAGCAACTAAAAACCACAGGAACATGAAGGCAGAGTGATATCTGAACAGTGGTTCTGACAGTGTACTGTTCAGTCTTTGCTGTTATTATGGAAATGTATTTGGTCCTCCTGCTGTGTTGGGCTTTTTTTGTTTGCATTTGTTTTTTTGTTGTTTTGGGGTTTTTTACGGACTTGTTTTTAGCGCTTGTGTCTTGGACAAATTAGTCATCTTTTCCCTTAAAAAAAAAAAAAAAGTTCTACTACAGTGCGACTTCCGACAAGTTTATTTTTGTGCCTTCTCAGCCCATTTATTCCATCTGTCTTCACCTCACCTCACTTCTGATGTCTTCTGTTATCTGGGCTTTCTTCCAAACATACTAACTGGCAGCTACAAAAAAAGGAAACCTTTGAAATGCAGAACTAAAGAAGTCATTCAGGCTGCAAACTGATAATTCATACACTTTATATCCTGTTCTGTATTTTTCTTTGTGTTGAACTGAATGGCCAAGCAAAACATGGTTGGCAGTTTTATTATTTTATTATTTTCCTTCTGTTAATTTTTTTTTAATTAACATTGCCTTTTCCTTGTAAAGAAAGAGGCAGAAAACAAAAGAAAAAACCAAACCCCATGACACCAGGAACAGGGAGCAGATTCTGAGGATATTCTTACCTTTTTTCTTACCTAGCACTTGGATAGTATGGACAAAAAAAGAAAACACTAACAGGTTGCTTGGCTCGACTCTGAAATTTGTACATCTTGCAGTGACTCCTGAGACAGTAACTTCTGCAGAAGATCTGAGTTCAGAGTGCCTGGCTCTGCCACCTGCTCTTTCTCACCACAGTCTGGCTTTTGCACATTGTCTTCAAAGGCGGTTGAGCCTGGCTCCCAGTGGAATGGGTGGCTGCCTATTGCATCACCTCCATCCTCTCTGGAGCCATGGTATAGCTCTAAGATGGATACTAACCCAGGCCTGGCTCCAGCAAGCTGGTTCTGGAGACAGTAGGCATCCTGTCTCCATCCCCTGGGTGCTGGCTCTGCCAGATTCAGGAAAATCCATAGCTTCGGTTGCATGCTGGCATGTAGCAGCATCAGGGTTGATAATGCATTGTGGCCAGGTGAGCCCTCTTCTGTATCAGCAGGGGTTGTGGTCATGTGCTTCAGAATCAGGGTCATGGTGATCACCAGGCTGCTGTGAATGCACGGGGGAAGCAGAGTAACAGCAAAAGGAACAGAAAAAAATGACACAGAGAAGCATCAGAGAGATGCTGGCTTCCACCTATGAAGAAGTACTGTTTTTTCATCTTGATTAAAGATCTTGCTCAAGGTAATCTGGGACTTTACCATCTCTGGGGAGAATTTCTGTAATCTGGGCTGACAGCAAAAGGAAGCCAGCATCCTCACGCAGGGCCTCGCTCCTCAGCTGCTTCCCAAGTCAGCTCTGTTTTCTGCCATCTCCCAGTTCATATCCATGGCAAGATCTTGGGTTTAGTCTGCAAAGCATTAGTAGATCATTCATCAGCTACATCACAATTTTCCTATCTATTTTTGATCCTCTGAGACTACTCTGTGCATTAACTAAACAAGGCCAAAGACTCAGCTTGCAGCTGCCAGACATAAAGCATCCCTAGATGGAAGTTTAGTTTTGGAATCAGTTGCCAGCAGGGGCAAGAGTGAAATCTTCAGTCAAGAGGTTAAAACCCAAAGAATGGCAAGATTCTCCCTGTGCACTCTAAAACCTTGTTAATTGATAAATTCTCCCCACCCTTCACTTTCTTCAATTCCTCATTCAAAATTCACCATTTTATTTCTTGCACAAAGGAGAGAAGTGTTTCGTTGGTAGTAGGCACAGGTTCATTGACAGGGCTAGGCTCAAGGTGTGCGTCTGTCAGAATGCAGACCATTGGGATCAGCCCAAGCACCTTTTCCCTTTTACCTCTCCTCACATTTGTCCTGCCTCAGCATCTTCCCTGTGGGTGTGCTAGCTAATACAAGCCTAGCTTTTCCCTCTGCGTTTGGCACACGGTTCCTCCTTCTTTTTCTCAAACAGCTTCAGCCCCTAACTTGTTCTCCAGCCTGTCATGTGCTACTATTACCCAGTTGTACACATAGCACAGCTTAATCATAGTAATATATTATGCCTATGTGTGTGTTTTTTCCCCCTCCTCTGGGTATTTACAAGATATCTGTGAGCTGAAGAGCAGTCTGGAAGACTGAAAATTGTTGGTAGACCACACAAAAAAATTTGACAGAATAAGGACATCTTTCCTTTATCAAGCTGGTGGCTTGTGATCTCTCAAAGCAAAGTTTATTGTTAATTTATTGCTGATAGAAGAAACTACGGAGTTTTAAGATATATTGAAAGGTAAAGGTAAAAATCATTAGGTCCAAGTATTAGATAAGTGTCTGATTGCAAACTGAGTAACAGAAGTACAGAAGTTGAGCACTGAGTAACTGGAAGTTACTTTGTTCTTCAGCCAGTTCAGTGTGGATCAGCTCTGAAAAATACTAAAGGAAAGCTTTAAAAAACCTCCACCATACTCTTCACTTGCTAATTTATTTTTATTGAGCAGAATCATAAAATGGCAAATATTGATTTATTATTCAATAATTTATAAAATTATTTCCATAAATCCTTTGAACCTCATTGAGATATCTGAAGACGTTGCATAGAGAACTATAAAGCCAAAGGTTTACATTGATGTATTTCTTTATATTATTATTATTATTATTAAGATTATTTTTATTTTAATTTATTATTATATTTTGGGACTTAAAATAATTTATTTTATTGGTCCACTCTACACAGCACCATATTCTGCACCACCTGCTTCCTCCTACACATCTACTTTAGATAAAGGCTGGAGGAGGCTGGCCTCCTCTTTCCAACCTATGTTGGGACACTTCACGTGTTTCCATAGATTAGATGAATTGTAACCCTTTTCTTCTCCAAGAAGACTTTATCTCCAGGTGGTACTCTCTGAACATGAAATATTTGAGCATGATGCAGAGGCCACCATCCCTTTCCTTTGAAACACAAAGGGAAGGAAAGATTATCCCTTAACTTAGGTCACTTGTCCAGGGTGGGGGAGACCTGATTGTAGACTTCAGCTCTTGTTTTTTTAGGTGGAAGAACCAGTGCTTAGTAGGTAACTCAGAGATATACTTAATGACTGGAGAAAATACACCACTTCTTCTTTGTTTCGTTTTGCATGCTTAGATGGTTTCCTGCCCAGCTTTTTGTGTTCCATAGGTCTATTTGGAGGTTTATATGTAGCATGTGTTGTATGTGGAAAGAAGAGTGTCCACCTGAAGGCTGTGGGGACCAGGTGCCTACATTCTGCTGTGAACTTCAACGCTTTGCACTCATGATGTGAATCAGAGTTTCAACCTTTAAAATGAAAAATTAGTAGGCATGTTGCACCTACTAGCATAAACCACCTACATGGTTAGGCAAGTTAAGCATATACGATTTTGAATATTAAATCCCAGCTGCACAAAAGGAACTGCTTTTGTGAAATTGCCTCCTTTCCCTGATCCAAGTTTCCTCATTAGTCTGCTCTCTCTGCCATAAAAACCTTTGCCTCTTGTGCCAATGAATGAGATTAATTTTTTAAAATCTTTAGCATACTACCTGCAACATTACAGCATCAAAAATAAATAAATAAACCTACCACATAGTTCCCTGGTTTCAAACTTTGCAGATTCAGGGTTCACTAAGAAGTCATCTCTCTTTTTCCTTTAAAAGACAACCACCATACAGAATAATAGAGTTCTCTGTCTAGCATACTAACCCATCTGGAAAGAATTTAGTCTGTAATAATTGTGGGCATTTGATTTAGCTTTAAATCCCTGTAGGTAATTCAAATGTAAATTTATTGGGGTGAGTTTATCCCCAAACCACCATTGGATCCAATGTTTTAGAGATTAATTTGGCCCACTGTGCTAGAACTAGAGCTTGCATTGTTTCTGTTGCATCAGGATGTTATTACAGGCTGCAATGTCTGTTGTTGTAAGCAGACCTTTACTAGAAATAAAGCCAATAGGGACAATACCATCACCTGAATCACATTTATTTTTCAGACCTTTAAAGATTAGTAATTCTTTGGTTATGAATACATTTATAGATTGGTATCTAAATCACTCAGACAACACTGGTCTAAATAATTCTGTTATTCTGTACTCATCTGAGTCTTTTTGGTTAAGTACAATTCTTTGCATTTCACATTCTGCTTCAGGAAAAAAAAAAGTTTTAAGAGGCATTCAGCACATAATGTAAACAATGGCATCTGTCTTTTTCTTTGTAAAGTCTTCTTCGAGATAGCCCTGATATGCCTACTGTTTTCAATCACTTAAAAGGCAGTAATCCAATTATATCATCCTCTATGTAGGAGCTGCCATTGCTTTCAGTCCACTTCCAATCCTGACACAAGTAAATCACTTTGATAAGATCCTCTTTTTATTTATTTTTTTTCTGAGGAGACTAGCATAAGTAATGATGCCAGTGATAGACCAAGGACAAAATGACCATAATGGGCTTTCTGTAGGAAAGGAAAACATGTGCCATTGTGATTTATCATGTTACTTGGAAAATTATTTTCCTTGGAATTTCTGTAAGAGCCACGCTCTCCAAGCGAAGGGCATTAGCAAGTATGAATGGCCAAATGGTAAATTCAGACAAAACCTTCACTGAGCAGCAGATTTAAACAGCTATCACTACCTAGATTTCTTAAATGGGAACAGAAGGTCAAAGCCATTTTGGAAAAGTGCCTAGATCGTATTCATCTTTGGGATAATGCCACATACTTACATGGAAACGCGCTGGGAATGTGTAAGGTTGGATCTTCCTTACAAACTGCTATGGCTTATCGTGCAGATATGCCTTCCTTCTATTTAAAAATTGTTTGGGTGACTTCAGTGCTTTGCGCTACCAGCGAGGCGGGGGCCTGGCAGACACTTCCAGCCTCCCAGAATAGACGCGGCACGAGATGGGCAGTATCTGCAGACTTCCTGCTACGAACTGGCCTCGACTCTGGTGCTGAGAGAGCACGGTTAGAGCTGAGTTGTCTCTGGACGCATCTGCCTCTTGCCCCTGACTTCAGAGAAATGGGAGAGCACCAGATGAGGTGGTCACATATGATGTGAAAGCTTGTTTGAAAGGAGCTGGACCACAGGTGTCTCTTTGAACCCAGATTGATCACTCAGCACAAATAACCTTAGAGCTTGTGTTCGCAAATTTATGAAGAGTGCTGGTCTTATATCCACTGTCTTGAGACCACATCTAGGAAATGCAGCGGGAAGTTCACTCTGCTTTGCTGGAGAAGCAGTACCATGCAGGTAAGAGGTGATCAGCGATGTCAAAACACTGCAGGCCAAGCCTGGCATTTGCAGTGACGTACCATGAGGTAACCCTTTGGTGAAGTAATTTTGGAGAGTGAGTGTGAGAAAGCTGTGATCTGGACAGGGAAACCGCAGTATGTTCATTGCATTTAACTAAATGAATTAGGAGGCTGTTTAGGATGTTATTGATGCAGTAGGATTTTTTCCTTTCACAGAGAAAGCGTGGAGAGTCTTATCCAAAAACATTCCTATGCCCGATCCCCCATTCGAACCTATGGAGGAGAAGATGACCTCGGAGATGACAGCCAGGCAACACAAAGCAGAGGTAGGAAATTGTGCTTGTGAAGTAAACCGTGGTGACCTAGTTATGCTTGAGAAAAGGAGGACCACAGTCAGTGCTGTGGTACCCTGAAGCAGTTCTCTGGTGTGTCTCTCTGCCATGTAGTCCTATAATGAAGAAGAATACTTGTTACCTTATGGCTCTTCTGGACATCAGATATGCCCAAGGCACTGGTGTGGGTGGCTAGTTCAGGAGGCAGCTCTAGAGATGCTTGTACAGCCCTTGCCATCAGAAAAGAACTATCTCTGCTTCCTTTTTAAGATGACTGAGAAACAGGCAACTTCTTTACCGTGGTGCTGAGAACAAGCTAATACCCTGCATCCCTTGGCAGGACTTACTGCCTGGGGCTCAGCATCATTTCTAAAGTACTGTGTAGATGTGCTGTTGGCTGCTCCTCCAGTCTTCTGTGAACAGAGTACTGGTTCTGGCCATCTTCAGCCAGCCTGTGGTTAATCTGCTTTGCCTCTATAGGAAGAGGAGTCCATAGCTCCCTGGAAAATGGATGTTTAATCATCTCTTGGTCTCTAAAAGGTGATTCTCCTGCTGAGGTAATTCACCTCAAATGCTTTGTTAAATGGTTTGTCTACTTTAGCAGTAGTAAAAAAATTTTTTTATGCAAAAGTAAGAGTAAGACAGGGTTCTTTGTGGGGATACTTGTTGGACAAATTGCATCTGTCATAATTTGCCACTGGAAATAGATCCCAAACCCACGCTGTGGGATTGCTGATGAGCATAAACTTGTGTTGCATTATACTTTGCATGTTGACTTCATGACCTGTCTGATACGCCACAGCCACTTGAGGTAAAGCAGTTCTATCTGCTTTCCGACTGGCAGTGCCCTTGTCTTGTCCTCTAACTTCATACAGTGTTTCTAAGATAAGAGCATTATTTCTGGTCATAAGCTCTCCGGGCTTGTGCAGGGAAAACACACTTATTTTTAACCACGAGTTGCTCTTCAACAAAATGTGATTAGGTGGGCTTGTTCATACATGTCTATTCTAAGAGCAGTTCCTTAGATTGTGGAGTTTCTGGAGCAACTCCTCAGCTGGTACGATACCATCCTTTCACATGATTCTGGGGGATTACCTTGGTTCATGCCAGCTTAGATCCTAGGCCAGTTATTGTTGAAGACAGTGCTAGATTTTCCCACACCAGCAGTGCTCGGAGCAAGGCATCTTCTCTCCAAGAATTAAATTTCTTGCTGGTGTAATGTCCTCCTTTGGGAGTGACAAGATGAACAAGGTGAACCTCAGTATGACAGCTGGCCATTAAAGCCTTTCTCTTCTGAAGAGAATCCCTAGGAAAGTGTCATAGGAGGGGAGAATAGTTTATTACACTTAGTTTTATGTATAGTAGATACAGGGTACAGTTCTGCATTTGCTTGCAATATGGCAAACGAGTAAGTGATGAAGATGATGAGTTGTGGCAATCAACTTTTTTCTGAGAGCCATATGCTAGCATAGTATGTGATCATTCTGGGCAACCAGACACGTGTGCAGAGAGTAAAACACACTGCTCTTGCAGATGAGTAACTGGTACTGCCTTCACTCTCTGTTTAGGTCTGGTGTCCTTAAATAAGGAAAAGTCCTCCAAGATACGAGGAGAGAAATGATGGTCTTACTGAAACTCCACAAATATGTTCATTTCTTCCGATGCATTTTAAAACTACCTTGCATGCAAAATTGAGGGATGTCCTCCCATACATATGAGAGTTGGCAGCCAAATACATACCCGTTGCTGGGTGGTGTGAGTTACAAGCTCTCTGAGGTCTCGGCTGCCTCAGAATTACTAGAGCACATTCCCTTGGTGCTGGCAAATGTGGTATGTGAGACTTTTTTGAGTACTAAGTTGCAATTAGAGACCACTGCAGATGGAGGAGGAAAGGGTGCTCGTGGAGGTTCTTCATGAGAATCATAGAATAGTTTGGGTTGGAAGGGACCTTTAAAGGTCACCTAGTCTAACCCCCCCTGCAATGAGCGGGGACATCTTCAACTAGATTGGGTTGCTCAGAGCCCCGTCCAACCTGACCTTGAATATTTCCAGGGATGGGGCATTTGCCACCTCTCTGGGCAACCTGTTCCAGTGTTTCACCACCCTCATAATAAAAAATTTCTTCTATCTAGTCTAAATCTACCCTCTTTTTGTTTAAAACCATTACCCCTTGTCCTGTTGCAGCAGACCCTGCTAAGAAGTTTGTCCCCATCTTTCCTATAAGCCCCCTTTAAGTACTGAAAGGCCACCATAGGGTCTCCCTGGAGCCTTCTTCAGGCTGAACCACCCCACCTCTCTCAGCCTCTCTTCATAGGAGCAGTGTTATATCCCTCTGATCATTTCATGACCATTTAGAGAAGGAATCCCATACTTTGTGTAAAACAAAGTCAGTCTATGGCTGATATTTATTTCCAATCATTTCAGCACTCACCCGGAGCATTCTCAACTCAGCCTATTTCAGCCATCTAAAGATGGAAGCAGCTAGCCTTCAGTAGTATATTTATCACAAGAAGTCAATTTCCAAAGGAATTAACAGAAAAGAAATATATAAATCCAATTAAAACTCTTTAATGCTTAATGTCTGGGTGCCTGTGCTCTAGCATCCACACACACAGAACTCACAGTAGCCGCCTGGAACAGAGCCAGACGTAACCTTCTAGGCAAATCCAGATCCGCATCCCTCTTTCCCTGTAGTGCAATAATGCTCAGATATCCCCGGATTTGTAAAGGATCTTGTTCTGGTCTGTGAGCGTAGTGTTATCCTTATAGTTTGGCTCTGGATCCCAACTTCCCGGTGGTTAGGATCTGGTTCAGTGGTAGGGCCAGGATTTGGTTCAAGTCCATGTCTACTGCTGAACTGACACAATTTCTTCTTCCTGTTACTGGGCCGTTTTACTTGTTTCATTAAGCAGAGGAGGAATTCGTCAAGAGTAGCTCTCTTTCTGATTTGAGAATATATCTCTAAAGAGATTTATGGGTTTTTTTTTAAATTATAATCTGAATTTTTTCTTTCTGTTCCTGTTGGCTTATAATTTTGTTTTGAGTATGTGGCTACAATTGCTTAGTATACATAATTCCAAGAAGTTTACCTTGACAGATAGATGTCTTCCTATTTTTTCTTCTCACAATTTGGATGAACCTATCTTCTAGAATCAGATTTATGAAACTAATACCTGCTGTAAAGTGTGTTCTCAGAATATGTTGCAATACTGGCTTAAAATTATGTTTTGCCAAATACTCTCGCCATCAAATTTATTTCTTAAAGTAAGAAATATTTTCTCAATGGATGAAGTTGGACAAGAAGGAAAATACAGAAGGGACATGAATTGAATTATTGTTTGAATAGGAATAAAAATTAAGAGTTTATTTATAGGATTTTATTGTATTCCCCATTTCTAGAAATCAGATATCTGATGATGACCAGATGCACAGAGGAACTGCAGAGGTGAAAGGCAACAGTCTCACCAGATTATTTGAAAATGACCATGTGTAATGACTGAAACAAATTATTAGTGTCCCAAAAATTTAACTGTCAAAACAAAATAAGTAATTAATTCTAATATAAAGAAACCATTTCCCTTGTTTAATGTTTCTGCAATCTTCAGTGAAAAAGTGTTTTAAAGAAGTGGGAGATTTGTGAAAATAATGTTTGGAACTTTTCAGATGAAAAAAATACCAAAGAAACCACTTCCGTTTGATCAAAAGTATACAATTACCCCGAGAGCATGTTTTTAATGTTTTTGTGCATTTCACTTAAAGCCTCACATCTCTTACTATGATTTGGCATTAGTCTTGTTTCTTAGAGCACTGTACACAGTTGCGAAAACAACAAATGTTCTGACATTTTAGAATTTTTTGTTCTGTGTTTTTGAAAAAGTCAGGTTGATTGAAAAGATGCAGTGTTGACAAGTTTTACTGGGGTTAAAAAAAAAAAAAAAAAAGGAAATCTTGCGGTGCAAATTACATTTTTCTGCATTTTTGCCAGACTGAAATTTTAGAAAAAAATAACCAGTTCTACCGAGGATCTGATGTAGAAAGCTACAAGCATGTCTTCAAAACAGGGAGATCTCACGTCAGAGTAGATGCTTCAGTGTTTAGTGGCAGCATTACGAAGTTCTTCAGTGTTTAATACCAAAAACGTTCAATGGGCAAAGCTGACTTTACTGTTCAGGTGACTGCAACCAGCTCCTTAAAATGAAAATTTGTCTTAAGATGTAGTGATAAAGGACAGCAACTGGCAAATAGTAATATAAAGAAAGGAATAAGGAGAGAGAAGTATTTGGGAATTCCTTCCAATGACAACTTGTCATTAAAATCAGCCTTGCACTGAAAGACTCATTTTCTCCCGTTTTGCTATTTTACCAGCCTTGTGTGTGGCAGTGCAAACGTCAGCCGTTCTTTCTCTTTGCTTGCAGGGTCAGCCTTCACAACATCTGATAACCTGTCCCTCAGTTCCTGGGTATCCTCCTCAACCAGTTTTCCTGGATTTCAGCATCCACAGTCTTTGAGTGCCCTGGGTACCAGCACTGCATCCATAGCTACGCCCATTCCTCATCCAATCCAAGGATCTCTGCCTCCGTACAGCCGCCTGGGAATGCCTCTTACACCCTCTGCTATAGCCAGCTCCATGCAAGGTAGTGGCCCCACTTTCCCTTCCTTCCACATGCCTAGGTACCACCATTATTTTCAGCAGGGTCCTTATGCAGCTATCCAGGGACTGCGTCACTCCTCCGCAGTGATGACGCCATTTGTATGAGTGACGTAAGACGAGAGAAACATGAGATTTTAAATGTGCAAGCTTCGTATGAAAAATACAAGGGACCTTCCTGAAAGGCCTGTGGTAGGAGTGCTGAACTCGTAACAAACCAGCTAAGAAAATGCATTATGGATATAGATTCCTCTGCTGAGGGATCTCAAGAAGAGAGCGTGCAGCTTGAAGCTGCTCACAGATCTATGTGTAACACAGCCGAAATGGATCCCAAAGCTCCCAGGATTTTTGGTCGCGTGCAGCTTGTTCCAAAGGTGCATTATACCTAGTGGAAAGCGATTATGTTTATGCAGCAGTGTACAAATTAATTGTGTATAGGTCTTTTTTTCATATGCTAGAAGAATTCTGACAAAGGCAATACTCTTACTCATCTTCATCTCTTCTTGTGCCTGATGAGCATCTAAACAGAAAAAGGTATTGCTGTAACTTTGAGCATGTTTTAGGCTACCAGCACACACTTGCTGGGAACGGGACAAAGTGGAGAAGACCACTGTCCTTTTTAAAAGACTGGCTTATATTCATCAAAAGCAGTATTTCTTAGTTGCTACTATAATCCCAAAGAGAAAATTATTAACAAGTTTTTCTTTCTTTGTTTCTTTCACAAAACACTTATCGGTTCCAAGAAAGAACTGTGTTACAGGACTGTAGCAGTATGATGTATTCTACCCTTCAGTCTAAAAAGAAGTTTGCCCTATATCCTAGGGGGAGCAATTTAACTGTCTAGTAAGGTATGATGAAAGAAAATATTGATTTGGGAAAATCTGTTACTTAGAAACCCAAGATACTAGATCTTGAAATCAATGCTTGTTTGCTGCTCTGCTTGTCACTGAAGACCTGCTTCTAGCTGCAAATGTGTACCAAGTTAACCAGATTTCAGGCTAGATCAGTCTATAGAGTCTAGATCAAACTATAATCAAGGGGTTGGTATAAGATGAGTGACATTGGAGTATCCTTCTATTTGTTCTGATTTTCTTGGGTTTGGTCATGGCTGTTATTATACAAGCTCTTTGGCCAGGAAAATGTGGGTTGTACTGCCTGTTTTCCTATGTCCCAGTAGAATGGTGGAGTTTCCTTGGGAAAATACCAGCGCAGAACTTCACATGTAATTTTTTTTTTAATTCACATCTGTATTTTTCAGTTAGTAATTAGGGTTCTCATTCAAAGCACTGCCCACTTTTTCCAGAATGTTATGTTTGATGCAGTAGAGGAACCGTAGAGGTATAAGAAAAATTGACCTGTTTGCAAAGAGCTAGCTAGCATGAATCCTTTGCACTGCTGAAAAGAATACCAGTGCAATGCTAGTTTTCTGCGTGGTGAGAGCTGGGATTTCACTGTAAATAAGTCAGCACAGAGTTTCTGTGTAGAGTGGCATCCAAGTTATAGAAGATAACAGATCTACTGTTAAAAAAGAACTAGCAATCCAATCTCATATATTAAAGATCTGCGTAGAGCTGGAACACAGAATGGAAACCAGACTTTTTTGGCATTATTCTCTACTTCTGACTAGTGTGTGTTGGTATCATACGGTAAGATGCAGAGCGCAGTACGCTGAGTCACCTACCTCCCATCTCTGTGAAGGGCAAGGCAAGTCACGCGCCTCATCTTACGTGCCCCATCACACAGAGCAATGACAACCTCCCAGGCTTTTCTGAGTTTCTACTGTGGGCCAGTACTCGCATCCCACAGATACGGGCCATCTGTATGTATTTCACAGTAGCTGAATTTAAAATCTTGCCAAATTGGCCATTTCAATCACCTCAGCTATCTGCAGTATCATCCCGATTTCCCTTTACTCACTGTTGGATGTGCTGATAAAAAACAGCCTGAGGCAATTTGCAACTTCTGTGCTCTGTATGTGAATGAAAACAAACATACATTTACAGTTTCTGAGTTCAGAGCTACTACAGAGTTCCATAAGTTAATATAAGAGGCCAAGCTCTGCAGTATTTAAATGGCTTAGAATCAGACTCTGAATTTGGCTTGATGTATCCAAATGTTAGATTTTGCTCCAGGCTATCAGATTCACCTGAAAAGTGCATGTTGCAAGGTTGAGTCTACCCATTTTGATATAAACCCCCTATTTTTCAGGAAATTAGATGATACTGGCCCTACAACAACATAACTCTTCAGGTACATATATGATTCCATAGAAAGAAGAATTTCACAGGAGATTTAGAAGAAAATTTTAATCTCTCTCCTTCAGTTACTTGACTTCTCCTAGAGGTGTATGAAGGCTTTATGACAACATGTACTAAAGCCTGTAGGGAAATCCGATTTCTTTTATCTGTTTCCTTCTGCAGCTCCATTAACTTATCTGGAATTGCAGGGGATATGGTTAGGTTCAGAATTCAAGCCAGTAGCTTTAACGTTGATACTTCCATCAGGAAACGGTCAAGTAAGTAGGCAGCTTTGACACGACTCCAGAACTAAGTTTGAACAGGTAGGCTGATTTGGACGTGCTTTACAAGTCACACAAAGCCTGCTCATATATTGACTGTCTTTCCTTTGGGAAGGAAGTTCAGAGAAATAAACAGTACCATCTCTTTAGCCCTGCCCCAGTCCCTGTTCTGAAAACACCGATATTTGGCATGCAGAAATGCCCCAAATACTGTTTCACAGAAAATTCTGCAGGCTTTTCTGGGAGAACGAAACTGGATTTTGACAACATCATTTACAAAAATATTAAATGATAGACAAGTGCTTTTCACTGTGAATAAAATGGGATTAATATTTGAAAAAATATGGCAGTAGACTGTCCCTATATAAAAACATGATAAGGCCAATTCCTCATTCATGTTTTCTGTGATGAGTTTCACACTGCAGATGATGCCGAACGAACAAACTGTCAAAATCCACAGCTTGGTTTTTCCAGTCAGATCAAGTCTCTTTCAATGTGCTCATCCCTCTTCATACTGCTCTTTGGAATATGCTGTTCTCCAGTGGTTTAATTCCTTTGCATCAGAAACCCACTGGGTTCCGCACTAATACAGAGTCATGGGGGGATCCCAAGCAAAGGAATGAAGGCAGCTTGTGAGAGCCTTTCCCAGGAATAAAGTCAATAGGTATGTCCAGTTCTCGTCTCCTCATCTTTGCCCTCACAATCCTACCAGCAAAACCTGTTGCATAGAGTTGAGGCTGAAGGGATTAAGTTCACAGAGACCACAGGATGCCCAACAATGTTGCCCTGCCACCTCGCCAGGTTTCTTCTCCCTGTCCCTCTCCCCTTCCTGGGGGCAGGGGCAGCATGGGAGTCATTCCAGGGATAAAATTCCTGCCCACTGAAGTCAACCACAGATTTCTTGACTGTAACGGAGGTGGGATTTCATTCAACGTCCTCACCTGAATATAAAGTCTAACTGTAAGAACAGTGACTGTGGCGACAGCAACAATATAGGAACTCCACAGAAAAGGCTAAACCTCCAACTACAAGTCAGCTTAAGCACTGATTTCACAACTGGAAGAAAATGAATGTAGATTTGTAATTAATTGGTTAAAGAATGAAGTTGCTTTTCCTAAAAAAAAATTATCTGTACTACTTCGACAATAACTCAGTAATTTATTTAAGGAGTTGCTGTACTGCTGTCAAAATTGTATCACTTTCAGGACAGAACATCTGTTGCTGGTAGATGATCTAGGAATGCCAAATATAACCTAGAGTTCATTTTCCAATATAATTCACATTCTATATCCCACGAGAAGTGCTCTACACCTTCATGAGCTCTCTTGACTGAGCAAACTGGTGCTGGTTTATGTTGTTGGGTGTTTTTTTAAGAAGGGTGGAGAGAACATGCCTGAATATGCTTATCAAAGAGAATGATAAGATCATCCTCCAAAGTGTTACAAGTTCTTTAGGGTGTTTTCTGGATTACCCTTTTATCCATAGATAGTCAACAGCCTCAGGTCTTTAATCCAACAAAAGCATCCCAAAGACTAACAAAGCTGCTTTAGACGCATTTGTCTGGATTTCTTTTGCTTCTACTTTTGGAGCCCTGAGAGAAGCTAGACATAAAAAACATTTTAAATTTGCTGTTTGGTTTGAAGTATTGCTTTATATGGCCTGAGGCACTGTGAAAGACAGAAATTCAATGACACTGGGTTTCAGTGGTACTCTTCTAGGTATAAACTTGCAAACAAGCATAGACCAAGTGGATAAAGGTACTGAGTTTCTAAAGGAAATGCTTCTTCATGAGTTCAAAGATGGTAAATTGTATGATAGTTAACATACTTGCTAGTACAAACTACAAAATTCAATGGGAAATTTTCTCCCGGAAGGCTTTATCCATGGAGGCTGGGGCCCTGCATGAGCCTGTACACATAAGAAGATGTTGCTGCTTCCAACATCCAGCAAACACTAACCAGCATTTGAAAATAAACCTCTTTTAAACTCAAAACATTTGGGCTGGCAACTTGATTATTATGCACTACATCTTCTTTCTATGTCTGTATACAGGGAAAGAGAAATACCAATGAAAATAATTGCAAAAACTTGGGGAGCTTTCCAAAACTTTAAGTAAATATAAATTGTGGTTATTTACCCTAGATAAGGAGCAAAAGCAACAGTGAGATCAGTGTGATGCTTAGGGCTTCTTATCTGGGAGGGAGTTGTGGCCACAGCGCTGACACTCATCACCTGCAGAGGGATGACACTCACTCTCTGCAAGATCAGTTTTGGTTTTAGTGAGATTTTATTCTCTCTCTTCCTTACAGAGCATTTTCTGCTGCAGGAGATGTGGTTTCTTTACTAACCACTCACTTGCTGGCCAGAGGATATATGTATTACTCTGTAATAAACTGTCCTTGCATATAGTCTCTAGTTTATCAAATGACAACTTCTTTTTCTTTATTTTATCTTTTTAAAAGAAAACTAAGCAGTGATTTAAGTAAACTCTGAAGTAACTTTTTATGATAGTTTAAGGACAAAAAATACAGTTTGCTGTATTTTACCTTTAGCACATTTAAACAATCTTTTCTTTCCATTTTTTTTTTTTTAAATTGTACCTTCAGAAACATGAGCAAAGATTTGATTTAGAAATAAGGAAGGTAAAAAACTGGATGTAACCTCTTTACAGAATGTACCACAGTTCTGCTGTTTGCTGTGTTGACTTTGTTGTTTATAATGCATTGCGTGAGCACATTCACCATGTACTGAAGTGTGTGTTTGTGTGTATGGGGTGGGGGTAGGGGGAAATCTTTTTATGGAAAAAGAAGTTGTGAACATAAACTATGAAGCAACATCTAATGAAAAGTTTCTTTTTAAGTGCAATATATTTATTTCTGCTCGAAATATAATATCAACATTATGTAATATTTGAAGCATTAAATGTTATTTGTAAAGAGCTTAAAATTATATATATATAT
>JAVJGI010000050.1:93534543-93550233 GCA_035590275.1 Ibycter americanus | reverse complement strand
AAGCATTAAATGTTATTTGTAAACAGCTTAAAATTATATATATATATCACAAAAATTGTACGGAAGTGCAAATGTGTGGATATTCAGTTTCTTTCATTAAAATATTGGGTGTTTTGATATATCATTCTTATTTAGCCAAATCTTTCTGCTTCTGTTGTTTTTCCTCTAACCAAGTCACTGAGTGCAGTAGAACAGGTGATGGATTTCTCTGAGAGTGCACAAAATCCGGTAGGGCTGCTCATCTGCAAAAGGTGGTCTCAATCTTGGATCCATATGGAATGATAGTTATACTGTAGTTAAATACAATTGTAGTTTGCACATAGTTACACAAATTATTTTTTTCAAAGTGGTTTGCAGTCATATTCAGAAAAGTTGCTGGTTTTGCTACCGGAGCCCAAATAAGTGGCTGAAATATGGGGCTCCCAGGATCCTCAAGATACTAAACAGAGATGTATGAAACATAGCCTAAGAAGAAAGTAGAAAGGAATTAGGTCTGTTTAGTCTGGAGGAGTGAAGATTGTGAGAAGATACAATAAAAGTTTTCGAATGCGTGAAGAATCTAAAGAAGCAAGGAATAATTCCTCTCCGTATCTGCTGCAGGCTTTTATTTAATAGGATTTTATTTCTATTTTAATAGCATATATTACAGCAAGGGAGACTTACCTGAGACATAGAAGATATTCAAAGAAGAAGGATAGCGAAGCACAGCAATGGATTGCCTAGAGACGATAAGGAGCAGTGTCTATCATTGGAAGTCTTTAGAACAGGTTGAACATACATTAGCCAAGAACGATGTGATTAGAGCTAATCTTGCCTTAGGACAATCAAATGATCTCTTCAGGTGCTTCTGAGCTTTCTGTGAGAGCCACCCCTTAAAGCAACTTCTGACAAAATCCTCGTGTTGCTCCAAAAGTTTTTGTTACATACCTGCAGTTCAGCTTGTCTTCAAATTGAGATCAGCTGCTGGGTCTTTTGCAGCTAGTCCACAAAAGTCGCTGGCTCACCTAGAAATTCAGTGCAATAGGGAAGCTGCAAGGTCCTAAGGAACAGCAGTAGCATTGCCTTAATTTGGTTTTGTCTGTGAATGTAAGCAAGGAGAGAACAGCCTGAGGTAATTCAAACTCACTTTTAACTATGCTGAGTTGCAACTATGCGTTAATGTATCTCTTTTACATTTGGAATATATGAAAACGAGGACAGATAACTGAGCTGTAACCAGGTATGATGCCTTTTGTCTCTGCATGCTATTTTTATGTCATCTTGTCTCACTGATATTCAGTGCTGTGGAAGTCTTTTGCTTAACCTCAGGCTAGGGGGCTTTCTTGATTACATGTACAACTAAACGTATGCATTGGTACTTTCCTGAGTCAGGAATACTGGCTGTATGCTGGTTCAAGATGCAGTCACGCCAGGGGTCTCGCTGAAATCAGTAGGCGTGCTTGCTTAAAGTTACATCGGTGCTTAAGTATTTCAGTGGCCTTGCAACTGTAAAATTCCTTGTGCCTGGTAGAAGACCTCTGGGAACAAGCTGTCTGTGCAACAAATACCCACATAATTGGAGCCTTTATTTGCTGTTATCCAAATAGAAACCAGGGGATTAAATAAAGGGAAGATTCTGAACTGCTTCCCAGTAGGGCTACTCTGAAGAGACTGGCGACTAGTCACAATGATTGTAGGCTGCCTTGTGTTTCACATTTAGAAAACAGATCTATATCCAAATTACCTATTTTGGAGATAAGTGGTGCAGAAAACAAATGATTTAGAGAGTGATATTTTCTAAACTTTCTCTGCAGGAGCGCGATGAATGCACTAATTTAATGGTATGCTAGAAATATGGAACAATAAATGACATTTTGAATGAGTAAATAGACCATTTCAAATACACGAAATATTTAGATTATACACCACCAGTTCAATATATAAACTAACAATAGTCAGTAAAGATAATTCTAACAATAAAGAATTAAACTATCAGTGATCTAGTGCCCCAGATCCTAATTAAAGCTCATGATTGCAGTGAGGCTCTAGGGACCTTTGTGGGCACTACAGAAGCTGGTCCTTGTTGTCCATGGTAATAACCAGAGGGACTAAGAAAAACATCTGGGGATGCCTACCAGGAAAGTTTGCCAGAGAGGTTTATTTTGAAGAGTAGAATGGTAATTTCTCCCAGTACAGAGAGAATTAGATAATTCACCACATTTTTAGCTCTGTTAATCTAAAATACAGTTTTATCAAGCAGACCCAGCAAAATCTGGTATTTTTAAGGCTTTTTAGGTTGGAAAACGGGCTTAATACAGGGACTGCATTGACTAACTGATTTGTTGACTTAAAATCAAGCAACTGTGTTGTATCATTTTTGTCTATTAGTTGACACTGAATACGTTTTCTCATTGTGTGTGAAGCCTGCCAGGAACATGTGCAGTAATTTTTGAGTGGCTTCATGTTTCTGTATCCTAGATAACCTCCTGGTTTTGAGTCATGTTTTTACCAATTTTGTGAGTACCTGCTTCAAAGTTCTGCACTCTCCTGTGTTTGGAGAAGGGTGGTTAGCAGAAATGGTGATGAGATGAATGATTACCCCTCAGCTATGCAAGGAGCACTCAGCTAGCTTCTTGCCTGCTGTATTTTAGCCACCTGTTGCAGGGGAACAGCTCAAACAGTAAGATGAATTAAAGAAGGGCAAATGTGCTTGCAACCAGATCTGTAATTGATGATATTTAGAACAAATCACTGCCCAAAAGCTGGAGCGGAACACCCCCTCCTTCAAGGTATTCCTTGAACAGCTGCAGCTTTTCTCTGTTTAGATGCTTAACTTCTGGTCAGTTGTTGGGAGATTCAGAGAAGGGATGAAGTATGTAGCAGAAAATCTGTGTGTTTTACCTGCATCAGAAGTCTGCTATCTACTCTTTCAGAGGCAACGCATTCACATGTCTCTGTCACCTCAAACCAGAATTACTATTGTGCTTTTTACCTGGGTCTCTGTCTTAAGGCACCTTAAAATGTCCTGGAAGCAATAATATGGAGTTGGAGAAGTTTGTGATGTCTTTACTTGTAGTCCACACCGTCTTCCAGTCAGCTCTTAGGGACTACGCATACCATAATTTTAACTATAAAATACTAAATTGTTCAGGTACTTGGTGTCATCAGAATCCCCTCTCTTTCTTTTTGAGTTCTCACAGAGCTGGAATAAATTGTGATTCTTAAACTGGTGGTCTGTGCTTAAAAGGGGCTGCTGGAATTGGATGCCTTCAATCATGGGTCTTTCTATCAAACATCATTTCGCCTGTTCTGTCTGTACCTGCATTTTTGTATGCTTTTATGAGACCAAATGTCTGTTGGTCTTCACTGGTGTTCTCTGGTGTGAAAGCTGAGAGTGGGAGAGAGCAGGTTTTTCTGTTTATCTTACTCCCTGTCTTAAACATGGTTGATACATAGTAACTTACAAATCTATTATTATTTCTTCCTGTGCTCTCTCATGGATCAAACCCAAGGCAGCCAAAAGAAGAATTAATTTTTATCTTGATGCAAATCGTTGGCTGTAAAATTTGCATTGATAAGATCTGAACATGTACCCAGGGCTTTGGAATGGAAGGCTTCAATTATCATCCTCTGAATGTCATAGCTTTTAGACTCGAGACACCAGTCATACGACTCATCTTCAATGATACTACAAATAAGTTAGTAGTACTCAGGAGATTTACCAGCCTGACTTTATTTAATCACTCCATTTTCAGTTAACATAGTCACCCTAAACAGTGCATTTCCAGAGGATGATTAGATTGTTTCAGATGGTTAAAGACTTTGGCTGCCTCTGCTCCTTCATTTTACAATGCACTAGGAACCTTGTATATTTTTGTATGAACATATAAAAGTCTTAACACTTGTGCCCCCTGATTTCCTTTACAAGGCTTCAAACATTTTTCAGTTGTTCTTAAATAAATTAATATGTACCGTATAGCCCACCTAGTACTGAAGACAACTTGACATGGTTTCCAGCAGTTCTGGATGGACAACTACTTGTGTTTTCAGTCACAGAAAATGTTTTCCTTGCTACGTGCCTGATGAGGGGAAACAAGGAATATTATAGGCTGAGATTTCAAAGCCATTACAGCTGTAGATGCACAGCTCCCACTAATTTTAGTAAGAATCATGCTTCCAACTCCTGTTTTGAGAGTCTTTGCTATAGCGTTTGCTATTTTGAAAGGTTTATGGTTTTTTAGAGACCAGCCTAAATGTTTCAGCATCTCTTCCTGAAACAGTGTTTTAAAGCTTTTTTTGCTCCATGCCATAATATTAGGCCTTTGTTCTCCTGTTCTTTCAACCTCAGCCAAACTGTTAGAGAACACATGGACACTTCCTTTTCATTTGCTACCTCAGTAATAAGAGCACTCGTCTAAGCTGCAGAGGTTAATTTATCTTGTTTGTTTGTTTATGGGGTTTGGGGCATGTTTGCTTTTATGGTTCCTCCTCTTCGGGGCTCAGTTGTTTCATGCTTTGCAGAATAGTCTATATACCTGTTTCAAAGGTGGAGCTGCCTTCTCAACGATATAGGCAAAACTGAATTTTGCTCTCCAAAATATGAGGGATGAGCTAGAGCCGCCTTGCTGCAAAAGAAGCTGGGAGAAGTCAGAATGTAAAATTACATGGAGGTGTGTAGGATTAGCACACTCTTACCGCAGTTAGCAAGCGGTGCCTCCAGCCCTGCTCCTGAGCTGTTTCTGCTGCCCTGCATGTTCAAGTTCCCCCCCCAGCAAAAGCAATACGCCTTGCTCTTCAGGGCTTTGGGAGAGGCAGCAAAGCAGGCAGCAGGTTTGGGGCTGGTCTGTCCCACCTTGTCCACAAACATAAACACACAGACTATTTGATGTTGAGGAAATGCCTTGTCAGCTTGTGCCTGGAGCCACTCAGGACTGTGGATTCCCCCAGTGATCTAGGAGCCTAGAAACTTAAGAACTTCGAGACTCTCTCGCACATACAAAAACTTATGACTTAAAATATTTTTAACACTTGTATTATTCTGGAAATGTGAATCCACAATGCAGTGGTGATGAGATGGACACTCACCAGAATGAGCACAGTGGAAAAACTAGAAAGACATAAATAGCAACTGTCTGGATGCTACAGTAGAAATAAATTGGAAGCTGATCATAAGATCCAAGTAGGTATTTAGAGTTAGTGTAAATAGAAATACCAAATCAAGCAAATAACATGTAATTTTGAGATGAATTGCTCTATGCGCCAAGCATAAAACTTTGCACTGACTATGCACTGTATGATAACAGGAGAATAGGGGACATATTTTAAAACCTAAAATCACATGAGAAACTGCAAACCACAAAAAAGAATACTTTACTAGAAATCACGCATGCAATATGATCGTAAATAAAACTGCAGTATGGTTAAAGACAACTCTAGCTTAGGATGAAGGTTTCCGTTATCATGTAACCTGCAAGAAAATCAGGTTGTACACCCAAGTTTCAGCTATATCGGATCCTCATTGAAGAAAATGTTAAAAATCACCTGTATAAGCATGCTTAAGCACAGGATAAATGAATGCTTATCCTAATTTCTGTGTTAGAATGCACAGAACTCCCTGTTTACTGCTTTGGTTCTGGAGTATGTCCACATAAAATAACTTGCATGGCTGAGGCTAAACCAGTTATTCACACACACAAAGATAACAAATGGGATGACAATAATGGATTTCTGCTTTATCTATGATTCATGACAAGGGCTAAGCATGCATCCAGATGGAGAAATTATTCAGAGGAGACAAAAAAGACCCCAGAAAAGGAAATGGAGAACTGTGTATCATCTTCATTTGAATAATGAAAGCCATAAGAATTAATAAGTGCACCAAGCTGTTGGAATAAAATTGAGAAAAGAAACAGAGCTCCACAAAATTTCCCCTTCCCCACTGAATATGACATAAATAATCTTAGAATGAACAATGACTTCATTTTTGTTTCGCTCCACATTTCACTGATGTTGAATTAACAAATGCCTTAAAATAGATTTCTCCATGTGAAGTCACTTTGAAAAGTAGCACTTGCAAGAAGCATTTTAAGCTAGGGAGGAAATTGCAAGTTTTAAAAAAAAAAAATCAAGCCTTTGCAAAAATATTACGTGGTGGTCTATACTTTTGCTAGTAAGGAAAGCAATGATTCTTAACAATGATAAAGTTCAGGCATAGATCTGATTCCATAAGTGCTATGTGTCTCTATGATGGAAAGGACTGTAGCAGGGAGCTCGTTCACGAAACACAAACGTGGTTTCAGCTCTTTCTACTGGATTTCCTTATTTATATCTACAAGACATTATAAACCAGTTGTTCTACTTTGCTCCACCCAATGTCACATTTATCAGATATCCAGATGTAGAGCTGTAAGGTACAAGAATAATTTTAAATTTGAATATGGGATGGCTGCAGTCCCTGTAACCTAATTTTAAGACTAAAACATTTCTTTTCAGCATTAGGGCACCCTTTCCCCCCCACACCCAAGAGACCCTCTAATTCTTCTTTTGTAATTTTATTGTGAATTTTGTAATGTTTCACTGTTTTTATTAAAAGCATGCCCATAAGAAACAAAATTTCATGAGAACCCCAGCTTCAATTAAAAAAAAAAAAGTGTGTGTGTGTGGGAATAGGTGAAATAAATCTGCTTTAAAATTCAGAATAATAATATCTACACCACCTTATGATACTTGTTAGGGCATTACTTCTTTTTCTTTTAATATTTGGGACTGGAAACAGCAGAATAATTTTTGCTGTTATTGCTATGCCAGCAAATACATTTATTTCTAATATAAATTATTCCAGCTATATAACCAAAACAATGACAGCAAAAGTGACTTTTCACTTTTCACTAAGATCTACTTAGACATCTAAAATAATGAGCTTGTGGGTGTGTTTTGGTTGGCTGATGAACTGGAAAAATAAGGGGAAATTAATTCAGAATTAAATGAAAATGCAAAAATCAGATTTGGAGGAGTATAAAGGGCTGATTTAAAAGAAGAACAAGACGAACCACTCATTTCAGGTGAATGCGCAATGTTGTGTTCACTGAAAATCTATGACTGTGTCTGTCCTCAGGTTAGTTACCATTCTTCCTTCTTTATTTACATCAGTTTCAAAATGAAATATTAAAATGCTTTATCACCTATCACAGTAACTTTTTTTTTTTTAACTTGTGATATAGCTTCTTCTTTTTATTTCCAGCTGAAAATCATTTGGTCTGAATTAGAAACTCATTTCCGTTTCCAGGAACCAGATCTTTCTTTTCACAAATTCACTTATCACTGAACTTCTCGGCCATGTGGGGTCCTAAGCCACATTCCTTCATTTGAATATCTAATCTTTACGTTATTATACACTGCCACTCCCTCACACCTTTTATCTTCAGATGCCAAAAAAGCATCCTAACAAAAAACCCTACCCTAACACCAACTTGCAGTCCCGACTGCTGTAAAGGCTGAGACGATATATAATTTCACACACCTTTCTGCGGTGTGCTGTGATAGATTTAGACCCTGTTTTGCACACGCAAGATCAGCGCTTTGGGGGCCGCCGCTCCTTCCCCGTTGCTCTGGATGATCTTGCACTGTGGAGGGTTGGCTCAGCTGGAGGGTGGAGGTGCCCTACGTGCACCCCGTGCTGCAGCCCTGCCTTTTGCCACCGGCCTTTTACAGGGAGAGACACGGTTCCCCTCTTGCGTGCTCTGCTTGGGGTCAACAGCTTACACCGCCCCAGCGCCGGCCCGTTTCTGTGCCGCGCTTTGAAGTTCCAAGGCTGGGCCGTGCTGTGAGGGGACACCCGCGCCGCGGTTGTATGCAGGGGTGTCAGGTGGGCTTGGTGCAATGCAAAGCTGCCAGCTGCTGCAGCGTGGCGGAGGAACAGGCTTGAGGCACGGTAAGGTGTAAGGGGATGAGGCATGAGGTAAGGTGTTGGCCCCCCAAGCAGAGCATGCAAGAGGGAACCACGTCTCTCCCTGCAAAAGGAGGCCGCTGGCAAGAGGCTGGGCTGCAGTGGCTGGAAGCTTTGTGTTGTACCAAGCCCACCCGATGCCCGTGTGTGCAGCTGCTGGCACGGGATGTCCCCTCAGAGCACAGCCCTGCCGTGAAACTTCAGAGCTGAGGGAAACGCTTCCAGCCCAGGTGCCACCATCGGGGAGCTCCTTGCGAGGGAGCAACCGGCCGAGCAGGCTGCAGCGGGGGCCCAGCACGCACCTTCACAGCTTCGCCTCCGGCGACAGGGAGTGTGTCCCCCCCCGGTCTGTGCCCTAACCGCCTGGCCTGAAGCGGGGCAGAGACGGGAACGCTTCCCACCTTGGCTTCTGACCAGGAGCTGCCGGCCCTGGGGCACCCTCCCGTCCCGTCCCGCCTGCGCCCCCTGCCGGCCGCCGCGGCAGCCTCCCCCGTACTCCCAGTGCCTCCCCAGGGCTCCCAGCGCCCTCCCGGTGCTCCACAGAGCAACGCCTCCCCACTGCCCCCACCCCAGTGCGTGCCCCTCAGTATCACCCCAATGTCCCACTGCTCCCAGTGCGCCCCACCCCCATACATCACAGTCCTCCCAGTGCCCTCCAGTTCCCCCAGTTCCAGCTTCCAGGGTCTCGCAGTGTCCCTGTTCTTTGGCTGTTCGGGGCTCCTGGTGCCCCCTGCCCCCCGCCGCAGGGCTGTACCTGTGCGGGACCCCCGCACGCAGCCCAGGGGCAGGGGGCTTCGTTAGGGCTGATGAGAGCTGAGGGACCAGGGGGCTGCCCCCAGTAATACCCACAGCCTGGAACACCCCCCCTATTTCCATACCTCCCCCCCACCCTCCCGAAATCCCAGGGGTCCCTCCGGCTGCCTGAAGAGCATCCAAGGTTCAGGTGAATGGCCTCAACCTTCCCTAACGAGCCAAGCCTCGTTACGCACCTAATTGCTCACCGCACACTGATTCCCTGCCACCTCCAGCCTGTATCCCAATCTCTGAGCTGTGCCAGATCACCATTTATTACCACAACTCTTAAAAACAACCAAAAATAGACCCCGCCACCCACCCAGACCCCTTTGGGAGGCAGACGACACCGCGCCAGCAGCAGGAACAACATTTATGGTTCATACTTCAACGTCCTCGTCGGGGGTCCCCTGGGAGAGCGGAGCGGGATGATGCCAGGTGGGATGGAACATGCTGCCACATCCCAGTCACTGCGGGACTGGTACCCGCCGCTGGCACCGCCGCTGCTCAGATGATGCTGGCCGGTGCGAAGGCCGGGGTGACGCACAGCGCCTCGGCTGTCTCCCAGCCGCAGGACAGCGGGGTGCAGAGGGTCTCACGGTCGTCTTCTGCCGGCGGCAGCTTTCCCAGGAAAAGTTGGATGGCTTTCCTGCAAACGGGAGACAGCCAAGAGGGAGCATCCCCTTGTGAAATGCTGCAGGGTGGGCAGGGGGAAAAGGGGGCTCAGGGGCTCTCATGCCCCCAAAGCAACAGCCAGAGATGAGCTGCCCGTGGCTTCCCCAGTGAAAAACTGGCTCAAGTTTGTCAATATTTAAAATAATATCAGTTTTGCCTCTGAGGCCAGGTTTTGACCTCTGAGGCCGGGTTTTCCCCTGGCTCTCCAGGTTCTGAGACTCAGGTTTGACCCTCTGCCTTGGGCAGGGAAAGACAGCATCTCCCACGGGATTCAGCCCTCCCCCTTCCCCTGCTCAGGCAGGACCATCTCTTACCAGGCCACGCGGGACATGGCGTAGGTGATCTGCGGCTGGGGACACCCCCCGAGCGGGGCCGAGGTTGCGAGGGTGTAGGCACCCATATTCTTGAAAATCAGCCAGTCCCCAACCTGCAGCTCGGGCAGCTCCAGGCCGTCAGCGATGCGATCCTCCGCGTGTCCCGGGGGGCCCCGCAGGCTGCTGCTGCGTGAGGGGTGGTCTGGGCAGGGTCTCTGCAGGGGACAGACCGAGCAGCAGCAGGGGATGAGGATGTGCCAGTGCTACAGTGACCTGTGTCACCTCCATCTGCCCCAAAGATCCAACCCTGGGAGCCCACGGACTCCGGCTACGGCTCTCCTGGTACATCCCCACAGCTCCCCTCTGGCATGGAGCCTGGGGCCAGCCACGATGCAAAGGGGAGCGGGCTCAGCTGAGGCAATGCAAGACAGTGTGAGGGACCCGCTGGGGTCTCCTCAAAGCAGCCCAGACCCTCACCTTGTGCAGCTGGGGGCTGGGGCAGGGACTGTCAAACAGGAGGCAGCTGAAGGCGCCATGGATGCCATCACTGAGGTGGTACACCAGGCTCTTCTTGCTGCCAGACTCTTCCTCTGGAGGGGAGCAGGGAGAGGGCTCAGGGGGGCTCGGGCACATGGGTGGGTCTATCCCACCATCCCACCCACCGTCAGAGCTGGTCTGGTCTGTGGGAACCTCTTCCATGGCAGTGATGCTGGCAGCAAAGGTGAAAGCGGAGGTGACGTAGTATCGCCCAGGTCTCGCAACAATCTCCACCCCGCAGCCGTCTGGGAAATACAAGTCCAAGGCAGAGTTGATCACGGCAGCCATCTGGAGGGGAAGAAGATGTTCCCCCTCGGTTAGCTCGGCCCCTCTGCAGGGAGCCAGACCCAGGAATACCCTCCAGCCTCACTCTCTGCCTGCTGAGCACACGTGTTGGAGCCACGTACCTCTTCGAACCGAGCTCTGGTGTCCTCAGTGCCAGGGAATCCCCCTCCGATGTCCAGGAGGCGCATTCGGTAGCCCAGCTCCGTGCCCACGTCAAAGGCCAGCTGCGCTGCAGCCACAGACCGAGCGAAGGCCTGGGGCTCCAGCCCGCGGCTCCCGAGGTGAAAGCTGAGGGCACAATCCCTGTTTCAGCAGGGTTCGCCGGTCCCCAGACGGCAGCGAGGGGACACGGCACTGGGATTATCGCTCACTGGGGACAGCTCTGTGATTCTCACGCGCCATCCCAAGCCAGACTGCTTGGCCAGCCCCGCAGAGCCTCCCAGACCCTATCCAAGGGCTAAACCTGCCCCAAACTGGTCCCAGCAAGGGTGAGTCTCCCCAGGTCCCTGCCTTCACCTGCCTCCCAGCCAGAGCAGTGGTGGCTCCGTGGCCCCCAGAGCTCCCCGTAGCCTGGTCCAGCAGGGGCCTCGCACCCCTGTGGAAAAAGGACCATGCGCTGTACCTGATGCCAACAACCTCCACAGCCTGCTCCTTCGCTATCTCTAGCAGGTGCCGGCAGGACTCGAGCGTGGTCCCAAATGTCATGCTGGGATGGGCAGAAGGGCTGGAGTCAGCAGCGATACCCAATAACATCCTGCAGAGCAAAGCCACACTGCGCTGAGGGGTCTTCAGGCCCTCTATCACCCCACAGCCACCTCCCCAGCTCCTACTCCAGCTCCACACTCCAGTGATGCCTCCAGACACCCACCTGGCACGAGGGTGGCTCCTGGCCACCTTGCTCAGCTCCACCTCGTTGTCGAAGGTCATCAGCTGCACGCCGTGGCTGGCTGCGTACTTGATGTGGGCAACCTGCTTGCAGGGGCTGCTGTAGAAGATCTTGTCAGCTGGGACACCGATGTTTTGAACCCGTGCGATCTCTGCCTGTGGGGATACGGCACGCGTGTGGGCAGATCCTTGGGACCGGTGCTGCCCACGCCTGGCCACGATCAGCCCAGGGCCTCAGCCAGCTTGCAGCATTGTGGAGGGCAAACCGCCAGCATTGCAGCCTGGGCTTTTCCAGGGAAAATCCACATGAGCTCCAAGGGATCACAGTGGACTTTGTCCTGGCAGGGGCAGGTTGCGGCAAGATGTTTACAAGCGGAGTGAGACCAGGAGGAGAGAAAACCAGTGGGTTTAGTAGGCTTGGGTTTGGTGCATGTGTCACCTCTGAGCTGCAGTGAGGGTGACGGCTGCAGCGCTGGTCTGAGCTGTCACCACTCTTTGCACTTTCTCCTCCTGGTAACATGTCCTATTTAATTACGTACAAGTAAGTGGCTTAACTTTGGTTCCTCCCTGGAAATCTGGCTATTGCAAATGATACGCAGGAGGGAGCGAGGAGCTTTAGGCTCAGCCTTAAAGCCACCAAGAATTGGATGGCTGTGGCAGTGGCACCCCAGGGACGTGGATTGCCACCAGCCAAGCTTGCCAGCCAGGACACCAGTTCCAGAGACAGGAATGCTGGGCAAAGGGTGACCAGACAAGAGTGGATGGGGATTTCTGGGCTGAGTCAGGAGGGTTTTGACAGCAGAGGGAGACTCCTGCCCCTGTAAATGTCACCTAGTGAGCAGAAACTTAGGAAAGGAGGGTGAGCTCTGCCACTCTCCCACAAATGCCCAAAGGATGCTCACCCCGAGCTGTCCTCCTGCAGCCTTACCTTGTTGGTACAGGCAAAGCCTGCCCCCAGCTCAGCCAGCAGCCGGATCACTCCTTCACTGCCGTTGCACTTAACTGGGAAGTAGGGTTTCACACGGGGCAAGGCCTTCAGGAAACACAGGTGTTTCTTCACAATGTCCCCAAGGTCTGCCACGAAGAAGGCTTGCTGGTTGCTCTAGGAGAAAGCCGGAGTGAGCAGCAGTCGCCTCGCCACGACCGTCTCTGCCCAGCGGGTGCTGGCTGCTGGGGAACAGCAGAGCCACCAGCCCTTACCGCCTGGCACAGCTCCACCAGGAGGTTCTCCAGGAGGTCTCTGGTGGTGAAGCCCTCCTCCACCATCATGAAATTGGATTCGTTCAGGTACCCATTCATGGTCAGGGTGTGATAACACTAGTTTAAAGCCTCCTCGGGTAGGGTATGACTTCTAAGTATGCAACACACTGTAGAAAGAAAGGGAATATTAGAGGTAAGGACCAGAAACTCCACCAGTATACAGCACCCAGCCTGCACCCCAAGGTGCTCCCCGTCTCTCCCATGGGCCGACCATGGCAGTGCTGCCCTGGGTAGAGCCCTCTGCTGCTCTCCTCCAAACCAGTGCCTCAGCTGAGAGCCCTACTCTGGGTTAAAGCATTTTCTCCAGGGGGAGGAGACACTTTTCTGGGCAGTTCAGAGCTTTCCTTTGGCACAGAGCAGCCCTGTCTTCAGCAGCAGTTCAGGCACCAACACAGTTAATAACAAAGCCAATTTCACTGCAAAGTGGATGGCCTATATATGCCAGAACGTGTCCCTTCACACTTTGGCATGTAGCTAGATCTGCTTTACATCGCACAGGGTGAAGTTCCCATGTGGTTTCCAAATAGCTGAAGTCTCACAGGCCCACCTTCCCAGGCACACAAGCCCCAGGAAAAGGAAGGCATCCTTAAAGAGCACAGCACAGGCCACTCGCTGACACCGGTCGACCTGAGGACGGTCTGGATCCGTGCTGTGGTTCGTTTCATGTCTCTCCCATGGCACAGGGTGTGGATCAAGGGGACAAATTAAGCTGCACAGTGTTTCCTGGCTCATACACTTAGAAGCTTTAGCTTTAAGTTTGCACACTTAGCTTTAACTGTCTCCTCCCCTGGATCCAGCCCATCCCATAACCCAGGGAGCTGATGACCTAGCTCAGGCTCTCATTTCCACTCCAATAATCCACGTCTAGCTCCAGGGCTCTTACGGGAACACGGTCTCTCAGAGCTGAAGTGAGGAGACAGAGGTTTCATTTCTGAAAGCTGCACAGCACCTCCTCCTCTGCAGAGACCTACTTACGACATTTCGGGTGGGCACTAGGACAAAGACCACACTGACCCCAGAGTGGCAGGGTGTTGTAATCCATTGAGCAAGCACCACCAGCAAACTCCAGAGATGGGGAATGGGGAGAAAAACTGGGTTTTGAAGTTCTTAGAGCTTCATACTCAGGAAAGGAGAGCGACTCCTCTAGCCTTACCCTTCACTCCCCACAGACATCACTAATCAGCACCCAGCCCGCCCTGGTTGGACACAGAAACGATGCGCAATTAAGTGGGTCATTCTTGTCAGCCCTAGGCAAACATGCCCCAGCCTCGGACACCTCCTCCTTACCAAGGTCCGACGCCTCCCTCCCAGATGACTAGGTGTGCTGCCAGGGGGGCTCCCCACAGAACGCCAAGCTCCCGCAGCACCCCAAGGCGTAGCTGTTGCTGGGGCTTCGAGGTCTCTGGGGAGAAGTGCAAGGGGTTAGTGAGGGAGAGGGGCACTGATGGCAGGATGCCCTCCACCCACCATTCCCAAAACTTGGCAATCGCATGCATCCCTCATGAGCCCCCTCCTCACTGTGCCAGGCAAGCCAGCTACCCCAGCAGCCTGCGCAGTCCCCCCAACCCTGTTACCTTAGAAAGCATTTAAGCAGATTATGCCCATGGGTCTGCCAAGAGAATGAACTGGCCCCAACGGTCGCTGTTGCTGTTCGTCCTGCTCCAGTTCCCTGCCTGCCCTGAGCCCCTGGACCAGCTAACCCTGGGGGTGGGGGGTGGGCTCTGCACCCCTTGTATCCCAGTACCCCGCTCTCTGCTCTGCCTCACAACCATAGCCATGGCAACAAAACCCAGCCACCCCATTGGCTGAGCTGCCTCTGAGCATCCTTCATCACTTTTGGGGAATGCCCCCCTCCCCCAGCAGACACCCTAGGTTCTCACCGAGTCCCACCGTGCCAGCAGCTCATCCCCAGCCTGACAGTGCGGAGCGTGGCGAGCCTACCTGCAGCGCAGCCCTGGTGCAAGGGCGCTTGTGGCTGCGCTTGCATTGCGTGCGCAGGGACCCTTGAGGGAAAGAGAGCCCAAAATACCTCTGAAACGCTGCTGCCAGGAAAACGAGGCCTCCTGCAGATTAAAGGCTGAGCAGCGCCTGTTTGGCTGGGACACCGGCCAGGGGAGGTAGTCAGGAAGACGTCAGGGTCTGATTCTGCCCTTGTTGTGCCACTGCCGGATTCGGTGGGTTCCCCGGCAGCGGGTCCAGCTCTGCCATACCTGCAGATGCCCCCTCAGATCGATCAGTCCTGTCTTTGCCTGCATTGATGCACTTGGAAACGGTTCCACCACTCCATCCCACAAACACCACAAGCTGAGCAGGGGATTTTTTCTTTCTTCTTGTTAATTTGCAGTTCCCTCTCTGATGCCGCTGAGGAGACAGCGTTCTGTATGTGGTGGGGTGGGTGCCCTCACTGAGGAGGTGAGAGGGACCGACTGCTCCTGGGCTCCTGTATTCAACACTGTCGTCTTGGCTTTGCCAGGGACTGTCCCAGCACCCAGGGCCAAGGAAGCTCCCGTCCCCTGTGAGATCGCGGCCTGTTTTCCCGGTGCTTTAGCCCAGCGCCCAGCCCTGCGCTGTGCCGGGCAGGATGGTGGAGCTCTGCAGAGAGCAGTGCGCCAGGAGGAGGGCAGAGCGCCGCCGGCTCTCGGCAGCCTGGTGCAGGGCAGCGCAGTGCCACTGGCTTGCTGGATGTGCCACCCAGTGCAGCGGGGCGAACCCGGCCCACGCCGCGCCAGCACGGAGCGCTGCAACCCACGCCGCGCCGCGGAACCCCGCCCACCCGCAGCGAAACCACGCCCACCACATACGTAGCCACGCCCATCCGCTGTGAAAGCACTCCCACTACCTACGTAGCCACGCCTACACGCGGTGAAACTATGTTCACTACCTACGTAGCCACGCCTACCCGCTGCGAAACCACGCCCGCTACCTTGTAGCCGCGCCCACCCGCTGCGAAGCCCCGCCCGCTACAGGCGAAGCCCCGCCCACCCGCAGCGGAGCCCCGCCCACTGGCCCGCGGCCCCG
>JAVJGI010000050.1:93522117-93534443 GCA_035590275.1 Ibycter americanus | reverse complement strand
CCTCGCCGCGGGGCGCGGGGGCAGGAGGGAGCGGGGAAGGCGACACATCAGCCCGGGGGGGAAACGGATCCGGCGCAGCCAAAATTCGCCATGTGCCCGGGTGCCGTTACCGGCATCCCCCACGCTGCTGCAGGCCCCCGGTCAGTTCTTCCGCCAGCAGCCTGCTCAGTCGCTGCTGCAAAATTCCGTTGCGCCGCTGCAGCCGGTGCTCCCTGCCCAGCAGGTAACTGCAGGCTGCCGCCGTGCACCTTCTCGGATCTTCTACCAGCTCCCCAGGCGCAAAACCCATGCGGTGGGAGGCTGCTGGCCCGCCTCAGCTATCGATTTGTGTTTCTTAAGTTGATCAGGCTTTTCTCTGGTTTGTTTTTGTCTGGGTAGGTTGGTTGGTTTGTTTTCTATTTACTGGTTGGATGGCATCCAGGCAGTTGTAAACTGTAATGTCTTTTTGGATTATGGATGGTAAGATTGTTAATTTTAAAATTTTTTTTACTCCTCTATTTTCAGCAAATATTAACATTGTTCTGGAACAAATGCTCTCTGAACAAGAGATAACAATTAGCTCGTATCCACATGCACTACTTCTAACTTCTTCCCAGTAGATGAAACAAGCGTACTGGTTCATATCTTAACAAAGAAGTTATCTTTTGGAACACGTACTCAACACCATCCCAGGGCAGAAAATACACAGCCTGATTTTCATTTACACAAAAGCCAATTTATAATGCTCAGGAAGCCTTGCGAGGCTTAAAGCAGATGTCTGCACCCACTTAAAGCTTTCTTTCCACACCGGACTTGCATAACTGAATAGTTGTTCAGGACTTGCTGCTGCTGAACCGGGTAAGTGTGCCACACCTAACACCTTACTCAGGGCAAAACTATGTAGATTGCATGTTTGCGTAAAGATGCATGTATTTTCTTTTGTGGCAATGATTTTCATACATTTGCAGACCTCTTTGAGTCTCAGAAAGCATGCTGACAGTAAGCTATAAAGACACCTTGTGATTTATTCTCTTGTCTCAGTATTTTGTTCTCTTTTCCTTCCATGGTTTGCATAGATCTAAACTGTTATTAATACAGAAGCCATCCAAATACAAAACACACCCTACTATTGTAAAGTGTGACTTGAATTAAGTTGAAATTGGCTAGAGAGTAAGGAATCATTTGGTATAATTAGACAAGCTCGTATATACATATACAGAGATTTATTTCTGTAGGTAACTGAGTAAAAACAATGAGCTTAAGGACTTATTATCCTATTTAATCTTAATGATTTTGGATTCTATATTCAAGTGGACACAATGAGGGAAATGGATTCATCCCTTGAAAGGGATGAATACAGTCACTGCTGGAGGATCAGAATGTCTCTGCTGGACTGCCTGGTGAAATGGGAATAAATCTCTAACGGAAATACTGAAGTCCAGAGCATGTGTCTGCCATAGCCCTGCCATCTCAGAAATACAGATGCATGCTTGACTGGTCATGGAGTTTTAATTCCATCTTGTTCTTCTAAGCCATATTAGGGGAGCTTTTCAGAAAGAGAAGAGCTGAACACTAGCAAACAAGACTCCAGTTCCATGAGTGCTAAAATCACAGGGACTGTAAGACAAGTATAGGGCATCTTTGAAAATTAAAGAAGAAGGAGGACAGAAACCTGATGGTATTTATTGAGGTAAAGCTCACAACAGGAGAAATGTAAGAAAAACCTGAAGATGCAGTTGCAATCTTTTTTCTTGTAAGGTGTCGGTTGGTGTGAACTCCTTTGCCTTTAGCTTTCCTTTCCTTCAAGCACAAGGGCTGCAGTTCTTTTTCAGACAGTAGTGACAGTGAGGAAGAAGGACCAGAAACATGCTCTCCGCAAGACCTTTGGGACTTATCTGTGGAAGTCCTGAGGAGGAAGAGACCTCCAGAGTCAGTTCAAGAGAGGAAGGCAGCAAAAATTCATCACGCGAGAGACAGACAGACCCATTCTTGAACGTGGGCTATACAGTGGATATTGTTCCATGGGAAAGCAACATCTATTATATCCTGGGACAGAGAACGTACATACAAGGATGCCTTCTCAGTCTCTGGAATTACATGACAAAATTAATTATGACTGATGGAATTTTTATGCACTGTTTCAGAAATGCGAGACCTCAGGGCCTCTGACCTACTATAAGCAGCCAGGCAGTGGATCTGGGTTCTAGGACCAAGATTCTCTCCAGCATTTAGGCATTTCCTTTCTACCCCTCACACTCCTTTAAAGACATATGAAACACTGAAAATAGCAGAACCTTTGTTGGAGTTAGGCCACTGTTGCACTTGCCCATTTAAGATTATTTTCCAATATGACTTTTCCTCCCTCTTTCCTTCTTTGTCCTCTGACTTTTCATTTTCTTCCTCATTTATTGCCTGTTCCTCTCCAGTCTTGTTCCACATACACAGTCCCTGTTCTTCATGTCCCCTCCTTCCCTATTACTACCTCATTTTAGATCATCCACTGTGCTTACGAAGTATATCTGTGGCAGACCCATTAGTGAAACTCTGGTGTCTCTTTAAGATCCAATCTAGTTTTCAACTGCAAACTCAGTGTTTCTTCTCCTAGTCCCCCACCACCAAAAGCCCAAGCAAATGTTACAGGTTTGGTCCTGCTCTTTCGCTTCCAGAGTTCTTTTTCTTGTCTTGTTTTTTTCAGGTGTTGGCAAAATCGTTGGCGTTAAATACATGGCATTGCCGCTGTATTTAATTGTAGAAGACTGATAATCTCTGAGTTACATAGAGCTTTCACGACAATCAACCATGGAATGGCAGCTCAGGGTAAAAGTAGCATTCTCCTGGGTATACTAGGAGCTGGGTGGTCTCTAGCTCATGGCTGGGTCAGGGAATACTTGGGATGCAATTTTTTCATAAAGACTCATTGAGGGATTAGCTGGTATATAATAACAAAAAGTAGGGCAGGAAGAGATCTTCAGAGATCATCTCCTTGGCTCAAGCCAAGATCAGTTTATAATTAAACCACCTCTGAAAGATGTTTATCTTATTTGCTTTTAAGAGCCTCCAACAATGGAGATTCCACAGGTCCTTTAAAGAGTCTGATACTTAACTATTCTTCCCTTGGAAACTGGTCCTAACATCTAACCTGACCCGGACTGTAATCTTAGCTCTTCACTCCTTATCCAGTGCTTCTGTCTCTTCTTGTAACAGCCTTTTGCCTATTTGAAACTGATATTACATTGCCTCTGATTACTCTTCTCCAGGCTATTTTGCACATCCTCCTTGTGTAGACTTCAAGGGGGTTTTCTGCTGTGTGTATGTGTTTGGTGGAGGGGGAAATCTACCTTGCAACTACCATGGCTGATGTAAAATAAGAATGACAGTGAGGGATAAAGGAGATTAGGAAAAATCCCTATCCTTCAGTGGGTCCACATCCTTCTTAAAGTGCAGTGCTCACTATCAGACACATTCCTTTAACTGAGCTCTCACCAGTACTAACTGGAGTCAATAGATGACTTCATGAGTGAGACATGAAACTCCTTTTCACATACTCCAGTGAAACACCCTGTTTTTCCACAGCTATAAACCCCTGTTGACTGATTTCACTATAATGTAAGAGATTTTTTTTATCAGTTTACCATAAAGTAAGACTGTCATAAGTTATTTTGCATTCTTTCCTCTATAATTTTTCTAATAATTCTGGCAATAAGGCTTGTAATGACAGCTGAAATGTGGAGGTTCAATGCTGCTTGCAAAATGCACTTCTGCATACGCATACAGCATGTAAATGTGAAGTTCCTTTAAACCTGGTACAGGCAGTTTGGGAGTTATTAGTGGGCAATGAAGCTCTTTCTGTTTGAAAAGTGGGTAGAATTTTTCCAAATATCTCCTCAGCAGGTGGGAAAAGTGAAACCTTTCTAGAGAGAAAACATCTTTTAGAACGTTACACCTTTTCTCAGTCGTTCTGCGTTTCTCTGTTCCCCAGCACAATCCCGACAGTATGTTCTTGCACCCAAAACCAGTATGAAATATTCACTCCATCCAGCATACTCCTCTGTTCTTTGACAACATTTTCTCCTTCCAGTAAGTGGTAATTTTAAAATGATTCTTACTGTGAAGTATTTCTTCAGGGAAAGCCAGGATCACAAGTGGGCCACAGTTTCCTTGCAGTGCAGCCCTGGGGCTCATTCTGGAGCCTCAGCTCTACTCAGTATCAGTGAATTACCTGTGACTTTATGATGTGGCAGTTGCATGGAAAAAATGGCTAGATAAAGACAAGTATGTCTGCTACATTTGAAATATGCCTTCCATGCCCAGCAGTGCTGTTTGATTTTTAGTATTTTATAGATACTTTTAATACATACATGCATGCAAACACACACACATATGTATGAGTGTGTGCACACTTGAAAGTGCATCGTTTAGTGAATTCTCCTCATTTTGCTATCAGACTAACATGAAAAAATGAATGCTGTACTGTAGTCAAGGCTTCAGTCCATCATCATTATATACCTTGATATATATTATCAATGTAGTGTCTCTGGAAGGAAAATCCTCTGAACTCCTATGTGTCATGCTATGGGGAATCATGCTAGAAGATCCCCTACTGGGAAACATGTGGTAGCACCTTGAGGAGCTGGAGTGGTTGTGCCTGCCTCGTGAAACAACAAGCCAGCTGCTGCTCTCTGAGCGTAATGAATTGTTCTGTCAAGCTAAAAAAAATTCAGAATATGAGACAAACAGTGTATTTTAAAAAGAGGAGTTCCCCCACCCCTTGCATAACCCCTTCAGCACTACCTGCTGCATGCTTCTTAAAAGGTGGGTCAGGCTAGGGATTTTTGTTGGCTATAAATGCTTCTTTAGATTTGATTTCTCTTTGCTAAAATCAAAAGCAAGTAGGATTTTCTAATGGCAGGGATAGGGCGGGCAGAGCAGCCCATATCTTGTGTGAAGATAAATGGGGCTTCAGGGTGAGAGAGGGAGTGTCACAAGGGGTCTGTGGTTACTTGTGAGAGGCGGGTTGGTGGGAGGGCAGGGATGGTCCCAGACTCACTTGTAGGACAGTCTGTAGTGCTCCAGGGGATGCTCACAGGGGAGTGGAATCACCTACAGTACCTCACATCGCTCATGAAAAGAGATGAAGGCAAACACATACAGGAGAGGAGTTTGTAAAGAACACCTCCATATGTAATAAGTGATTTGTATCTGCAGAGTTGGGAAGATCACAAAGAGCAATACAAATCTGTGGCAGATGTATTTACAATTTGTACTTGAAACACAGGCCTGATGCTTCTTACTTTGCATGTGTGTCAGAGCGCTTCCTTATGTGGAATTACTCAACATTTACAAGTCAGGTGTGATTCAAGTTCTGCGTACGTCAGTGGTTTAATTTAAATTAACAGCGACTGACAAAGCAGCCTTATTGTCAGCAAGGAATGACTATGCCCTGGCCAACCTGTTTTCTGTCCAATCGGACAACTCAGATTTGGCCTGCTAGTCTAGATGAAAGTGTGTCTTGAAACAGAAATGAATGTGTTAATTCTGGGGGGAAAAAAAAAAAATTGCTCTTTTTAGTGAGTATATAAACACTTGTCATATTGGGTTTTTAACCAAGATGATGCGATGGTTCTATGAAGTAAAGAGGATGCTATAGACAGTAGAGGGCACTGTGACCTCAAAAATAAACTCCAAACTGGTCCACGGTTGTACCCATGTCAGCACAGCTGATGGGACACAGGCAAATGCGGTTTTCCAGCTGAAAGGGAGCACTATTTCTTTCATGGTAGTTCAAGAGACTAGAGTGGTGATGTGAAAAAGTAAAGGGGGGACAGACTGATAGGTAGTGTAAGACCGAATGGCTACAAACGAACTATATTGGAAATTTGGAAGAAAGGGATGAATTCCATCAAATTGTTTGATGCTGTGGCACATCTTACTGTTTCAATTTTTAAAGCCTGATTTGGGTGCTGTTATTAGCAATGTTTCAGAATGTATAATGACAGCACACAAACAGTCAGGATCATGCTTTGAGACACATTATCAAAAAGCTAAAAAGGTGAGGAAGGAGATGTGGAAGACATAAACTGCTGCTGTTAGTCACCAACAAGGACCCCATATGAGATTTTCAAAATTTTTGTGTGTAAAATTTGTATTAAATTTTCAGTTTTGTGTGGGTATAAATTAAAGGATTTGTAGCCTCAGCATCATTTTTTCTCCTCTTGATAAGGTCTCTGGCAAAAGGACCAGATTTACCAAGAAACGATGCCCTGCAGCCCTCAAAGTAACCCTGTTAGTCACTTCAGTTTGTCACAGAGAATTCACCTTTTCTCAGTCATACACAGGAAGGAAACAACATTCCCAAGTCATGGCTTTGTTGTTGAAGGGGTGTTTGATGTGTATGATCATCTTGCCTTTGGTCCGATCTGCCATTTCACTTAGTTTTCCAAAGGTACTTTCTGTCAGTCTGTGGGTAATTAGTCTGCCTCTCGTCTACCTGGTGGTGGAATCACCATCCCTGGAAGTGTTTAAAAAATGCGTAGATGTGGTGCTTAGGGACATGGTTTAGTGGTGGATTTGGCAGTTCTGGGTTAATGGTTGGACTTAATGATCTTAAAGGTCTTTTCCAAACCTAAATGATTCTATACTTCTATGATTCCATTCTATTAGCCAGGGCAGTAAAGGATATACTGAAGCCCCCACTGAAATGAATATCAGGGTAAGCAAAGGGTGAAAAGGAAATAAACTTGCTAACATCTGAAGAGGCAAACTTAGATCCTGCTGCTGTTTCCAATACAGCTGTCTATAAGTATTTCACAGTGGTCCACAAGCTTCTCTCACTCTCTTGCCAAAGGAGATTTGCCAGCAAATCTCCAGCAGTGTCGGTTTACTGACTTTGATATGGCAACATGTTTTCAAGAGCCCTACTGTTTCTCACATCTGGCTGCCCTGCCAGTTGTTAACTGAAAAGTTATTCTGTGAGCACTTCCAGATCATTGCTTTCCTCATGGTTCTGTTCTAAGTCCATTGCTGGCCTTCCCATATTTCCACCATAAATGGTGTCCATATTCTCAGTCTCATATAGAGATCAGTCGATATTCATATGAACCTGTTCTATTGTTGCCACATAGCTCCTGCTTGTTGCTGCAAGCTGTTTCCTCCATCTTCGCTGATGCATCTTTTGGCAGTAGCTACCTAAGAGACACACCAGATAAACACTGACTCTGGAAAAAATGAAGCAAAACCATGGTGGCTAGTAAATCAGGTTAGGGTAAGCTGGATCCATCATTTCTGCTTGTAATAGTGATTCTGCGGTCCTGAGAGAACTTGCTCTGTAATTTGTTCCTCCAAACAGAAGCATAACAAGATGCAGTTGCTGTGGCTGTGAATCATAGCATCTATGCCAAATTAGCATGACTACTCGCTGTGGCCAAATGCCACGCAGTGAGAACGTGGAGCGTACAGCAAGAGATCTTAATTTTGAAAGCTGTAAGGAGATTATGTCATGCAGAGGAGTTAAAAGTCCTCAGAACAGTGAAGAATTATAGAAACATTCCAAGCCCCGGCTGAGAGTTGATGATCCCACTCCATGCTGTAAGAAGGGGCACTGGCAAATCTCCCAAATCAGCTGCTCAACAGGGCAAGTGGATGGCTGTGCTACTTTGATTGCTCTGTCTGCAGCAAGGAAAGAGGGGTAATTGGAGATATGCTCAACCTATGAAGTTCCCAGTGTAGCTGAATTTGTTTTCCTGATATTCATAGTATTTATTTTTCCTTTTTCTTTAACTTTTTTTTTCCCTTTTTCTTCCCCCCCCCCCCTTCAGAACTGCAGGGAAGCATTTAAGGTGAAAGCATGAAAATGGTACCGGAAACTGAAAGCCAAGAAATCAGAAAAAGTCTGGTGGAGAGTAATTGGGTTTTCTGAGTCACTAATGTTCTTCAGTGTTATTCTGGCAGCAGGCAGTTTGAGACTTACAATCATATTTATAGAAATGAAGGAGGTAATTTCTGTGTCAAAGAAAGAAGGGTCTTCAGGACCTCTCATTCTAAAAATACGGGGGTTTTGTTGCAAAGATAGGCAAGCTAGGTAAATTGTTCTCATTTGTTTCTAGTAGAAACAAGCTTTTGCTTGTATGAGAAGTTAGCCAGACAGGCATAGATGTTCCAGTTCTATACATTTTTATATATATATGCAGTTAAAATACAACTGCAATTGCTCCAGTTACATATAGCTACATTTACCTATATAGTTAAAATGCAACTGAAATTTTAAAAGTGAGAGAAGATAGATGTAACAGAGATATGCAAGTAGAGATCAGATTGCTGTATTACTAACTCACCAGGAGCATATTTTTCCCTCTTCAGGATACAGGCAAGCATGTTTAAAGGAGTTAACTCAAGGGGGGATATTTGTATCCTGCAAAAAGAGAATTGGCACCACAAAGCTGTTAAATAGGACAAGGTACACACTATAACTTGTTTGCCACTAAATTCTGCTGTTTTTTCCTGGCAGATTCCTCTACATACAAACTCCAAGGGCAATCCTGCTTCTTTACTTCTGCTTTAAGAGACTCCTCAGCCTTCTGTACTTCTCTTCAGCCTGGTACTCATGAGAAGAGGTCCCAACTATTTCTCGTCTCGTAAAGTTCTTTCCTTAGGTAAGAATTTGTCTTCTCTGTGACTGAAGCTCAAGTAGGATTAATAATCAGTTAAATCAGATGCGGCCATACGGTATGGAGCTCAAAATGCTCTAACTGCCTGGCTAGTTACCTGAGGCTCCGAGCTCCACATTGCTGCAGCTATGTTGCTGTCAGCACTCAAAATGGCTAGCTTAATGCTAGGTTGAGTACATCTAACCAGGCAACAGCCACACAATTGTTTGCTGAAGAGACACACTTTCCAGGTTATGCCTTCATTGCATGCTAACCTTGGATTGAATAAAAACCAAGGAAAGGGAGCCTGAAGTTTGCTACAATGCAGTCCTGCTATTATTAAGTCTGCTGCTGAATGTGTGAAAGTGTGGGGGATCAACACAAACTTCACAGAAGCAAAGCCCTGTGGTAGGTGGCAATAGCAGTCTTGCCACAAAATCTGCAGAATATGCTCTGAGGCAGTGCCACTGGAACAAAGCACAGCAGTACAAGAAACATTATTATAGATATAAAAAGGGAATTCTCTACGGGCACTCTTGTTCAGATCACCTTGGGAGAGAGAAGGGGTTGGTATTGGTAATAAACTGCAAAGTGAAGGTCTCACTTGAGGCAAGAGGAAGACTGAGAGAACTGGTAGCAAGAAACAGTACCAAAGATGAGAAGGAGTGGAGGAAAAGCAAGCAAGCTCTGGACTGTTTGGTAATGAGGTGTGCATATCCAGTGTCCTGAGGAACGAATACTGCTAGAGAACCGCCAAGGCAATGTGTTTTACTTGCAGGGCCTGATACCTGAGGACCACAGGTTATCTCCATTGACAGTGTGTCACAGTCACCATCTGACTCGGCACCCTGAAGTTGCTGATATCTGGCAGACTGAGTTGGAAATATGAATAGACAGTCCAGTGATCATGGAAACTGTGTGGTCAGAGAGATGGGGAAGACCTACCAGAAACAGGAATGTTGTGCTTCAGGATGTGCTTTGTCCTGGGACAGCAGAAATCTGTAGAGCAGCATCTTACAGGTTTTGCTGGCCCTGGACAAAAGAAGTTAGGATTAAGATCGTCTCTTTTTGATTAAGATGATGTCTCTCCTGTGGCCTAGTATATATCCTTCAGCAAGCTGAAAGGAATCAACCAGTTACTGCATTCCCCCGCCCCTTTTGTTATAAACAGCAAGGTTTGTGCTGGCTTACTGGGATCATTCCTTTTACTGTGATGGGCAGGATTAGTAATGAGCTACTGTGTATGAAATGTGATGTTGGAAATAAACATAGCACTTCTGGAAAAATATGCAGCTCCTGTGATGATATGAACTCAAGGTTTATTTCTATTTGTGTCTCTTACGAATTGAAGCAAGTGTCATTTTATTTTTAGAGGTGTACTGCTCTACTGCAGCTCTTTTGAAGTAGCGTTAATGGTTTTCTTTAGCAATTCATAGTTGCTGAATACCAGCACCTTTACGTTCAAGAATGCGATATTCTGTCTTTGTATTCTTATAACATTTAAAATCCTTTGAGTTGTTTAGTTTAGTAGTACGTGCCTTTGTAATCAGGTTCTGTGGGTGGTACCTTTTGAAATAAATCGCCTGAAGAGTTTTAATGAAAGAAAACAGCCTGAAGGTGATTGATTTGCTGCAGGCTGGAGCAGGCCCAGCTAATCTCAGTGGTCAAGCCATCCTACAGCAATCATTTGAACTCTTAATAATCTCAACCCTTCAAGTTTGTAAGTGTTCCATGACTCTATTCATTTTGGCAAAAATTGAAAATAGGTTTCAGGAGTTAAAAATCATCAGAAAATATCATATTACTCTTTGTCTATGCCAGTTACATGCAGAACTCCTTCACTGTGTGGAGCCTGTACATGTCAATCACTCGGCCAGCAGCAACAGACTCCTTTGGTTACTAAATTTATGACAAGGCTGCATGATTAAAATAAAATATGAAAAATAGCAGACTGTGGAACTTTGTCTGTTGGAAAGCAGGTGGGAAAATAGTATGTAGTCTTCAAACTCTCCAGTGGTGTTCCTTTTATGTTTTCATTTATATTTGGTACATAATAAGCACAGGTAAATACTTCTTGAAATGTAAAACTGCTACAGGTAATTTATGTCAGAAGAAGGGCCTGTGTGCTCAGGAGACTGGCTGTTTTATGTAACTATATAAGATGGTCAAATGAAAATACTATTTCTTCTTTGCTCATTTTCTGAGATCTGTGTAACACATGCCCTTTGCAATTATCTCCCCAAAACAGCTGATGGTAGAAGGATGACTGTCCCCCTAACAAGCAAAGCAAGAACGTTTGTGGGCACACAGGCCTTCTGTCAGTCCCACAGACTTGTTTGTTTTATCCCGCTGTAGCAGCTTGTATCTTTACACCCTTACTGCGGTAACAACCTTCCTACTACTTCAAAGACAGCAAAGGATGTCCTGTTCTCATATGTTCATCACCTCAGTACCTGAATCTGGACCAAAATTGTCTTCCTGTGCTAACAATATGCTATTAAACGTATTTTTAAAATACTATCTCAGTACGGTATTTGCCACATAAGGCTCAAAGCTTATGTTTCACAGGATAGGATTCACAAAGAATAATGAGGAAAGGGAGATGAAAATATAGAACAGAAGTTGTAAATGTTTTAGAAAGAGCCCCACATCCATTATGTCAGAGGAAAAGGGTGGAAAGGCCAGGAAAAATAAGCAAAGAGTTTAATGGAAAGGTGATGCCGAGAAAACTCAAATGTAGAAAACTTGAAAGCAGAGACATATAAAGAGAAATGAAGAGTGAGCAGGGTCAAAAAGCCTGAAGACAGCGATGAAGAGCACCTGGGAGTCAAGGAACATGTAGGGTCCGGTCAAGAAAGAACTTCCAGAGGGAAAAAAAGTAACAAGAGGTCCGGGAGGAAAGAGTGATATGGATCTGTTTGGAGAGGCAGCTGTTAAAGGAGAGGTTATACTCTACCATATTCAATCAACATTATCAAAAAGTGGTACTTAATACATCCCTATCGGATGAGTCAGTGTCTGACCGCTGTTGCATGTTGAGCAGAAAAGCACAGGGAGGAGGAGGAGGAGGAGGGCAGAGAGCTTTGCTGTAGCTGGGTCTTGTTCCACAGTTGCGTTGTATATTCACCACGCTTAGAAGACCAGTAATTCCAGCTGCTGGCAGGCACTGAAGACGACTGCTCTAGAAAAGCCGTGTAACAGCACTGCGGGCCTCGATGGCCCGTGTCACGCAGGGTCCCTGTGTAACAGGCCCTTTCAGCCTCTGAACCCACAGAAACGTTTCGGCTGGAGCGGCCCGTGGCTTCGTGGCTTGCGAGCCGAGAGCCCGGCCGAGCTCGCCCCCCGGGGGCCGCGGCCACAGCGCTGGCACAGGGCAGGGCAAGCCCACCTCTACACTGCAAGAGGAGGAAGACGGGGTGTTTTCTGTGGCCGGGAAGCCTCTGGGACACGGCAGCACCACAGCCAGGTCACCTTCTGGCGGTTAAAACTGTGGGGATTTGACCGGGACACACACGCACTCCCTCCCTTCGCCCCCCCCGGGAGATCTCGGGTCTTCCTGCGGCGGGCTGAGCCGTTTCCCCGCGCCGCCGCTCCCCAGGCGGACCGGCTTAGCGGCGGGCAGGGGAAAAGCGGCGGGTAGACGCGCCAGAGGCGAGGGGCAGGCGGGAGAGCCGCGGCCGCCCCTCAGGGGCCAGGCGGGAGAGG
>JAVJGI010000050.1:93444790-93521177 GCA_035590275.1 Ibycter americanus | reverse complement strand
CTGCCGGCGGCTCCCCGCGGCTGGGAGTCGGGAGCGCTGTGTCCGTCACCGGCGGGCGGCCGGCTGCGCTCCCCTGCCCGCCACGGCGGGAGGAGGTTAAAGAAAAAACACCAAGAAGCCCCCACAACCCCCCCCCCGGCGAGACCCACGCTGCTACCGGCGAGTCGGGGGCGAGGGGAGGGGAAAGGGCTTTTCAGCACTTGAGCATCCTTTGGGGGCGAAATGGGAAGATGTGCTGTTTGTGTAACTCAGTCTTGTTAAAACAGCCTCCCCAGTCGCGGTGGCGAACTCGGCTTCTGCTGTTGGCATGACCAGCTTATTTCTTGGTAACGCTTTGCTGAAAGGATGGAGGGTTGCTTGTTCTGTAACAGGCTGACTTTGTTTGAGCAAATCTGTCGATAACATACCTAGGTGGAAATCCTCTTTTGACAAGTTATTTTGTACAAGTGATTTCAGGAATTAAAAACCTGATGGTTTGTGTAGTCACCTTGGTAGTCTGCCTGTGATGTTTCGAGCTTTTATGTGTAGTTACTAACTTGCTGTATGAAATTTCTTGCAGCCTATTTGAAGTCTAGTCAAGATTTGTACAGAAAGCTAACACTGCAGAGTTCCGACAGATTTCCTTTTCCGCAGAGGCTGGTCTTAATTGATGCTTAAGGTATTTCTTTTCTTTTGACAGTATTTGTTGACGACAGAAAGGCCTTCATTGTCAAAGCTGATAGCAAGATATGGCTCACTTTCCTTCTGGGTAAGTAGAAGGAATAGGTTGGGGGAAAACACTGTTCTTCCTACCTTTCTTTCTGTGGAGTTGTAAACTGTATCAAAATAGATTTGGAAATGTAACTTGAAAAACCAAAAAGAGCATAGCATGTTGAAAAGGGACAGGAAAAAGCATCCTACCTGGTAACTTTTGTAAAACTGTTACTGTAGCAGTTGACGTGGTATCAGAACATTAATAGGAAAAATAATTGTCCAGATATTTATGGATTTCTCCTATCGGGTCATTAATTTCTAGGGGAAAAAACCCCACAAAGGCAACTCTTACTAAGTAATGTATTCAAAACGGCTTGTTTTGGAAAGATTGCAGGTGAAAGAACATACAACTGTAGGGGGATGTAAATTCAGATGTTAATATCTTCAGGAATATTTTGAAGTAAATAATAAAATGGCTAATGGCCAAAGTCCTGGAAAAAACCACCTCAAGTATTTGCAAAATTAAATAAGAAATGCATTCTCAAAGTTAACAAATGTTAAATAATAGCATATTTGTCAGATGCGCAATTAGGTGCACTCTTAACGGTATTATATTAGAAGACTGTCAGGGTATTCCAAAGATGCTGGTACTATTAATCACACCACCAGTAGTCCTTGTTGCCAAAGGGAGTTTCTTCAGTTTGATGAATTACATTGCAAAGGTAGTAGCAGAGAAATAACCCTGAGTTTACTGACTAATTGATGAATAAACTGTACCTGATTTGCTTTGCTTACCTCTGTTCATCCAGCATTTCCTAGACTAGTAGTTACATAAATGACATAGAAGGGTTAAAGTGATGGTCAAAATTGAAAAATGCTTTCCTTTGATTGAAATTTTAGAGCAGATTAGGTAGAGAGCTTTATCATTTCTGGAGTTTGAATTTGGCTGTGAAACCCAGATAACCAATTAAATACTTCAGGGAGCTATTTGTATTTTTAACAGGAATAAAGCCTCAATAGCAAAGTACATAATAGCATACAGTATTTGCAGTAGCAAAGAATGTACATATGCTAAATAGGAAATAGTGGTTTTGTTTAGTTTTAGTGGTATTTGAATTTTTGTTGTTATTTTGTTTAAGCTTTAAGTTCCACATTTTAAAAACAGACTCCCACAGTTGGAGCTAGTTTTGTTGTAAGGTGTGGGTTTTCTTCTCTTAAGAATTAGCTCCAATTTACGTGCAACAGTAAAGTTGTCAGATTTTCAAGGACATTCTTATACAACGCTTTGCCCTATTATGTTCTTGTTGTTTGTTTGGGTTTTTTTAAATGACCACTGAATTGAGGCCTTATTCTTCAAGACATCCTTTCTAGATTGTGCACAATCTCACAGTGAAACATCCTGACTAAGCTGCAGAAGTAGTCAATGCTTGCACATTCTTCATTGTTCCCGGTTTGGCTGTATTCCTACCTACTCACTTTGGGGATACTTGCAAAGTATTAATCAGTTTCTAGTATGTTTCACATTCTATTGCATTTCAGCATCTCGGCATTTGTTGTTCTATGTGGTAAATGAGTTCTGTATATTATGGCTTTTTTCTTCAGTATTTAATTTCCAGAATTAGAACGCTTTTTATACGCCATTCATACTGCTTTTCTTGGAACAGAACACAGGCAAAAATAGGAAATCTGAAGGATAAACTATCAGATTTTACATAATAGCCCTAGTCTGCAAAAATCTGATCCTATGATTTGCTTTTAGGGTTTCTTAGGTTGGGTGAGAAAATGGCATCGGCAAGTTCAAGTACATAGTAGCTGTGTAAGTCTGTGGCATGAGGACTGTAGTATTCCTCTCCTGTCCTCTCCTTGATTCCCTCCCCGGTAAAGACATTAATGGGATCAAAGGATGGTAATTTTAAGAGAGCTGATCTGCATGTTTTCCATCAGAAACTAGCTTAATGTAAGTCTGGATGCAGTCTGTTGAAAAAGGCCAATTTGGACTTATAGTGGAAGTCTATGAATTAAGTGCATTGTCTCTTAAATGTGAATAATTACATGAATTGCTGTGTGATTATAAAAGGTCTTCATTGTATACTTAGAGTGATATTGTGAAGTTTTATAAAAATGTATATGAAATTCTCCAAAATAACTGTGAATGTATTTACACTTAGCGCATTGACTTCAAATAAAACACTTGCTGAAGGAAAGAATGAGATTTAAATATATTGTTTTCCTCTATGAAATAAGTGGTATGTTTGACTCTGAAATGTAATTTCCATATTAATAGATAGTCTATTTCCAACAATAAAATACTGCTTATTTGGAACCACATGAATTTGAGATCATGAACAGTACTGGTAGCTAATGTGCATTTATTTTGACTTTACTGTGTATTCTTACCTGATGTGTAATCTGTCTTAAAACTGATTTTTGATTTATTTTTTTTGTAGCTGGGGTTTTTGTATATTGTAAATGTATTTCAGCATCTAATCTTACTGGGAATCTTAGAAATATTGTGGAGAAATGAAATAATTCCTTGTGCAAATGTGAGACAATAAGTAATAACTAAAAAAAAGTGTGGACTTCTCTGTTTCTTTCCATACAGTTACTGCAAAATGTTGTTTGTTTATGGAATATGGTTTGCTGTGTTGTTGATATAGCTAATGTGCTTACCTGGAATTCCAGATCATATCCATATCTGCTTTTCTGAAAAAGGAACTTGCAGCTCTCCATCAGAACTAACATAAATGTCCTTAGCATAAAAAAAAAAGTATCTGTAGCTCCTGAAACTAAGACATTGAATTCCACTTAATATGAACTATACTGAGCAATCCTTCGGTGATTTCCCACACCCCCCCTTAGAAAATATATGTAAAAAGGTAAAGTTTTAAATGAGATCTTGTAGTATTCATTTTCTAATTGAAATCCAGGCTTCAGTGATTGGAGTGGAGCTAAAAAACTCCTAAGGAAGTTTCAGTGTCGTGTTGTACAACCTTAACTGCTATGTGAAGTACATAACTTGAGGTGAACGTTAAATTGTACAGGCAGGTGGTTTAGAAATACTTTCCTCCCTTAGGCAGTTCTTTTTCTTTTTTTTTCTCTTACACAGTTTCACCTCACGCATCTTTGTGTACAAAACTTTTAATATTAAAATGGAGGTTTGTAAATACAGTTTGTTGCATTCTGACCTGTGGTGACAATGATAAGTGCTGCCAGCAGCAGCATTGTGGTGACAATGATAACGAGTACTGCCAGCAGCAGCACTTCCAATCTCTGTGTTGGAGGAACATGTGGTTGGGGAATATATACTAGGTTATATATGCAGTCCAGTCCCCTTCCACATAAATTTGGTGGCTTTGCAAAGGTGTTTTTTTTTCTCTTGTCCCTGCTGCTTTCCAGAAAGACCACCATACGCATGTGACGTGTAGTCTGAATGCATGTGCGTTCACTGACTCGCCAGTTATGTTCTGCATTGGTGTGCAGGCAGTGGATGTATGTTTTACCTATGTGCAAGCAGCTTGACCCATTCTGTGGTGTGGCAGAGACGGGGGCTGAACCCGGTGGCTGTGGGCGGTGTGGGGGGCTGTGCAGGTCAGCACCCTGGAGAGGGGCACGGTGCTCAGCACCTTTCTAGCTCCTGCTGGGTCTAAGTGGGGACAGGGGTTGTCCTCTCCGCCTTCTTTCTGCTCTGTATAGCCTATGTGAATAAGAGGGCTCGTTATTAGCCTTAAAGATTTTCTTGGGTTGAGGACAACCAGTCTACCTGACCTTTCTATGGCAGAGAGCCACTGTTGTGCCTAGAGGGCAACCAAGACACCTTCAGTCCAGAAGGAGCACTGTGGTCTCTCTAAATGCCTACCCTTTATCCCTCGCTCATGCTAGCATTGCTTCCATGGTGAGCACTGGATATGTTGTGAATGCTTCCCAAGTAAAATAGAGTGGCTTCTGCTCACTGTGGATCTTGTCATGCTGAAGAAGTTGCAGACCTACTGTTTACCCACCACTTTATCTTTTTCCTTTGCCCCTCAGATTACCTCCCTTGTTCTGTACCTGTGTGACAGCAGTGCAGATAGTCTCCAAATGGACAAACGGAATGTTGTTACACGCAGAGTCTACCCTTTTTTAGCAATTATAGTCTCAAGTAGATTTGTGTTGGTTGTCATGGTCCATTTGCATCTCTCAAATTTACAGGACAATGTACTCTGTACATTAAACTTTATTTTATGAGCTCGTTAGGAAAGAAAACAAACAAACATGACAAACAAGGCCTCGGTCCACTTTGTACAGACCAGTCTAAGTGATATATTGGTGAATTCCCATGTTAAGGCATGAGGTTTCTAACTCGCAAGTTCTCTAATTCACAACTCACAACTTTTAATTCCTAACGTGTGCACCTATGAGCAAAACAGTTACCTAGCTTGATGGTGGGAGTGCTTATCCTTCCTCTTCCATCATGGTGCAGGTGTCCCCTGTATCACACCCAGAAGCACAAAAGCCTCAGCAGTCCAGCTGCTGCTGGATCTGGGTCAAAAACTTTTTAGATAAGCTGATGTATTTATACCTTCCAGCTTGGAACTTTGGTCTATACCATTTCCATGAGTTAGCAGATTCTGAAGAAACTGCCAGACAATCAATATGTGAGGATTATGGCTGCAGGAGACAGCAAGATGCAGGTGACAATGGCTTCGTAATGACCTTTAGCCCTTTGTGGCCAGTAGGTCCTGCCTATGTGTTGCCCTTGCTTTGACCTAACAGCGTTGCTCCTAGCATACATCAGGACTTGAGTGAACAGTCATAGTATGTATCTTAAAAATATTAAAGGTGTTTATGCCTATTAAAAAAGTGTTTATAATTCACTTATGTTATTGATAGCTGAAGTGGGTGCATTATATTCTGATGGATCAACTTGAGTGCTACAGGTGGGAATATTGCCTATTGCTGAATACTGTCAGCATAATTTCAGATTTTCGAAGAGTTGGCCATGAAGGTTAATTCATATATTCTTATTCTCCAGTTCCTCTGGAGGCTGAGTACCTTCTGTGCATCTCCAAAGTAGTACTGTAATTACTTTAATGAACATGATTTCATGTTCAATTATTTAAATGTTTGAGTAACTTGATACCTTTTGTTTCCTTTACAGCTGCTATTGCAGGAGCCCTACACTGGTAAGGTTAAACTCATTTCTTGAGAGTAATATGGTATTTTAAAACAATAAAAATATAATTTTTATTTATATTTAGACAAGCTATTGGGATAATTTACATTTAGGTCTTTCCTCTCAAACCCAAATTGTTGTCTTAGGGTGAATAATTCTGTTCTTGTGAAGCTCACGTGAAAGGTTTCTTAAGCCTAGTCAGTGAAGAGTGAAGCCTGCTTTCCAGGTGGAAAATTGTTGCTTAGCTATGCAGTTTCAGGTGCATTTCCACTAACAGACCTTTTTACTCTCACTGGGTTTTGAAAGTCCAGGTAAATCCTTCAACTTTCTCCTGTGTTCTGCTTATTTAGATTCTGCTATAATTTCTTAGTTTTACATCATGTTTTCTCTAACCTCTTCAGAGAAATCTGGGCAATGTTTGGTTTTTTTTTGTGTGTGTGTGCAGAAGGATGGCCTTTCAACTACTTCTTGTCAACGTAATCCTGGTGTTTCAGGCTCCATCCTAATCCTTACCATTCTTTTTTGTAGTATAGACTTGAAATAGAACGGCTTCTGTAGTGATTTTCACCAGCTGCTTTTGCAGAGATAAAAAGTAGCAGCTTCTGCCACTCTGGTTTTGTTTCCTAGCTCAAAAAGAACTATTGATTTTTAGTAGTTTGTTTCTTGCAAATTGCTATTCAAAAGCAGACTCATGTGCAATGCTCTGTTTCTTTCTTTTTCCATCCTTTCTGGAGATGAAGGTCCTCTTGAAACTTGCAAGTTTTGGCTCCAAAACTATGTGAATTTTTCCTGGCTGCTTCCCCCCCTGCCATAGTTGCACCTTTATTTAAATATACTTGTGATGGTAAGCCCATCTGTATGTAATGGCAGATAACCATGTTAAAATACAAGTCAGGAAAGATTTTTGTGGATAAAGCGTACACTATTTATATGTGCACCATAATTTTCACCAGTTTTTACTCTGTGATTCTTTTCATTTGTCAGATATTTGAATTGTCTTTCCTAATACATAGACTTGATAGTTTTAATAGCATTAAACTCTTGATTCTTAAGTGTCTACACTTAAAATACATTAGAGTATTATAACTAATTCCATAATAGAATTTAATAAATGCTTTATGGGTTCATATTTCTTCCATTTGAAATAATCTGAATAGAGGAGAGTGTTGGTATAATAGATGAGTAAATTAAAATAGCAGTTTGTAAGTAAATTTTGGGTCTTCATTGAATGTTTTGCCAGCTGTTCCTTGGTATATATGACTTAGTACAGGTTCTAAAACTCTTTATTCAGTTGTAATTATTATTATTTTTTAACAGGTGTCACATAACAACCCTTTTTGAAAATGACCGTCATTTTTCTCACCTGTCAACATTAGAAAGAGAAATGGCTTTCCGCACGGAAATGGTTAGATTATGTTTCAATGAAAATTCAGTGATTGGAAAACTTCTGTCTGTAATCTTGTGATCATGGGCTTTCCAAAATTTCATAATACTTTCTGGATAAGTAAATATATTGGTATCTTGCAACTAACATGCATTACAGTTTTACATGCAGAGTATTTGTATGTCTTGCAGCTGATCACTATGAATGAATCTCTTCACAGTTCATTTAAAATATGATTTAGAAGTATGATTCTGGAAAACCTAAAATGCAAAACTACAAGTACCTTGTAGCTTACTTTCAATTTTAGTCTTGTTATGCAGCTTTTGTTTTAAATAATTGGGTTTTTTTAGTTAAGAAATGTTTGCATATGTGTACACCTTTTGGCTGCTTTTATTTTGAGAATTGTGAAATACTATACTAGTGCAGAGTTACCAGCCAAATGAGAGATTTGCAGAGGTGCTATAAAACAGGGTGGAAGGAAACCCACATTGCTTGTTTCAATGGCACTAACGGAAGGGGTTTGAAAAACTGGTTAGTCATCTTGAATAGTTTTCTCTATTTGTTATATTACAAAATTTGATTTAAAGATGAAGCTTGTATATGGCAGTTCATGAAGCAGAAGTGACCTTTTTAATTGTAAATAATGATTCTGCTCTCCTGTAGGGTCTTTATTATTCCTACTTCAAGATCATTATTGAGGCACCATCATTTTGGAATGGAGTATGGGCAATCATGAATGACAGACTAACTGAGTACCCTTTAGTGATTAACACCTTACAAAGGTTCAATCTTTACCCAGAGGTGAGCTATGTTTTAAAAATAATACCTTCTGATAAATCTTTGGTTTCTTCAGATTTGACTACAAATTTGAAAGAAATGTCCTTCTGGAAAATGTGGTTGTAAAGATATAGTGACTAATGAAGTGTTGCTTAAATACCCTATTTTAGTTCCAGATTTAAAATGAGAAAGTTACTTCATACATTGTGATCAGGTCTCAGACTTCAAGTATGTCCAAGCACATGTGAATACTTTCTAGATCTTAGTATTTCATGCTGTAAAGTTGCAATCTGATTCTATACTTCTTGTCTTCTTTCAGTCTTTTCACTGAAAAGCAGGTAAGTTTCTGACATTGTGTACTGCAGGAAAAACAGCACATGAAGTACCAGTAGTATGTGACAATAATGCTTGCAGGTACTGAGAGGTTATATTGGCTTGCAGTTTGTGTAGGACAGTGAACTACAACATCACAGTTCACTGTGGCCCTAAAATCCATGAATGGTAGTAGTTTACTTACATGTTGCAGAAGAAATTCCTCTGTAGAAGACTGACTGCTGTTGTTTTGTATGTACTTGATGTTAGACTTGTTACCTCGTTAGATTATGTTCCTACTCTGCTTTTTTGTCATGAAAAAACCCATGTCTTTTAAGTACAGAAATGTTTGTTTTCTCTCTCTTACTGTTTTGCCAATGTGTCTCAAATGTTTTGCAAAGGGAAAACTCCTTTGGTTAATGTACGTTTCTGTAACTCCATATATCAGCAACAGCTTGTTTTTTGGAGAACCAAGGACTAATAATGGTTGTAATTGTTGGGTGCTAGCATTTATACTCATTCTCTTGCTCTGTCAGAGCAGAGCTGCTTTCAGGAGTGGTATGTATAAGAGTTCTTGGCATGTATGTGTTTATACAACTTGCATGTAGTGGTTTCATTTGCTTCTTAATTCCTTGCTCTGAAAAAACTAAATGCTATAGATGACTGCTTTTTGTTATCCTCTCACTGGTTTGGGGTTTGTTTGGGTTTTTTTTTTTTGTAGTTTTGTTTGGTTTTTTAACTCCAGAGGGATTTCAGTTAAGTTCTAGAAATGCAACATTAGGAACATGTGCCTTATTTGAATACTATGAAATTATTTTCTTTAGCTGACAAAGATTTATTGACTTCATCTATAGTCTGACATGCAAAAATCAAAGGTAACTGGTCAAATGAACTTGCTGTTAGAGATTCATCAGTACCACCATGAAAGACTAAGTAAATGGATGATGAAATCAAAACAAGAGCAATCAGATATAGTGGCTGACATTCTGTAAGAACGTTAGGTAGATTACTGTGCAAAATGTGTAGGCTTGTCTGTTCATTCAGTTTTCTGGGATCGTACTGGCTCAATAGAACTTGGTATAAGGTATGAATTCATTCATCTTTTCTGTGCTTGTGTGGGTATGCAAGGCAGACAAATAGGCTCCTCTGCTCCTTTCAGTCATTCACTGCTTGATGTCTAGCCTTCCTGTAAATAGGTTTTTTTTAAGAAGTGTATTCCTTGAGTACTCTTTGTTTCCACGTAACTACATGTATAAAACTGTCAATAGGTGCAGTTTGACATTTGAAGTATGTTCTCCAAATTTATCTAAATTTACTTATGATTATAATGGGGCTAGGTGGTGGGAAGACACTTGTGGATTTATTTGTTGGCAGTGAAATTTCTCTTTCTGATACTCAGTATGCCATCATGTATTCTGAAAGTGTTCATTGCCTGTTTGATATTTTAGAATTTTTCCAGCTCTTTCAGCCCAATAGTAGCATTAAGGCTGAATTTTAATAAAATGTTTATTTAGCAGATTTCAAAATTAATTGCATCAAAAATGACCTTGAAATCCAGTTACTAATCAGGATGTTAAACCCATTAAGGAATGTAGAACAACTCACTTGCATGTATAGCCGGTACTAGCCATGAAAACTTTAAAAGAAGTAAAAAAATGGTAAAGCAAGTCCATAGCAATCACTACATCATCTGTGTAGATTATAAATATAAGCAGTTAAAAAAAAAAAAAAAATCTGTCAAGAGCAACAAGTCAGTCTTTGTAGTTGTACACTCTTGGAGCCCTAATAAAGTCTCAATTTTCCAGGTGTTTGCTGCACAGTCAAGTTGTTCCCGTAGCTGTGGTGGTGTTTCATCTGTGATCCGTGATGCAAAGTGGCAGAGAGATAATGTGTTAATTTCTGTGGTGGAGAGATAATGTGTTAAGTTTGCTCTCTGGCTGTTCATTGTTACGGAACATTTGGTGTTTCTGTGTGTGACAGTGATGACGCAAATTTGAGTTGGTGATGAGTGTTGCAAAGACCCATGTAGCTGGTGTTGAAGTGCTTGCTCAAAGGCAACTAGTAAAAGGGCTTGGTTTTTTTCTATGTGTTCTTTCATAGCGAAGGACTGGTCCAGCCCACAGAGATCTCCTGGGTCTAAGGGCCAGTCTTTTGTTTTCCAAGTTTGGCATTTACTGTCTCATCTGATAAGGGACAGTAGAAATCTTGTGCTCTAATTGACCTAGCAGTTTTGCACTATTGTTTTGCTTCCATTTTTATGCCCATGTTAATTGTTCTGTGTAAAGTAGCTTTTGGCAAAAAATGTTTGTTTGTTGCATGAAGTACCTAACCTGGTACCTTTTTAGGGAGTATTCATGTGTGATAACAGCTGCAGCAGACGCAAGCACTTGTGACATAAAAATCTTAAGTTGATAAATTAATAATTTTTTTTGTGCAACATTGGTTCAGCAAGATGTTTCATGTGCTTAGGGTAATGTCAGCTTCAGGGCTGGTGATGCAAATATGCTACACAGATGTCTCTAAGCTGCCATATGCATTCTGTTGGCAGTGTACAAACCACATTCAGGTGGTAAGAGGAAATATTTGGATTTGGTTCCCCAGTTCTGTTGTTGCCTGTCTGGAAATAGGGCAAGTGTCTGGTTCATGTATGCACACATGCACAGTCAGAAGTGCCAGGACACAGATGTTCAGAAAGCCTCCAGGAATTCAGGATATTGCACTTTGCAGGGCACAATATTGAGGCAGGGAGTCTTGGTCTAGAAAGATTAGTTGTATTTTAAATATTTAAGATTTACATTGTGAGAGTGTAAAGGCCACAGATGAATTGAGCCGTGATGATTGGAGCCCTGGTATTAAAAATTAATGAATTGTAGAATCACAAAACAGTTGAGGTTGGAAGGGGTGTATGAAGATCACCTCGTCTCAACACTCTGCTTGAAGCAGGGTGAAGTAGAGCAGGTTGTTCAGGGTCATCTCCCTTTTCATTTTGTATATCTCCACCTCTGGGCAACCTGTTCCAGTGTTAAATCACCCTCAAAGAAAGAATGTTTTTTTCCTATGTATAAGTGGAATTTCCTGTATTTCAATTTGTGCTCATCGTCTCTCGTCTGTCTCAGTCGTCTTTGTGTCCTTCCTGTCTTGGGCAGCCCAGAACTGGACTCAGCACTGGAGATACGGTCTTAGCAGTGCTGAGTAGAGGGGAAGGATCACATCTCTTGTCCTGGTGGCATACAGCCCAAGGATACCTTTGGTTTTCTTTGCAACAGGGGCTTATCGCTGGCTCAAATACAACTTGGCCACCAGGACTCACAGGTCCTTTATTGCAAAACTGCTTTCTAGCTGGTTAACTCTAGTCTGTACTGGTGCCTGGTGTTGTCCCCAGTGCAGGGCTTTGCATTTCCCTTTCGTGAGGTTCCTGTTTGCCCATTTCTCTAGCCTGTTGAGGTCCCTCTGAATGGCAGCACAAGCATCAACCACTCCTTCCTATTCTGTATCATGTGTAAATTTGCTGAGGATGTTTTCTTGTGCTATTACCTTGTCTTAAGATGTAGAACAGAACTGGCACCAGATAAAATAAAACATCCATGACTGTCCCCTCATGTGTGAAGACAGTAATTTCAGAAGGTTATGAGATTGAGCAGGCCTGATTTTCCCTTTGAATCCATGCTGACTGCTTCCAATCACTTTTTTGTCCTTAGTATGTTTGGAAGTGGTTTCCAGGAGGATTTACTCCATCACATTCTTGGAGATCAAGGACTGATTCCCTGTGTTTCCTTCTTGCCCTTCTTGAAAGTAGAAGTGACATGAAGTTTTATTGATCGTATGGGGAAAGAAAAGAGGGAATCATCCTTCTTGTGCATGTTTTCTGTGACACAGGGCTGAGACAGCTAATACTGCAGTAGTGAAACATATTTTCAGTCTGGGAGCCCTTGGGTTATAACTTTCAAAGCAGCTCAACTGGAATGGCCACATTACTCATTTATGAACTCTATAAAGTCAGTTATATCCTGACAAAATAGCTCAGTAATGTTAACTAGTGACTTTGCTGTGAGATGAGTCGTCATTTTTCTATGTATAAAATACTGATGTTTTCTGTGTCAGGTGTGGAGATTTAATTTGGTGGTTGTTGTAAGAACATAACAACCTTTGCATGGAAAGTGGAAATGCTATCTTACATTGCATCTGGAAGCCCTTTCTAATGCATGCTTAAATTTAACATATCAATGTTTATCTGAGTAAAAACCTAAAGATTTGGTTCATTAATATTCTCGCCATGTGGCAAAAAAATGTAATTGGTTTTAATGGATTTACCTGGCTAACTGTCCTCTGTCAACAAAATCTGATACTTTAATAAACAAAAATAGTTAAAATTGGGAACTTTCCAGATGATATTAAAATATATACTTTTTTTCAAATACCAGTTTGATGCATGAAATCATTTCCGTTTTAAAGCAAGCATAATTTTATTCTATTAATGAACACTTGGTCTGTGTTGGATGCCTTTAGGACATTGTGGTCAAAAATGCTAAGTAGTTGAGATAAATCCTGAGTTTTAAAAAAATACTGTATGAAAGCCAGTTGTACTGAGAGAGGTTACCTTGGGCATTGAGCTAATCTCAAAGTTCCTTTTCAGAAACTTCAAATCCTGTTTTCCACCTAGGTGGTCCTTGCCAGCTGGTACCGCATCTATACTGCCATTATGGATTTCCTTGGTGTACCGACAAAGACATGTTGGACTGTAAACAGAGGAAAAGGGCTTAGTCCTGTTGAAAGCTGCGAGGGTGAGTTGTGTTATATTCTAGTTTCTTTCTGGAAGCGTATAATTGGGCTTTACATATTTTAGAAGTAATAAATATTCCTGTGTTTTTGTCACTGACATGCTTCCCTTTGGCTAAGCCTGTGTTTTTGGCAGATGCATGACATAAGTGACAAGTGTGGAAAAAAAATATACTTTTAAGAACACCAGGGGTGAGAATGTGGGCTTTGCTTATTAGATAGCTCCTCCTACCTAGGTTTAATTCCTATACTGCACTTCAAAACCTCACAGTTGTAGTCTGAGCCTTCATGATGTTGGGCTGTTATAAAGAATAAGGTGTCCTAAATGTATTTGGAAGCCACTGTATGTGTATTAAATATTTGTAGCTTCTCTAGAATTGCCGATGCATTCCAAGTTCCTACATTTCAAAAACTTACCCTCTGTATTTCTTCCCCTAACTACAGCTTGAGGAGTGGGGAGGAAGGGGAAAAAGGTAACCACAAGGCTCCCTTTTGGAGAAATCTTGTGTAGTGATTCTGCTAGGAAGAATCTTCTTCCTCTTGTGACCTACTATTCATCATAGGAATTTCAATCTCATACATTGATTTTGGTACCAAAGCTTGGACGCTGCCACTTTTTGGGGTTTTCTTTCCCCACGTTTAAAGTATTGGCTTGTCAAGTAAGTATTATGCAAGAAAAGTACCTTGCCAAGAAGCGCTTTGAGGTGTTCTACAGTGGGTTAAAGCTGAATGATAGATGGTAGCTTGTGAAGCTGTTTCGTTTTATCATTTAAAATGTCTTTGTGTGGTGACAAGTTAGTATTTTTCCTCTGCACAAAGGCTATAAGAACTTTCTTCCGTGCTTGAATGATTCACTTTCTCTAATTTTGTCAGAAGCAATAAACAGTGAATAAATGTATAGCTTTTCATTCCTTTTTTTTTTTTTTTTGTAAAAACCAAACAGAACTAATAAAAACACCCAACTATTGAGACTGCCATGTTTGGTGAGCATATTGTCATCTTACTTTAGAGAACGGTCTTGCTGTATTTTCAGTGATGGTGAATAGTCATTTCTACATATGAAACTATGAAGTTTTGCTACCTTCTCTATAATGAATAAGGCTTTTAACGTGGTACTGCTGAAATGATTGGAGCCAGGAGGGTTTAAAGAAATAATGGGAAAGAGAATAACAACAGAAGTGTGAACGCAGAAGTGTTTGTGAATGAATAAATGGAAGACTTGCATTATTGGAAAATCTCTTGGCTTCTAATGAAACAAAGAAAGCAGAGAGCATGTGTGTAATATGTTTAAGGATGGATTTACTCCTGCAAGAGATGGGAAGAGAGAGCATAGGGAGTACAAACCTGCTCTAAAAAGCTCTCTGAAGTCCAAACATAGCCTGTAGAGAATGTTCTTAATGATGCTTATGCCTTCTATACACTGCAGGTCTTTTCTTTACAATTAATGCTTCCCTCTTGGCTTGGTCTGTGCTGACTGCCCCAATGCTGTGTCTGCCCCTTCTCTCTGTTTCTTTTTTTGTTTCTTTTTTTGTTTCTTTTTTTGTTTCTTTTTTTGTTTCTCAGAAGTGCAGTCTTTCGATTGAATCTGCAGTAATCTTGGTGACATTAACTTTTCTTTGTCTCTTTCTGTAGATAAATTAAGGCAGTATGCTGTGTGCTCTATTGTACTGATTGTATGGTGGTTTATAAGCAATATGATCTCTCTTCTATATTTGACAACATGTTTGTTTGTTTGTTAGGGTTAGGGGACCCTGCTTCCTTTTATGTTGCTGTGATTTTTCTTTTGAATGGATTAATGATGTCACTGTTCTTCATATATGGTACATACCTCAGGTAAGGCACTTGAGACTGAGCTGTTTAGTTGGTACTAGCTATCAATTTTTATACAAAATTTGAAAAAGTGAATGCTACAATATTTTTATGGGATATTGTTGATTTGTATAGTTGTAGTGCTTTTTATTGCATATACATCGTCACTAAAAAATTACTGGAACAGGGAAGCTTTTCGCTTAAAATAAATGATGATGCCGGAAAAGGTTGTGGAAAATTTCTGTGAAGTGGTATCTCATTGATACCACCAAGTTGTGCATAAAACTAAATGCTCTACAGGTTTTAAACGGAATTTGACAGGTTTCTGCTCTTAAAATGATCAGTGTAACTAATTTTTAAACAAAGTTTGAATGACAGTATACTTTTAACCAAGGTTGGGGGGTTCCCAGTGCTTTGCCTGGAGTCATATTGCATGTCTTTAAATTTAAAACTTAACTGAGAAGGCAAAATGTTTTTCAGGTACAGCATTCTTTTGGAGATATGTATACACTTCCCTTTTTCTACCAGTTTTTGTTTTCAGTATCTGTCCTTGAATTTCAAGAACTGTAATATGCTTTTGTACAAAAATAGACTCCATATTCAGCAGGAAAACAGAAGTGGAAATATTTTTCTCTGTTTACCTCTGTTTTCATTTGTCAGTTTTGCAAAAAAGCAGAAGGCTGCCACATTTTCCTCTGAGAGACGCGATTGCTTTTCCCCCTCATTCCCTGGCTTCACTGTCTTGTGTTTTTTTCCTGCTGTCTCTGAAGCATGTGCTGATAGTTCAAATAAAGAATAGTGCAGGGCAGGAGCTGACAGTGGAAAATGGAAATTGCCTAGTGCAACTATTAGATGTTTGCAGGTAAAGCATCTATGTTCGTATTCCTTACAGAGGAAATCAATGTCTCTTGAGGAAGTAGATAAACTTTGAATATTTGTATCATTAATATGTCATTTGCCTCTTAAGGGAGGTGTATGGAGACCCACATTTTATATATTCATGTCATTGAAAAATCAGTAGGGTCTTAATTTCTCAGTACTTTCCTTAGGCTTGGGCTGTGCTGAATGTAAATAACTATCAAGCATTGATTGTAATTCAGTTTTTAATATAAACAATCTCCAGAGTAGGTAGTCAAGATGACTAGAACATAAATGCAGTTCTTTCAAGGTATAAGCCACTAGATATCTGCGGTTATGAAAAATAACAAGTGACTATGAAGTTTTCCTGCAGGTAGGATTTTGATCTTATTTATTTATTTATTCTGAAGAATATTCATAGTTGGATACCAGATCTAGATGACTGCTTAGTCATTATGGGTATTTCAAGGTTCCTCTTAGTCAAAGCAAGCCAGAATGTTTAGGCTTTTCCATAAGGTGTGAAAAATAAAATAACTGAATCTGGAGTAGTGCAATTCTACTACATTGAGTAGGTAATCTTATGAATTGGCGTAAGTCTCCTTCATAAAGCTGATTGTTTCTGCTATGCATTTTGAAAGGCTTTTTCGTAGGCTGGCTCATTTGTTGGTGGAAAACCATCCTCTAATATTTTTTTCTATCTTTTAATTCCCAAATTTGTTAGCAGCAATGATCTCAAGCTCACATAATTATTTTTTCTAGGTTTTTTTCTCTCGCCTATGTATTCATAGAATGGATAAGCTTTTTATTTCAGTCTTTATTTGCCTTTAGTCTCTTTGTGACTTTGATGAGTGATGAAAGGTGATAGGATGGCGGAAGACCACTTTCTTACCATTATTTTCCTAGCTAGCATGTGTTCTCACATCTGTGCTAGCTGTAGTCTATAATGAGCTTGTTCAAAGAGTTAAGTTAGCAGAAAACTAGTTGCTTTTGTAGGACTGGTTTTTTGCTGTTTAGCTCCTTTAACCAACTTTCCCAGAAGGTTGGAAGAATGCTGGACGTACTATGTCCCTGCCCTAACACTCTGTTATGGTCTCTGGTTATGCAAATGCACTTTGGAATCTTGTTATATGATACAAGTTAGTCTCAAGCTCTGGTGCATTCCCTGTTAAGACAACTGAAGCAATATAGTGACCACTGATGCCTTTTTTTTTAGGTTTTCTTTATGCACAAAGGAATGACAGTTTGATGATAAGTACCTTATGCAGTTGTAAGATTCTGCCTCCCCCCAACCTTCCCCACCTCTCTTGTAGTCAAAGGACAGAATACGTAAGCTGATTGTCAAATACTGTGTCTTGAGGGACTACCAGTAAATTTCCCGTATCTCCTTCTGACTGTACTTTTTCAGTATTTTGTTTCTTGCGTGTTAATCAACAATGAGTAACAGCTTTTCTACAGATGACTAAGCTTCAGCTTATTGTAGCCAGGGAGTCAAAAGATGAGTTCTTTCATTATTCCAGAGCTGACTTTACTAGACAAAGTTAACTGTTCAGGTCATCTGCAGTTCTTTAAAAATTACTAATTATTTATGAAATTTAGATTATTCTTTGTGAAGTAGGTTCCAACTGAAGGGCATGTACACCAATTGTAGCATGGTGTTGGAGTTTCAGTGGAAAGTTATCCTTTATCTTTTATACTGGCATAGAAAGGCTTAGTGCTGACCTTCTACATGACAGCATTGCTCTGATATAAGATAACCCATCTAACTCAACACTATACATAACCCTCTGTGAAACAGGCTCTGTAGCTTCCTGTTGTGGAAGAGATACTGACAAGCTGCATTGCCCTGTTCTGTGCTACAGATTTCCTTGTAATCTTTTCTTATGTGGTAAAATCGTGATCCTTTATAGAGGCCCATAGCTCTAAAACATTCGTAGTACAATTAAGACCTTTGTATTCTAGACTTTAAGGTTTTATCACAACGTTAACTTTTAGCATAGACCTTGAATTTTGTTTCTGGGTGGTGTTTTGCAAATTTTTAGTTTGCTTTGTTTCCAAGACTAACATTTTTAAATATTAAACGCATTCATTTAGTCATTTTGGGTTTCAGTGTTGATGCTTTTAGAATTTGTGGAATGAAAGGTTGCATTTTATGTGCAAGAATGCACAATCCCTGGAGATCATTTTAGCACTCAATTGGTATCTTTAATCCTCAGATTTTTTACCCAGAACTCACTGATTCTGTTAGACTTGTATATTAGTGTATATTAATGATGGGTGAAAGATTTGACAGCATCTGAGGTTTGTTTGTGTTTTTTAAATGAATCTTTACAGCTGGCTTATACACTTTTTTAGTAGCAAAAATGGTGTATTCTGTCATTCATAGTAGTAGTGCACTTCTGTGCAAAAAAATGTTCTTTGCTTTATGTCACAGGACATGAGTAATTACAAATCTAGTCAAATAAATAGGAACCTTATTTATTGGTATTTTGAAATGGGATAAATCTAAGTAATATCTTTTGGTTTTAGTATTAATTCTGTGGTGCAAATTACTCAACAGGTGAATTTGGTTTAGAAATACATAAAAATCCTTACGTCAAGGGTTTAAAAAACTTTCTTAACAACACAGCATTTCACGTAAGAATTAAATTGTCTCTTGCATTGACCTTGTTGTGAATTCATTTCTAAATATATTTTTGAATGTGCTTGATTTGATTACCCTAACATAGTCTTAGATTCAGACCAAAATTCCTTGTTGGGTGATTGAACCTGTAAATACTAAAGTTTTCTGCTCAACGTCTTAGGGAAGAAATACTCCATTTATATGGCCTGCTGTTAAAAACAACACAAACAAAAACCAACCAACCAACCAGCCAAAAACCTCAGCACTTTTCAAGACCAAGCTCTTGGTACAGCAGATGAAGCAGCAGATGTAATGATCTAAACCAAAGCTTGTGAGGAGTGAAATGACTATTTACCAAGTTATTTACGTTAAAATTGGTTTAAAATCAGCAGAAAAGAGCTGATATATGAAGAGTGATCTGCTCTGAAATAAACTTTAGCTGACTAACTAGTATTTTAATATTGTATGTAAACTGTAGATTGCTTTTTCTTGGTACTTGAAAGTGTTTCCCACCCCCCACTCAATAAACTCAGCTGTACGTAAGTGCTGCTTCACAATTTTTAAGCAACATTAGTACAACAGAATTTCATACTGGTCATTTTCCCTGTTCTTTTCACAGCGGGAGCCGTCTAGGAGGCCTTGTTACCGTGACGTGTTTCTTTTTCAACCATGGAGAGGTAGGTGTCCCTCCCCAACCACCCCCACGCCACTTTCTTTTTTTTTTTTTTTTTTTTTTTTAAGTTTAAGCTAATTCTCATTTCATTAAAGATGAGATGTTGCTTATCTATTAGGGGATGAATTTAAAGGGAATAAGACATAACTGAAAGCACAGTAGGCTATGACTTGAAAATGTATAGCACAGTACAATGTGTCACCTTAGATGTTACAAAAAAAAAAAAAAAAAAAAAAAAATCAGCAAGGAAGTGTATTGTGATGTGTTCCTGAGATTGAAATCTTAGTAGCACAGTGACTTCAAGTTTCAAAACATGAAAATATTCTGGTTTTGTGCCCATTCCAGACACAACTGGGCTATGTGTACTATATGAACAAGCTTCAGAAATGGATGAGGTATTCTTTAAATTACTATGTATTTTACCAGAAATTTGTGAATACACACACAGAAATATACAAAACCACAAAATAAAGAAACCTCTGTAATACTGATATACTGTAGCCAGGGTACAAAGAGTTTAGAAACTGTATATGTATATAAAGAATTCCAATGCTGCATTACAGAAAAAGCCCCAACCTGTCAACCTAAAATATCTCCCTGTGTCCCCAGCTAATGCTGTTCATGTCATTGTTTCATATTTTGGAAGAAAACTCGTGGCTTTGATTCTGATACCCTTGGGCAATGTTTCTGGTTTTTCAATGTTCATTTTGTGTATATACATTTATATAAATCTTTGTTTTATTTTACTTAAAATGCAGCTGTACTGTGAAGATTTTCTACATGGAAACTAGTTACCTTATGATTTTGTTAAGGGTTAAAGTTATGTTTTATTTTCTTATTTTACTGAGCTGAACTAGACAGAAGTCTCTTCAGTAGTAAGAATATGTAGTTGTACATAACAGAATCAAAGATGCCTCTATTCATAGTGAACTTTGATGGCTGTCTCATAAAACAAAAACCTGTTATGAAATAGCTATTTTCTTTTTAATTTTCATTTGAAATGTTTTTCTCTAAATATCCTCTGAGAAGAGTTTTCACCCATGGATGTTAACTGCCTGGTCCAGACTAGGTAAACATTACAGTTTCTAAACATTTTTTGGTGCTATCTAGGCTAAATTCAAAGTTTTGTGTGGGTTTCCATCCTTTGTAATGGCATTCTGAAGTGAAGTGGATGTTTTATCCTTTGCTATGAAATACTGACAGGAGTACGCGCTGTTTTGTGAAGTCTGTGAAGGTGATGAAGTGTAACTTCAGAAAGGAACAAGTTGAAAACTTCAAAGATAGTGGTAGCAATAATGAAAAGAAGCATTTATTTCACTGTGGCACAGACAGTTCTCCTGTCCATAGGAGACTCTGTAGGAGAGTTCATCTCTCCCTGTGGATGACTTGACTTGGGGGAAAAACACAGATAACGTGTCTGTTTTGGAGAATGATGAGCAATTAGGTCTGCATAGCTCTGTGCTGACATAGTCTGGGCTTAGGTAGAGCTTAAGTAGGGTGACCCTGATTCAGGCTCAGCTGTATGGATTTCTGGAGAACAGTGGGACTTACTTGTAGGGGTGCGGTGTTAGACCTCAGCTGGCTCTTTGCACTTGTACTGTACTGAATGAAATAACTCAGAGTTGCTCAATATCATTGTGTATATAAAGTCATGGTAATATATGTAGTTACATGTATGTAGGTACGGTCTAGCTTCACTCTGTACTGTTGAATCACATTCAAGGAGTGTGCATGCACACATGTGTGTATAATACCCCCCCTATTTTATTTAACTCTTTGATATGCCTTCGATTCTGTGGAAATCACCTTGCTTGTGATTCAACAGTACGCACAGTAGAGTTAGACAAGTTGCTAAAAATTTGCTTTCCTTTTCTGGAGGGATAGGATTGAGCTACACGAGTAAGCCTGACATGCAGGTCTTGGTGCCTCAGATCTAATGCTGTGTAAAAGCAGTTAACCATCTGGCACTGAGCTCATGATCCTAAGGCAGTATGTTTTTATTTGTGCTGAGCTTGTGCTACTGTGTTTTAACGATTTCAAGCTTAGACGGATCTAATGTATTTATACCTGCAGCAAAGTTAGTTTACAGCCTTGATAAATCATACACAGATGATTGAGTTTATTATTACATTCCAAATATAGAAAAATAGCATGGGCTACGTTAGTCAATCCACTTTTAACGTAATGATTCCTTTTTATGGTTGTATATGCTCGTCATTTCTTTCCTGTCTTTTATCTTCGCCAGTATCAAAAGATTTGGTAAATCAAATGTTGCTGTAGTCTTGAAAAAATAATCAAAAAGCCTACACTGCTTTAGAATAATCATGATTGTATTTATTGCTAACAAAAATAATTTTAACTAATCACATCTGTGCAGTCAGCTGAAGACAACACATTAGTATATATATTTATGAAAGGTTTATTTTAACAGTAATCAGAGTGCAGCTTTTACAGAGAGTGCTTTCAGACAGTAAGGACAGTGTTTGATTAATGTGATGGGCTCCTATATTTTCCATTTATTTTACACTATTTCTATGTGGTTTACACTATTAATTTAACATGTTTGTGAAATAGCAGGACAGTAAGCAAGGAATTGTATAATGTTGATCCTAGTGTCTTCTTTGGTAAAACAGTATTTTAAAAAATGGTTTTAAGATTATGGGAAGCGAAGGAGAAGGAACATCCTGGCATCATCATCCTATAAGCTTTCATAGATTCATTATGGTTCATATTAAGATGAACTATGTTGCATCCTGTAGTTGTAAAGAACCTACTTCTAATTTTTAGTGCAAAAATCTACTGATAGCCATTTTGAACGCATTTTGTTTGTATGTCAGAGTTGTAATTTTTTTTTTTTTTGGTGGTCAGTGCCATCTGCAAGCACTTTATAAAAGAGCTGAATATAAATGTTGGAGATGACAGTTACAGCCGAGCTGTTTGCCATGAACCCCAAGAAATTAAAACCTCTTCAGCTGACTTCATTGTATTATGCTTTGCTTTATTAGGGTTAAAGAGTGATGTATGTAAGTTAGTGTAAGCTCTGTAAGAGCTTAATTTCATGTTTTCCGTTTTACTGGCCTGTTTCGGAGGGCAGCTTTGGATTTTGTACTTTCTGTGCGGTTGCTAGTAGAAATGTGAAATGTTTATAACCTAGAGAACTCTAGCATAATGAAGAGTATGTTGGTTTATCCTTCAGATCCTCTCCCCGCACAGTTTCTCCATCTAAGTGTGGCAAGTCACTGCCTGAATTTGAGCATGTTTTTAGTTATCTGAATGAGTTCTCAATTTCAGCAGAAGCAGGGACAAGCAGCTGCTGTCCTGGCTTTTTTTCTCAGATGTTCTCTAGCTGCCACATTTAATTTTGGAAAGACAGTGATCTGTTTTAATTAAACAGTGCATCATAGACCTCAAGTCTGGAAGCTGCTTCCTTGTTCCTCCTCTTTTCTGCTTCCTGGCTTGGTTTTTTTGTTTGTGAGTAAAAGCTCATGGAGTTTGGATTTTGCTCTATTGAAGTATCTGTGGTCATTAATTTTGAAATACAGAAGCATTGTTTTATGGAAATGTAGCAGCAAATGTTATCATCTAACCTAGTTCTTATTTTTAGTGCACTCGTGTCATGTGGACTCCACCTCTTCGTGAAAGTTTCTCATACCCGTTTCTTGTGCTTCAGATGTTGCTTTTGACCTATATTCTCAGGTACCTCTCAATTTATACTTGGCTCTTTACAATGATTTTAAAAAACCTGAATGTCACAGGACATTTATTTAAATGCATTTATTTAAATACTTAAGTAGTGCTGTGTGCTGTAGCAATGATGTCATTAACATAGAAACTTTCCTGTGGCTGTTACATTGCAGACGCTGCACCAGTAGAACTGCAGTCATATTACTCACTTATTAAAAGGAAAAACTTTGCAACTTGAAGACATGATTAAAATAAAAATCAGAATTACTGTGTTGGCAAATATGTATCTAAACTAAAAATCAGAATTTTTGGTTGATGTCACTTCCTTCCCATGAGAAGCAAGCTCATACTCCATCAATTGGTCTTGTCCCTCTTGGAGAGTGGTATGTTGGTTGCACTTAGAATAAGCCTATGCTATGCCACAGAGAATGCTATAGGCACCCATAAGCTAGTATGTTCTTGCAGTTTTCTATGCCTAATTAACTAGTTCAATGATTTAGAGCAATCTAATTAGATTAATGCAAGGTTGCTCTTGAGTTCATTAGCCCTGCTTTCCCATGGCTGTTTCTGGCTTGCAACATGATTGTGTCATTGTCTTGCCTCTGCTCTGAAAAGTAAGCATGATCGTTAATACTTGAGGGCTTTTCCACCAACTCCATTTCATCCAATTTGCAGTGTATTTATGATTTAACTGAACTTTGTACTTGTAACCCCAGATTTTCCTTTATTAGGTCATACTGATTTGTAGTTACTGATGATTAAACCAAAAATATTTCATGCTCGTCACTAACTTTTAAATGAGAAAAAGATACATGCTGTCTAGAAAAATATTTTGAGGAATGGTTTGTAGAGTGATTGCTAGATTTCATGGTAGAAGGACACATGCCTATTTAATGCTAAATTGTGAAGTCAAACAAAAAAACGAGAAAATTACACTTTGAATTAGGGTCATCAGAGCGCACACATTCTGTACCTATAATTATGACACTTCTTGATTAAATAGATTCACTCCTGTTCTTCAAATCTTCATACATAAAATAGTACTTGGGCTTGCTTACTGATGAGAAGTAGGTATTTAATCTAAGCATTTCAGAGCGAGGTTCCAGAAAGGGGATAAAACATTTTAACTTTCGGTTTCTCAGTTATAATTCCTGCTTCAACAGCAGCTCTGTTTTATGTATAGCAGTATTCCAATGAAATATAGGAACTATCTTTTAAACAGAGACTAGAACTTAAATTCTCCATTATTTGTATCACTTGGATCACATTTGTGTAATGTATTACTTAGTACGTTAGACTCAAGCTCAGCATGACTTCCAATAGAAGTTAATCTTGAGGCTTTGGAAAAGAAGCTGAAGAAAATTTTACAGAATATGGTGACACTGCTGTAATCTGTTGAGTTTGGGTTTTACAGCAGAATATCTATGGTGTCTTCATTTGTTGGAGGCCACTTAGTGAAATTTGAAACATGGCATGTTTCTGAAGTGAACTCAAAGCTAACACAGGATTGAATAAATAATGCAGCAGGGCATAGAGAATGGGCTGTTTTCAGTTAAAAGATGAGTTTCATGTATTTGTCATTGTCTCCTGCCCTGAAACCTCACTCAGGATTGCTAGCAGAAAGTTGCAGAAAGTAGATATGGAAGAGATGTGAGAGGAGCGAAATCACTTTCAAATGCAGACTGTTCTGAGAATAGTTGTGATCCCAGCTGAAATGGAAATGGTTGTGATCTGACCGTAGAGTTGTTGCAAGAAGGTGGACCACTGCAAGTGATATAGGTTGGCCTGCTATATTACATGCTGCCAGGAGAAGACTTGTTTGTTTATGAGTGATTCATCAAATAGTTAAGAAACACTAAGCATCAGAACTGTTGTTTTTGGAAACTGATGGGAAATGGGTATTACATTAACTTGAGCAGTGTTATTTGTAGTTGATCAATATTGCTAGCTAACTTCCAAGGTAAGTTTGTTTTTTATTGTGTTCTCTATTGTACTTTTCAATAATACACAAACACCTGTGTGATTTTACTTACTGATGCCTATTCTGTCTCTTTTTCCCAAGGATTCCGAATATTAATACAGGAAGCTTGATTGCACTGTGTGTTTCTAATATCTTTTTCATGCTTCCCTGGCAGTTTGCTCAGTTTGTTCTTCTAACACAGGTAAGACTATATTCAACTCTAAGTAGGATCTTTGTCTTATGTAGGCAAATTGACTGCTTTGTACAGCCAGCCATTGAATTCACAACTATACTGATGCTTTCCTTTTAGCCAGATTTCACTCTTGCTCTCAGGAAAGGTTCACACCATTTATCATACCAATATTTTTCCAGTCTTAAACTTAAAAACTGACCATTTACACCACTCAGTGTTCTGTTTCCAGGACTAAAAAATTTACTTTTCCCTTAAAAGCAGCCTCCAGTCTAAGATCAGTACATTGGAACAAGTGCAGAACAAGAAAAAACTTTGTAGTACGAAAATAAAAAAGGCATTGATCTTGCATCTCTTAGGCTATTCCAGATTTTCAAGTGGAGCAATGTTTGCATGGCATGTAATATCTGGCATGATTTTGCATGATTTCCTATTTAATTTTGATGAGCCTGTGAGTAGTAGCATAAGTAGCATAAATCTGACTGTCTGAGAGTTCAGACAGTTGAGGTAACTTTAGCTAGTGCTGAAATGTAGTAAATGCTAATGTGAGCAGTAGGATACTGTCATACAGCACACTTTCTTAGTGTTTACATTGAATGAAATGAAGCCTGTTGATTGAAATCCGTCTGTCTCTCCATGCCTTTTCACTTGTCTGTCTTACTTGAAGCAGATGTTGCTTCGTTTGAGTTGATAGTTTTGAACAATCAATATATGCTGTGGTATGCAAGTTTTTTAACTGCAGAAGAGGAAGCCATTAAATTCTGTAAAATTTTGTGAGAAACTCATCACTATAACCTGTTTAAGAAGCTGGGCCTGAAATTTGAAATTACAGGTTCAATTCATAATTTCATTAATTTCCCATGTGACTTTTAGCAAGCTGCCTGATCAATTGCATCTCATTTTCCTCAGCAGCAAATTATGGATGTTCCCATACTTTGCTGAAAAGTTAAGGTTAAATAATGTTAATGAATGATTCTTTTGGTTTTGGGTTTTTTTGGGTGGGACTTTTTTGTTGGTTGGTTGGGTTTTTTTGTGTTTTTTTTTTTTAAATCTGAGGGTGAAAGCTGATATGTTAGTGCTGTGTTTTGGTGACTTGCATTTTTATAAAGCTGAATGCTTACTTCTTAAATATTCAAATATGTTTGATAATTGTTATTCATAGAACCACAATAGTGGTTTTTGAAAGAAACAATTATGAAATGCCTAAGTACTTAGCCAAAAAGTAGCAATAGAAGTTAATGATCATTTGAATAATCTCTTTTTTGTATGAATGTGTGTTCTGCTAGAAAGAGTACACCACTGCAAATTGTTTTAACTTACCTTTCACTTTTGATTCTAGATAGCTTCATTATTTGCTGTGTGTATTATGGGTTATATTGACTCCAGCAAATTACAGAAGATACTCACTGCTCACATGGTAATACTTTTTTAAAAAATCTTAAATCCCCTCAAACAGGTCAGAGCATCAAAAGAGGCCATTTGTCTGAAGTGTTTTCCTTAGTTTCCAAATGATTTAAAAGATGCAATAAGAAGGGGTGGAGGGGCCTGGATTTGAATATTTGCTGTTATGTATATTTATATCACAATGTCAGAAACTAGGATCCCTGTGGCGCGCAGGAATTTTTGAACTCCAGAAAAAATATCAACCAAAAGATTTGTAGAAATACTTGTGTCTCTTTTCTGTCTTTATTCATTCCATGGACTTGAAGATAATATCTCACACAAGAGATTAGAAAACATACCAAGTAAGAGAGCATAAGCAATGAGAAGTTGATAACGCAGCATTCATCTCATGCCATAGGTTAGCAGAAACAAAAAACATGAGATGGTAGTAAGTCGAGATTAGAGAATAGACTCTTTATCATTGAAGGCAAAGAACCCCAACTAAAACTGGGTTTTGAAGACTACTGTAGTCTTCACTGTGCAAAGATGAACTATTTGGGGAGATATTTGGAAAGCAGGACAAAGAAAATAAAGTGTTAGTCTGATGAAAAACGATTTTTTCAAAAATGCGTGAGAGAGTCAACAAAGAAAGGAAATGATAAGTAAAAGGCATGTTAAGTTTTTGCATAATGTATCTGATGTTAATTTTTAAAGTGAAGATGATGATCAAGTTTTGCTACCAGGAGTTTTGCTCTTTGAAGTGAGATTACAGTTTTAAATATACAGGAGGATGTCAACAACTTCTTTAAAGAAATATGGTTGTCTTTAAAAATATATTTTTGCTAAAATTGTGCTATGCAAACTCATTGGGCAAAAAGAGAATGTTTACCACAGGAAAGAAGCTTTGAGCTAAATCGTATTTCTTATGTTTTCACATGTATTTTGAAATACTGTAAATGATAAATTAAAGGCAGTACTACATTCTCTGCAACTCATTTCTCGTATAAACCTGGGACACCAAATGCTTGTTCCCAGCCAGATTTACCAGGAGAATTTGCAAATAAGCATCTTGGTTTAGTAATTTTTTGACAGAAGCAGGATGAAATACTTAAGCCTTTTGGCTTATGTCCATAGCTGTATCTCAATTTTGGTGCCAAAGTGTCATAAAAGCCTATTTTCAGATAGATAAACAATCCTGTTATATTACAGAGAAAGCTTAATGAGGCTGGGTAAACTGCCAGTCTTTGTTTTGTGATGTCTTCAATTTTTGCTTCCCCACAGTTTTCTGTGGAAAATGCAAGTCTAACTGTGTGAGGAGGGGAGTACAGAAGTCTGCATATTTCACAAATAGCTACATTATTTTTTCCTTATTCCTATGTATAGAAGAAGAAAGAGATGGATCATTGATTTTGCTCTCCAAGTTAGAAAATGTAATTCAGCTTGCTTTCTGTTAAAAACAAAGCACAGTAGGAGATCAGGATGGTGGGTAGAAGCTGTATTTCAGCCTTGACTTTCAAACTCATACAGTTAAGTGCATATGATCAAACAGGGTTCTGCTTCCTTGACTTTGGTGGTGATCATATTTTAAATATATGCTTCTCAGTTTGGAAGAAAGAAGGCAACAAACATTTTATTCGACATTTTTAGGTTTGTCCAGGATTCTGAAATGTAACAAATGGGATGGAGAAATAACAATAATTTGAAAAATGAATGTGTTATGAGTAACTTAAAAAATGTAGCTGTTATATAAGTTAGTCCTATGATGAGATCTTTTTGTCTGTAAGTACTTTTAAAATATAAATTAACGTAATAATCTACACTTGGCTACCTGCTGCCATTAAGTCCTCACTATCAGTGTTTTCAGAACAGTTCTGTAAGTTTGAGTATCAAGCTTGCACTTGCTGTGAAGTAGGTGTCTTTGAAGCTGTTAACACAAGATAATTTCTATACTTGGGCAATTCTTACCTTTTCTATTTTAAATTCAATTATTTTTATTTTCTTCTTTCAGGTATCTCTTGTAGTGTGTTTTATTCTGATGTTTGGTAATTCGATGTTACTGACATCATATTATGCTGCATCTTTACTAGTTATCTGGGTAAGTTACTTAAGAAAAACATCCTATGACATGCTAAGACTGAAGTGCTGTACTGTTATGTATGTATTGATGTACAATGTGAAACTGCTGTGTTACCAGATAGTTGAGAAATCTTTCACATGGGAAGCAGAATTAGACCTGAAAGATATTTGGAGAATGAGTCATTACTAATTTAAAAAATTATTCTTCACACCAAGACCTCTTCATAAAAGAATTTCAGTTAAGCCTCAGTTCTCTTGTTTTTATAGCTGTCTTCTTTTTATAAAAATATAAAATTTACCACGTATGTATTTTTGACCAGAGTAACTGTAAAACAGGAAGATGAGCAGGGGGGAGTTTGTTTTAAATGCTTCTTGATAGATTGTGAAACTGCAAATACAGAACAAATGACTAAAACATATATAACAATGGTTTAAGACTATTTGAAACTGCTGAGTCATACTGCCATGTCAGTGAAATTATTCACTGAAGATTCATCATTCATCATTATTCATTATTTTAATTTTTCCTTAAATAGGAAAAACAACCCCCAACCTCTTTCAGTTTCATATAGTTTCTCTTAAGGGGTTTATGTACGTAGGAAATAGGAGGTAAGACTGTGTGAACAGATCTGGTTTAGCATGCTACAAATCGTTGGGCTGAGCTCAGTGACTGTTTTTTTTCCCTCCTTTTGTTTATATTTTGTCCACCAGCAAAACAGTGGTGATTTCTCACTTGTGCTAACAATAAGCTGCCTTGACTAGTGGTGTTCGCTGCAGTAGAGTTTGCTTGTTATAAACCCACTCTAGTTTCCTGTAGCAGCTTTTGTAATTATACAGAAAGTATAGGTACATTTGAGTTCCTTGCCTATTTTCTGCTTTGGAAAAAATATTTATTGTTTTTCTGTTATTTGGGTGCTTATAGTGGCCTCAGTCTCACATACGGACTGGGTTTCTGAAAGCTTTTAAGTTAATTCTCAATTTTTCTTCATTACTTTGTTCATCAAATTAGCTTAAAATGTGTCTTCCTTGTGTCATAAAATGAGGAACATAATGTGACACAGAAAAATACCAGTAACGCCTCCCACCCCCATATTCTGTTGCCTTGTCTGAAAATTGTTGATATTATGCTGCCAGGAATTTATTTATTGCTTCAGATGTCTCTTGTCATTTGTGGCAGCAGATATAATGCAGTTTCCCATTGGCGTTGATTTAAAGAAGCTTAGAACTGTGTAACACAGAATCTTACTTGTTAAGGAGAAGCGTAGTCTTCCATTAATTGTATATAAACAGCAGTCAGAGTTCTTATGTTGGCATGTTTGGCCAGTGCAGGGTGAAATCACAATATTGTATATTCATTTATATTTCAGGCTGTATTAATTACGGAGGATTTTTTGATAAATAGCTGTGAGGTACAATAGGTGCTTCCCAAAACAAAAAAAACCCCCACCTTCATCCAGGGTACTAGAATATCTTGTTGTTACTAGATGTCACCTGAAAATGTGCATTCATTTTATTATTAGGGAATTCTTGAATTGAGTCCGAAAGTCTTGAAAAGCCGCAGAAGAGAAGTCTGTATATGGGTAAGGAATTTCATATATTTTGAATTTCAGAAAAGAGCTATAAATTTTTCTTCTTTTTTAATTTTTTGTTTAATTTTTGTGAAATACAGAAATAACTTCTAGTTTAGTTTCTAATAGTTGAAAATCAAGAAATATAGCTGAACTACTCTCTTTAGTAAATTGACCATGTTTCCAGAAATTAATCTTCAGTTACTGAAGGAAGAAAAAGGGCATAAACATGCATTTATATCAGAAAACTGAAATAGCCTTCAAATGGCAACACGTTTAATTTTAAATTACCAACTTAAACATGTTTACAAAACCTAAAATCTGTATGAAGATCCCATTAAAATAAAGGGCAATTTAGAAAAAGCAAGTGAAAGGCTAACAGTGCTTGCAGAAATGGAGATTAAGATACTGCATTAGATATTCACTAAAATGGGTCCTATATATATATATTTTTTTTTAGGATATTTTTATAACAGCAGCAGGCAACGTATGATTACATAAGGAAGCAAACTGGAGTAAAACACTGTAGGGGGGTAGTGGTGGGGGGGTTGAGGGCACTAGAAGTCATGTGCAAGCATGGAAGACACTCCCAAAACTATAACAAATTAAATATAACACTGCAGAAAATATGAGAAGCAACTTGTTGCTTAAGACAACGTTAACTTGTAAAAACACCTGAAACGGGAGTCTTCTGAGACTATGCCTGGTTTAAGACAGGCATTCTTATTAAGGGAAGGGTAACCTGTTAGCAAAACTGGATGGAATTCATACAGTTGTTGTAAAGGAATTAGAATATAAAGAAATTCTAAGAAAAAATCTATAACAAACTGCAGTGCATGTATAACCTGCCAGTGTAGTTAGCTGTAGTACCAGAGAAAATGGGAGCGTAGGCAAATCTCATGTCAGTTTTTAAAATGGAGATCCAAGGCATTTGTGGAACTGCAGACCATTAAGTCTAAATTTTGTAAAAGAACAAAGACTTGAACAGTGATGAAGTTGTTAAAGCAATATGTACCTGCAGTGTAATGAGATGGGTCCGATACAGCCTCTGTGAGAGGAAGTCCTGCCTCACAAATGTGGTTGACTTCCTTGAAGGATGTAGGTAAGAGCGTGTGGGTGAATGTAATACACTTGAATTTCAGAAACCTTTTGGGAAAGATATCTAACTGGAGCTATAAAAGGAAATAAGCTCCATGGGATAAGGTGTGAATGTTAGAATGTAAGAAATAAAGGGTGGGATTAAATGGTAAGTTTTCAAAAGACCACCCCCACCACCCTAAGTATGTATGTAAAATAAGTGATCCTAAGTAAGTCTTTGCCACTCAGCAGAGAAAACTTGGTATTCTTATGAAAACTTTTCTGAACACATCAATTCATTACTGAGCAGGCATAAAAAAGGAAAATACGTGATGGAAGACATGGAGAAAGAACTGCAGAGAAAGCAGAAAAAAAATTTTTTTTATTTTGTAAATTCATCATTTAGCATCCTAAATACTGCATGCAGTCTCAGTCAATGTGTTTTAATTAAAAAAAAAAAAAAAAAAAAAAAAAAAAAGCAAAAAGCCCTTTCCCTAAAAGGTAATACCATCAAATTTAACTAGAGTATGCGGTAATTATTATTTTAGAATTGCTAAATAGCTGAGATTTTAAAATAGGTTAGAATTCTACATCTTGTAAAATAAAAGTAAATATGGCAAAGCCAGCAAATAGAAGTAGGATGTAATTACAGTTTATTTAGTGCTCCTTATGCTACCAGCCATATGATTATAAGACAGAAGAAAGATGCTGTAGAAGAAGAGGAAAAAAAAAAAAAGAAAAAAAAAAAGAGGCGTTCAGGAACGGATTAGGTACCTCCTAGGTATTTAGGTTTGTTTGAATGCAACCTGCTGTCATGTAAAAACCCCGGCTACATTAGGGTAAAGATCAGTTTGTACTTTTTTGAATTTTCTCTGAAAGCATTTGCTGCTGATACCAGATATTGAGCCAGGTTGTCCTATTCAGTTGATCTAGTTTTATAAAGAATTAGATAGATTAAGCTAGATTGCCAAAGATTTAATCTTTCTGGTACAGGGATAAACATGGTATGTAACTAAAAGTAGGGATTGTACATACGTACTTTACACTTCCTTCAAGTTCTAACTTGAGATTATTTTCAGAAGGTACTGTAAATCAGCAAATTCCTCCAAAGATTTGAATTACCAGAATAGTACACCCTGATAATATGGAGAGACAATTGGTGGGAAGTAATCACTGCGCACTGGTGTACACACAACAGATGGAACTGACAGTCGGGCTGCCCCTGTTTAAAGTTAATTTGCTACCTCCTCTGCTACAATGTCACGTGCAGCAGTACAAGAGTAATATAAATCAATTGCACAAAATTATTTCAGCTGTAATAGACAATACAAAAAACCTTAAAACACCCCAATGTACTGAAATTTGGGAAGTGTACTTGTTTAGAAATTACTGTACTTATTTGGGATAACATAGCAGAGTTTGTAACTAGTAGCTAAATTTAATAAGCCTTTTAAAAAAGAAAATGTTTCTTGAGACATGTTTATTTCATTCTGAATATATTTTTTTAAGGTCATTGAAGGATGTGCCTGGTTATTTGGGACAGTCACCTTGAAATATCTGACTTCTTTAGTGTTTGGAATAGCTGATGATGTAAGTTCTCTTATATGACTATCTGGTTGGTGTCTTTCAAAAATGTTTTAATTCTTAATATTTTGATTTTGGCATCTTAGTGATATACTTTCTTGAAATTCCAAAATGTATGTTGCAGAAATGGGAGAGGGATTGCATATTTGCTTTCTCATTCATTATGTAGTATCACTTTGAAGTGTTATTACCGAAGTTTGTGAAAAGACAAATGATTTACTATTGAGTTAGTAAATGCTCTGTGTTTGTTTTTAGATGTGGTTTTACAGAGCTTTGTTTATTTTGAATATCTTCTACCTACATCTTTATTTACTCAATTTCTTAGTGCGCTTTCCTCTGAAGCTAATTTTAAAGACATTTTTGAAATGCTCGTTGTAACTAGGACTCTGCTTCACTTCAGCCCCTTTATTGTCAGATCCTACTGTTAAAAACCTATCTGCAGATGTGTGTCAAGGGGCAAAAGATGGGAAGCTCCTATTTTTAAAATATGGGTACGCAAAACTACGCTTGTTGAACCCAGTTGCAATGGTAACACCCATTTTCTGCTGCTTTCTGCTTTTATTTAACACAGTCCAATCTGTGTTACACTCAAAAATGTCATTTAATATAATGGAAAAAGATTTTTGGTACTCTCATAACAATATTGTAAATGGTATAAACTTCTGTTTTAATTAAAATTTTTTCCCATATACATTTAAACTACTTTGTTGTGGAAAACAGGACAGTTTTTGCTTATGATAGCTCTTTTTTTCTTTGTGTATCCTACCAGGCTCATATAGGAAACATACTAAAATCTAAATTTATTGGCTACAAGGATTTTGATACATTAATGTATACCTGTGCTGCAGAGTTTGACTTCATGGAAAAAGAGGTAATTTGATCAAATTAAATGATTATGGAAGAGGGAACTTCTTGTTTTATGTTATTTTGTAACTTAAAACATCAGAGAGCCATAACCTCCTACTGCCATCATAGGTTCAAGTGCTTACTTGTGAATTTAGAGACATTAATCAACTTAAGCTAAATTTAACTGGTTTTAGTGCTTTTAAATGAACTAAAAACAAAACAATGTTTTGATTTTGGATGCAAGAAAATGTGCTTGCTTGAATGAAATAAGTGCTTGCTGAGGGATAAATCAAAGGATACAGTTCTGCAAACCTGAGACTTCATAAGTCTGTAACTGGTTTTGAGTATGTGGAAAAAGTACTGAGTGCTGCGAAGGTCTTGTGTGATAGATTTAGACTACAGAAAAGTATTGAAGCTTCTTGATGTGGCATTAGAAGACTTTTTTTTAGTTCATCAGTATCTTGATGTGCATTTGGAATATTTATAGGTTACTCAACCAACAGTACTCAAATTCAGGTGAGATATAGTCTGCTTTTAGTCTTTGGGTAGCTTGCCAAATAATTGGGAGTAATTTACTAATGACCCTAGTATTATGACCTCTTGTGTGATTGCTGGGTGGAGTTTAAATTTGAGTTTCTTTAAGCTTGCTTTGTTCTTGTTGAATATTTAAATTTACATTTTACTTGAGGAGGAACTCTTTATATTGTTTTCTTTAAAATGACCGTTGAAGTAATTATAGGTAATTGGAAAGCAATTAATGCAGTTTATTTCCATTGTAGACTCCAGTAAGATACACAAAGACTCTGCTATTACCAGTTGTTCTGGTGGTTTTTGGGGTAATCATCAAAAGGGTAAGTGATTGATTTAGTGAATCACCCTTACTTTGAATTTACTTTTCAGGTTTTTTGAAGGGGTCACTTTTTATTTTGAGATGGGAAGAAGTTAGTGTGGTGGTGGAACCTTGGCTGGCTGCTAGGTGCCTGCCAAGCTCTGCTCTCGTTCCCTGTCCTCAGTAGGACATGAGTCAAGATAAGGACAGGGAAATCACTCACCGTTTTACTGTCATGAGCAAAACAGACTTGAATTGGGGAAAATTAATTTGTCAATTAAAAAGAGTAGGATTGTGAGAAACAAAACTAAAACTAAACCACCTTCCCCTCATCTCCACCCTCTTCTTCCCAGGCTCAATGGGTCCCTCCCACAGGCTGCAGTTCTTTAAGAATGGCTCCAACATGGGTCTTTTCCATGGGGTGCAGTCCGTCAGGAATGGACTGCTCCAGCATGAGTCCCCCACAGGTCGCACTCCTGCCAGAAAACCTGCTCCTGTGTAGGCTCCTCTCCATGACCTGCAGTTCCTGCCAGGAGCTTGCTCCTGGGTGGGCTCTCCAGGGGTTGCAGCTTTCTTCAGGGCATGTCCACCTACTCTGGCATGGGGTCCTCCACAAGCTGTAGGGCAGATATCTGCTCCACCATGATCTCCCATGGGCTGTAGGAGGAAAACCTACACCACCATGGCCTTCTCCAAAAGCTTCAGAGGAATCTCTGCTCCTGCGCCTGGAGCACCTTTTCCCACTCCTTCACTGACCTTGGTGTCTTCAGGGTTGTTTCTCCCATTTTTCTCACTGCTCTCTGTTAAAGCTGCTGCACAGTGTCTTTTACCTTTTCTTAAATGTGTTATCAACACAGGCCCCACCGGTGTCCCTGAAAGGCTCAGCTCTGGCCAGCTGTAGATCTGTTTTGAAGCTGGCTGGAACTGGCTCTGTCTGACATGGGGGCAGCCCCTGGTTTCTTCTCACAGAAGCAACCCCTGCAGCCCCCCTGCTACCAAAATCTTGTCACGTACACCCAATACAGCTAGATAAAATACAGGTTTTTAAAAATATTTGCTTAAAATTCTGTGTTCTCTTTACATAGATTTTTGCAAAGGTCCAGTCCCGAGTCAATGATAAAACTTGCTTTGATGTTAAGCACCAAAAAAAGCTTCTGTCACTTAGCTGATGGGTACTATAGCTGAAGTTGATAACTGTTTTTTTAAATTTGGTTATGTATAATTTGTGTAAAAACAACTTACAGTTTACACAGGAACAGATGGGATAACTGCTAACTGTCTGGCTTATTAAACATCCTCAAAAAGAGTTTTTAGCTAAAACATTGCATGTCTTTTATCTTAGTATTATCTCAAATGAGATTACCTAGGTGTAATTTAATTTAGCAAATGTTGAAAACGCTTTAGAATGCTTTTGAAAGTTTATTCATACTTTTTCTTGGCTCTTGTTTTCTTCAGGCAGTTAAATATCTTATCTGGGCCTTATCTCAGGCAGGCCAATACGAAAGGTAAATGTTGTCGTCTCTTTTTTAATGTAATACTGAATTTTCTACTGGAAGTTTATTTGATTTTCTATATGCTAAATAATTCAGAATTCTACATTATGTTGGTCGTTTTTGAAGGGCTTGGATGTACTATTTGTGGTATTTTTATAGGATGTCTAAACCTAAGTTTATCTGCTGAACTTAGTTTTAGACACCTTGACCCTTTTTACCCCCAAATTTTCTATTTAATCATTTATTTTTCTGCACTGTTCCTAAACCAATATTTATTTATATGCCTATTTGTTTTGCCCCTATAAATAATAAATGCAAATTATTTCTTCCCGATTATTTGTTTTTCTGGGTTATAAAGATACCTGAGTTTCATTTTAGGAAGGGATCCCAACTGTATTAATTTTATTTTCTAAATATCCGTAATACGTGCTGTACCTGTCACTGCCATTTCACATTACTTGTTAATGCTGTGCTCAAAAGTAGTCAATTTGCCCAGTGGAGTGTTGTCATTTCCTTGACATATCCTTTAGCTTCCTGGCTTTTTGGGTGGTTTTTTTGTTTGTGGGTTTGTTTTGTTTTTTTGTTTTTTTTTTTTAATTTATCACTAATCATTTTGGTGATATCTTCTTTCCGTGGTCTAATGGCCTTTATCAAAATCTCAACAGATGTGAACAGGATTCAGCATTCTGTCTTCACAGATGTTTTTTGAGAACAACAAGTATACATGATTTTGACTCTTTTCACATTTGTATTTCCTTCTGAGAATCTGAACCCAGCCCGTGTAATACCCAAGTAAATGACCAACTCTTTGGTACCAGTGCTCTGCCTCTTATGTTACAGAGGTTTCATTTTCTAAATAAGCTGTTCTATTTATGAATTAATTCATGGAAGTAATTAAAAAAAAAAAAACTGCTAAGATTAATTTTCACATTTCCAAATAGATATAGGGATTGAGGGAGGATAGTTACCAATTTGCAATATATTTCAAAGCTTGTTACGGAGGTGGGGAAAAAATCCGTGCAGGCACTGACTCATGCTTACTGAATTAGTTCAGTTGTCTAGAGCCAATATAGATGACTTCAAAGTAAAACTAGTGCTTCTGTAGTACATAAACAAATAATGTGATTTTCTGTTTCTTACTCAGAGAGGAACGTTTTAATCACGGTGAGGTAAGATTCTTTTTCTGCACAATTTTATTCTTATGTTAAGCCAATACCCAATACCGAAATACAGGTTGCAATGGTCTGATGCTGGTATGTGGTTTGTTTGAAGCTAAACATTTGCATCTTTTATTCCCTTATCTTAAATTGGGTCTGGTGTGTCACCAGAATAACTCTGGAATGTTGAACAAAAAAATATACTAGCTAATGGTGGGGTGGCAGTGTAAGAGATGAGTCTTGGGCTTTTGCTGTAGCAGTACAGAAAGGCATTGAAATTAGGCTGGACCTTCCATTTTCTCCATATCGACTGAGAAGGAGATAGATTCCTTTACTGGGATTTCACATGACATATAATGTTAAAAATTCCATTTTGAAATAGGCCATAATGAAAATAATTCTACATGTGGTTCTCTTAATAAAATTAGGCCAAAGAATGTACTGTGTCCCACTCTGGTGCCCTCAGCAAAGGAAAGATGTGGACCTGTGGGAGCAGGTCCAGAGGGGGCCACATGATCAGAGAACTGGAGCACCTCTCCTGTGAGGAAATGCTGAGAGAGTTGCGTTGTTCATCCTGGAGAAGAGAAGGCTCTGGGGAGACCTTATAGCAGCCTTTCGGTACTTAAAGGGCACATATAGGAAAGATGGGGACAAACTCTTTGGCAGCGCCTGTTGTGACAGGACAAGGGGTAATGGTTTTAAACTAAAAGAGGGTAGATTTAGACTAGATATAAGGAAGAAATTTTTTACAATGAGGGTGGTGAAACACTGGAACAGGTTTCCCAGAGAGGTGGTAGTTCCCTCATCCCTGGAAACATTCAAGATCAGGTTGGATGGGGCTCTGAGCAACCCAATCTAGTTGAAGATGTTCCCGCTCACTGCAGGGGATGGACCTTCTTAAGGTCCTTTCCAACCCAAACTATTCTATGATTCTGTCATTCTATGAAATATAATTGAATGGCAGATTTCTTGCATGGTTTCTTTATTTGAAGTTAAGTCAGCAAGGACAGTGCAAAACTTTCTTAACAGCAGTTTTTGTGGTTTGTGCGATGTGGAATCTCATGCCATTCAAAATACGATAATCAGTCGAATAAAAGCACTGATTGCAATAATGCTTTTATGATTTACCACAGTACTTCCATGAGTAATGTAGATTCAATGTTAGGAATGGTGAATGACATCTCTGATGCTTTTTAACCTTTTTGAGAATACTAAAGTAAACTGCCTGTGATTCTATGAATACCAAGGATGATTTTATTTGCTTCTTTCATTCCGTACTTGGGGATTTTAGGTATTAAATAGCAAGGTCTTTTCACTTCTATGAAGAGGTTATACAAGAAATTTTACATGTGTCATTGCTTGTTTATGTTTCAGGTTCTTTTGCATAGCCAGCCATTTCTCCAGCTCCTTTTGGTTTTATTGTTAATGTTTATCCTTCCGGTTGTTCCGTACCTTGGCATACCACATACACCTTAGAAAAAAAGATAACAGAAGGTCCTTATTGCTATCTGAAATGTGAAGATCTTTACTTTGACTTGGACTCTTTCAGACAAGCTCATAGTTAAAATGAAGCCGTATGTTTAAGACACAAATTAAAAAAAGTATGCAAATAATATGCTGCTTTGTGTTTGTTTTGGGTTTTTTTTGCAGCTGGTATACCATGCATTGCAGCTGTTGGCGTACAGTGTCCTAGCAATTTTAATCATGAGACTAAAACTGTTTTTGACACCACATCTATGTGTTATGGCTTCCCTGATGTGTTCAAAACAGGTAAGGTCTTTTTTTTTTTTTTTTTTTTTTTTTAATCCTGTACCTACCTCAGTACTTGTGGAATTATCCAGATATTTGTCCTAAAGCAAATTTCTGTGTGTGTAATTGCTGAATCTGAGTGTACCAGTTAAAAATAAACCCGATTATAATGTCTGCGAAAAATATGGTTACACAAGTTCCATTCTCCCCTCTCCCCAAGTAAAACAAATGTCTTGTTTTATGCAACTTGTCCAAATTCATTATTATATGAGCTAATATGCTGTGTATTGAGCTTGAACATAGGGAGACATACACTGGATTTTATTATATTTACACACTTCTATGCCACTGCAAGTTTTTTATTGATTTGTAATAATTCTATCCAGTTTCTGACTTTTTCCACAGTGTTTTCACAGCTCTTCAGAACTTACTGCTTTGCATATTTTTTGTGTATTAATTATTTCCAGAAGTATAGTTTTGAAGTTTTGCATGTTGAAAACATTTCAGCCTTAAAAATTAAGTCATATGCCTAACTCAGATTTAATTTTCTTAGCTTGAAATAACATAAGATGTTACCAGATGTAAAAGATCTTAGAATTGGCTTTCCATCTTTCAGTATCTGTGTTTTTGAGAAGTGAACTTGATTGAATGCATATCTAAATAGCTGTTTTAGAAGCTTTGCATTGCAGCAGAAGTAGGGTAAGCAATCCTTTGTCTGGAAGCAGACAGGGAGGTGGATTGAAAACTGGCTGAATGACTGGGCCCAGAGAGGGGTGATTGGTGGTACAAAGTCTGGTTGAAGGCCAGTAACTAGCAGTGTGCCCTGTGGGTCAATACTGGGTCCAATCCTGTTCAACATCTATGTTAATGGTCTGGGTGATGGGGCAGAGTGTGCCCTCAGCAAGTTTGTTGATGGTATAAAACTGGGAGGAGTGGCTGGTACACCAGATGGGCGTGCTGCCATCCAGAGGGACCTCAGCAGGCTGGAGAAATGCGCTGATGGGAACCTCCTGCAGTTTAACCAACAGAAGCACCAAAGTCCCTCACCTGGGGAGGAACAACTGCAGGCATCAGTACGTGCTGGGGGCTGACCAGGGGGAAAGCTGCTTTGCAGAGAAGGGCCTGACGTTCTGGTGAACACCAAGTTGAACTTAAGCCGGCAATGTACTGTTGCTGCAAAGAAGGCCAACAGTACGCCTGGGCTGCATTAGGAGGAGTGTTGCCAGCAACTTGAGGGAGGTGATTGTTCCCCTGTCTTCAGCACTGATGAGGCCACAGCTGGAGTGCTGGGTCCAGTTCTGGGCTTCCCAGTACAAGAGAGGTATGGACGTACTGGAGAAAGTCCAGGAAAGGACCATGAGGGTGATAAAGGGACTGGAGCATCTCTCCTCTGAGGAAAGGCTGGGAGAGCTCGGATCTTAACAATGTGTACAAATGCCTGAAGGGAGGGTGCGAAGAGGATGGAGCCAGACTCTTTTCAGTGGTGCCCAGTGACTGGATGTCATGAAAGGAGTGGTTAGATCGGGTCGCTTAAAGAATGACCACCAACGAGTTTAGGTGAAATAAGTTTATTATGAATATGTGGAAATGTAACTGCGCAAGATTTGATGGCAATGTTCACTCTTATTACTTAATACATGGAGTAAACACACAGAGATAAATCAAGTTGAAATCAAATAGAATAGAGGTATAAACAGTTTATAAAGATGAAAGGTATAAAACGGTAAAGGAGGTCGTCCCATTGAGTCACGAGGTTTAGAGTAGACCCCCTTGCTTTCCAAACTCTTGCAGAGTTTAGGTGCGGCTGGATCCATTATTAGTCTCAGACTTAGTCAATGGTTTATGTCTAAAAGGGAAAGATAGAGAAAGTGGGGTAAAGAATAAGGGAGATCCTTCTGCTGGGTCGTGAGGTTCAGAATAGACCCCCTTGTTTTCTAAACTCTCACAGAGTTTAGGTGTGGCCAGATCTATTCCTAGTTTCAGACTTGGACAATGGATTAGAACTGAAGGGGGGTGGGGGGGTGGAGAGAGAGAGAAAGTAGGTTTATTCACATCTCACAAGATTTTAGCAGCAAATCAATTTGTTTTAAATGACAAAATTACATAATTAACCTAACTGCTTCAAGCTTGCAATATATATGACAGCAAAGGTATACCTGTTAAAAGTTTGCCCTTGAGTTCAGTGAAATACTCATGTCTTTTGCCTTTGCATTCCTCAACAGGCAAAGGGCTGAGCCTCGAGCAGCCGGGGAATCAGCCCAGGCCCTGCCACTGACTTTCCGTAAGAGTCCCCCTCGTATTGTAAACCTAGTGGTTGGCGAGCTCTGAGCAGTGTCCTGCTCAGAGAGAGGTGCTGGTCACAGCCACTGTGGTGCAGGAGAGCTCAGAAGGGTCTCACTTTAGGATCGCTGTGTATAAGGCTGTGAGATGGCTGGCTTTAGTCATCAGCAAAGTTCCTCCCAGCTGCAGCCTGAGCTTGTCGTTTTCTCAAAAATTCTGAGAACAGTGTATTGTTCTACTCTGTTGCCACTCGGGCTGCGATCTGGTGAGAACATTCCAGGATTGTCAGGGAATAACTGGTTATTTCCGTTCTTCTTCCCTGCTTTGACCAGCCAGCAGGAGTTCCTGTTGGAACTATGGCAGTGCTGTACTCTGCCTCAGTCAGGTAAGAGTTACCGGTACAGTCAAGGGGTGCTTAACGCCCCACTCGTCACCCAGAGTGTTGAGGCTTAGCTTACGGTTACTGGTACAGACAGTGCTGTTCTCTGCCGAGCAAGGGTTGTTGATGGTCAAGGGGTCCTTAACTGCCCAACTCATTATGCAAGGCACTGAGGGCTAGCCAGCAGCTCCCGAGGTCATACGGCAGCCCGGAGAAGGGGGAAAAGTGCCCCACTACACAGGACCAAAGGCTATGAGCACAAACTGTAACACAGGAGGCTCCCGCTGAACATCAGGAAACACTCTCACTGTGAGGTGACCAAGCACTGGCACAGGTTGGCCAGGGAGGTTGTGGAGCCTCCATCCTTGGAGATACTCAAAAGTCATCTGGGCACGGTCCTGGGCAGCTGGCTCTCCGTGGCCCTGCTTGTGCAGGGGGGCTGGACCAGATGACCTTCGGAGGTCCCTTCTGACCTCAACCATGCTGCGATTTTGTAGAAAGTGTCCTAAAGGTGAATTAGGGTTGTATGGTGAAGGCAGTTACTGCCTGTGGAACATCTAATGCCTGTGCCAAACAACTGGAAGATGAGTGAATGAGAGAATTATGCAAAGAGGAGAAAGCTGTCCCATGTTAAGGCAGCTGAACAAATGATTGTTTCCCAGCAAACTGAATTGCTTCCCTGGATGTTCTTTCGGGGACGGACAGTTCTTGGTAATGCTGGACAGACTACACAGCATCAGTCTGCTTAAATGTTCATCATTTAGTTCAGCATTAGGAAAGTGCTCATCACTTTCCTGATGCCTGTTTTGTTACTTGGCATAGGTAGAAGTGCTGAGTATTTGCCAACATCAAATGAATCTGTACAGTGAACATTAAAAATGCTAAAAACATGTCAAAACCTTGTTAAAAAGTAACTTTATTTTAGCCACTTTGTAAATGAGTATTGAGACATAAGAGAAATTTACTTCTCCTCTACACCTTGCTATTCTGTAAGGTTCATGGGTGTTGTTTCCCAGCTCATAGCTGTTCTTGAAGTAGTGGTGTCCTCTTAAGTGGTCTGGTTGTTTAAGTAATAGCAGTTACACTGTGGTTAAATTTTTCTAAATGAAATTCCATGAAGTGTTCCTGAGTAATTTGAAATGAAGGTGCTTTTCAAAAGTCAGAAGAGCAAAAAGAAGCCTATTTTCTTCTGACGTACAATTTGTAGATAACAATTCCAATGTAAATTAATTCTGTCCAAGGTAAATTTGTTTGTTCTTAATTTTCTTGTTTTAACTGTGTGTTCTAGAATAAAATTGATCAGCTTTTCTGCCCTGTTGTAACTGAAAAATTTTGGTAGAATTTTCTAGTGAAGTTTAGAGCTAGAAGTATTTTTGTGTTTTATGCCAAAGGAAAAGGCCTCTCGGCCTTCTGAAAATTGAAAAACAATACAATCTGAACTGCTTTTTTTTTTTTTGCTATATGGAGAGAAACGGTCTCTGAAAGATAGGAAAAAGTACCGTGCAATTGGTAATGACTGAAAGATGAGCTGCTAGGAATGGTTTCTATTAATATGTAGCCTTGTTTGCTTTTTTCCATGTAGTAACCTAGCTGCTACATGGCAAATTAGTAAAAGTTTTCAGCTGGTGATAATTTTATTTATTTATTTTTTTAAAGCACCTGAGTAATGGCACTACAGTAATTCATCCTGGATTGTTGCTTTTTTAGTGCTGCAGCTAAGGCCATCAGGCAAGTTAATGAAAACTGGTGCTTTTGGAAATCATTGTGTGTTGGATGTTAGAGGATGCCACACGTTATCACTGTGTAAATACTGGAAGAAGGATAGGTTCAAAGTACTCTGTCAACATTTTCTTCTGCTTCTAATTGCATTTTGGTCCTTTGGTGGTTCTATTTTCTGTGGTTGTAGAGTTGAGAGTAAGCTTCTCGGGAAGCTACAGTTGCAGGTGATAACCCATTGTGGGAGCCACAGCTGTTGGACCAGATGGCTCAGGTTCAGTGACTTTCTTCCTCCTTTGCAGCATCGTGGTGGCATAGCTGGCTTGAAACAAATAGGTCCTGAATGCTAGGGAAGGAAGGCTTTAGATTACTGCAGTTTGGACAGTTGTTCTATGCAGCAGATGATAAATGACCAGCTGCCCTGTATAATAAGGCTGTCTAATTACATGAACAATGTAAGTAAAAATAAAATTAATTCCCTTGTCTTGTTTATCAGTGAAGGTTCTTTTGCCTGTTCAGTGTGTTCCCTAGGTTGGTGCTGACTGCTACCTGTAAAAGGCAAGCTGGATTTTTTCTGGTCTGGCTGACGTACGCTTTCTTTAGTAGGGGGCAGCTGGTAATCTTCCAGGTAATACATGACGGGCTTCAACATGCGAGAGAAGCACTGGCCCGTGAGGCTGTTGGGCTGCTATCAATCAGGCCACTTCTAGGACTGCTGTGACTTAAGCAAGCAAAGGAATAAGAAAACTTATTTTTTTGTAGAGTCAGGAAAATATCAAGTGACCTTTTTAGTGACTTTTTTCTGTCCTGCTGGCTGCTGAGCAGTAGTAGTATTTTGAGGTTGAAAAACTTGACCGTATGTGCAATATTGATTCAGAAGAATTGCTGTGATGGGGGGAGATGAGAAGGGGAGGATGGGGCTTGTGACCAGACAATTGATTAACACTCAGTACATTTATCATTATGTAAAATTTTAGATGTTTGCATAAAGGGTAAGTTAATAAGCAACAATTTGTTTTTACAGATGCAAGAAAAATTTAAGCAAATTTAACATATGCAATTATGTCATTGTAACTGAGGTCAACACTAGCCTTTCCTCTAGCAGACCGTGAAAGTTTACCTGCAGTGATATGCTAGTGTAACTAATTTACTTCGAGGCTATAGATAGATAATGTGTTAATCAGCCGCCTTTCAAAATATATCCTTTTATTAGTGAACAGTCAGCCTGAGGTGGACATTTGTAACACAAAACCAAATAAAGAGGCAGAAGACATGCTAAAATTATTCTGCACATGGGAAAGAAATCTTATGTGGTGTGTTCTTTCAGCCCATTGCATGAGTCTCTGTGCTTTCCATTCCCTCAGTGTTGCAGCTTGTGGCACCTGGTAGACAATACAAATGATAGCTGTTTACATCCACACATTTCCTCTTTCTGTGAGGAGGAATTATACTATCCTGAGTTGAAATTTTGAAAGCAAAGAAAAATAGCTGGAGAAAGCTATATTGTTGACAAAAACAAGTGAAAAACCTTGAATCAATATAACAATGACATTGCAAACAGCATCCTGTAAAAGAAGTGCTTCTTTTGCCTTGCATGTATGCTCAACCATTCTAGGCTGTTCATGTAAACAAAATAGTGGTAACTTCAGATACTTTAAACATTAACGAGATTTTATAAAAGCATGATGGAATGTGATTTTCTTTGACTTGAAAAGCCATGAAACTCAATAAAGTATTCCAAAGTTCTAAGATGTTCTTGAAGTAAGATTTTTGTGACTGTTGGTAAAAAGGAGGTTTGCTCATGTAGAACAGTGTACAAATGAATTAATTCCCCTTCATCCTTCCAGACCTACGCTGTGGTCAGGCATATTTGGTATATTAAGTTTCCCTGGATAGTATTGCTGTTCTTGCTAGAGTATTTAGAAAGTCTTTGAGGATGAGAATGGAGTACACTGTATTTTTGGAGAGGTGACTTGAGAGTTTTAATAATCTAAAGTAGTTTACGATTAGTTTGTAACAAAGATAACATACGCTACCTAATTGGTGTAGTCAGCTTAGTGGGAGATTTTATTGTGAAACTTTATAATTTCATGCTTTAATTAAAAAATGGATAAAGGTACTCTGAATGAAATGTATTTATTTAGTGCAGGTTTGATATTTTTTAAATGTGAAGCCTTACTCCTAATTAACAATAGCTTGGGGAAAAAAAAAAAAGAATTCGTACTTTGTCTTATTTAAGGTCAGATATGGATGAAATGAAGCGTTCTTGCTCAAACTAAACTTCAACATAGCAAATCTGGTACTTCTTTCTTCTGAATTACACATTTCACGTATTTATGAGTATTTGCTTAGAGCCTCCAGCAAACTGTCTTTAGGAAAAAATGCAAGGGCCATCTTTTTCAGTTCAAGAAAGGGAAGCGTAGGATATAAAGCAGCATTAACCTTATATCCCCAAAGTCTGCTTTTCTGACATGTATTTGAAAGTTTGTAGTACAATCCCTAATCCATATATTACAGCTAGAAACTCTTGATTTAAATAGGAGATAAAATACTGTCAAAGTGCTGTTAGTATTACTGAATCATCTTTACTTGCAGAGTTTGACATTTGAACTACAACTCTGAAAGCTGCATTAATGTCAGTTTTCTTTTTTTTTGTAGAATTACAAATATGCCCTACATTTGGTAAACATGAATACCTCTTATGAGGTCTCACTGAAGTTCAGTGGAGAAGCAATGGCAGAGATGTTTCATATTGTAATATGTGTTAGGTTCCTTGTAGAGAAATAAAAATGAATTGCACTGCATACAACGTTAAAGAACTGTTGTCTAGAAATTAATTGATTCTTGCATTTCAGTTGTTTGGATGGCTCTTCTGTAAAATCCAGCCCAAAACGTTGGTCTTTGCTATTTTAGCATTGATGGCAATAGAGGGATCAGCAAACCTTCAAACTCAGTGGAACATCATGGGGGAATTCAGCAATTTGCCACAGGAGGAACTGTTAGAGTGGATAAAAGTCAATACCAGGCAAGGTAAGGTATTTAATAATGTATAATGTTCCCTATTTACTGTGAGATGTAACTCTAAAATTTGGTATGAATGACTGCAGAAGTATTGCTACTATCTGTGGCTTTGCCTTGGGACTATCCTAAAGCCATGGTTTAGTCACATATACTTGTCCATATAGAAGCTATCTCAAATGAAAGGGACACCAAAATCTTGCTTTATTAGACTCCAGGCTACCAGTCTGGAGGTTCTAGCCACTGGTGTATATTTCAACAAAGGTGTTTTTGCAAAGTCCAACTAAAATAGATTTTTACTTAAGTGACGCTGGTCCTTTACATGTGGGTTCATGATCATAATTTCGCTAGAAAAGAATTCAGAGTGCGTGTCTTCTGGTTGTACCTGTCCTTTTACTAAAATGAGTAAAAGTGTCAGAAAAGTAGCTGGAAACAAAGTAGTTACCTTCTTAGCAGGGAAATGCTTTCAAGCTGAAGTGGACTGAGATTTTATTGCTCTTTCAACAATGGTGTGAGAAGTGACAAATAAAAACAGGTGGTCATAATGAATATGTTATTCTGCCCATTCAAGAAAAATAAGATTTATTAAATCCCCATTCTCAGATGTTTAGTTATCTAATTAAGTATATTAAATAAAGGGTTTTTCTAAAAAAAGTGGTTTTGTGCATCTCCTGTTGGTGCCATGTAAGGCCTTTTCCAGAAGACTACCCTACTCTCTGTATGTTTTTCTCCAGGATTACTCTTTAGATATTTGAAGATTGTTTCTTTGCTTTTACTGCTTGATTCTTCATTTCAAACACGCCTTTCATTCTGTATTTCAGATGCAGTTTTTGCAGGAGCAATGCCTACAATGGCAAGTGTTAAATTGTCTACACTTCGTCCTATTGTAAATCATCCTCACTATGAAGATGCAGGATTAAGGTAAATTTTGGACTTGAGGGTTGATTTTTATTTGCTATTAATTCTCTCAGTGTTGGTAATATACAGTAGGAATGACATCATGTTATATTGTAAAATTTGTTCAAAGCTATAGAACTTGATTTGTTATTTCAGGTTGAAAACACATGCAGTATTTCTTCAGGATTTGTGGTCATCAGAAGAAAGATGTACTGTAAGATCGATATGGCTTCAAACATATACAAAAAAAATCAGACTATAATTATGGAATCGGAATTAATGTGTACTGTTATATGCTTTCTTCATTCTAGTTACTCCTGACATTGTAGACAGCCTTGATTTTTTTTTTTTTTTCTCAAGACAGTCAGTTTAGTTATTCCTATTAGCTTTCTGTGATTGGTTGTCATTTCTTTCATTATAACAGATCTAATTACTGAAATATTAAGACTAATTGAAACTGAAGTTTTGTAATGGAATTACTGAGTTTTGTACTTTTCAAAATCAGGATATTTTTCTAAACTGAAATATATTTATCCGAAAAATGTCATGAATTTCTTTTATTGATTGTAGTATCGTAGCATCATTTTTTGGTAATTTGGTAAAACTGGTTAAAAAAACCCAACATAAAAGAAAACAACCAGATAGAGAGAGATGAAGGAGAAAAGGAGGGGATCTATTTTAAATGTCTTATGTCCTTAGTTCTGTCTGGAATTAACTGGCCTTAACTTTTGTTCAGCCCTGAACTGGTCAGGCAGTTGCACTAGATGATCACTGTAGGTCCCTTCCAGCTGAAATATTCTATTCTGTTCTAACTACAAAAATACAGGATGGGGCATTTTTGAGGAAAGCTAGAGATGGTACAGTATCAGAAAATGAACAGGAGTTAACAATGTCGTGCTTTGCACAATCAAAGGAGGATATTACTGGGTGATATAAACAGGATCGTGGTTCACAAGTGATGATTTTGCTTGAGTCAGCGTAGGCAGGCATCAGGTCTTGCACTCTGCCTTTTAAAAAGTCTGAACAAGGGGAATGAGTATGACCTTTTGCAGAGAGGCTGGGCAGATGATTTCTTCTAATCACCTCCGGTCCAAGCAAGGTCATTTTTAGCCTTGAATATCATATGGTGAATGCATTGCTTTGCCATCTTTACATTTTCTGTCTACAGTAACCATGGATCTTGTTGCAAAGTTGTCTTCTGCTACAGAAAAACCAAAGGGCTGTATACATTGTTCTTGGATTCATTGTATTTGTGAAGAAATAATCACATTAAAGCAAATGGCACTATTACTTTAAACTTTGTTTTAGCTGAGTTGTCTTGTGAAAGAAAAAGCCTTCCTGTCCAGTATAAAGTTAAAGCTTACATTTGCATGCTATGTTGCTAGCTAACTTTTATATTTCTTTTTTTTGAAGGGCCAGAACTAAAGTAGTATATTCCATGTACAGTCGAAAACCTGCAAAAGAAGTAAAAAGAGAATTGATAAAACTAGGAGTAAATTACTATATTCTGGAAGAGTCATTGTGTGTAAGCAGAAAAAAGTGAGTAATCTCACTCACAAGAATAATATGCCACTCAAACATGTGGTCTAAGATTCATATCAAGTGCTAACTTTCAAACATTGACCTGTGCTTTATTAAAAGTGTCCAAAATACATTTTTGTCCAGTATCTCCATGTATTAATAAGTATAATTAAGTTTACACGCATTAGCAACCTTCTGGTCTTTGTGCGCACAAAGGATTGTGATTCACAAAGGAAACAAGTCGTTATTCTGTGATGCCAAGAACAGATGTGTGTGTATAATGAAACCGTAGTATGAATAAAAGGTGCAGAGTAAAAGACAGTTTGAGCACCAAAATATTATGACCATCGCTGGTCACTGAAATTTTTGTCACGTTTAAGACGTCCTTAAGAAAAAACTATGCTTGATGTTGGTTATGTGCCTTAATAAAAAAGTAGGGAGTAACTACTTCCTTTAAAGGTGTTTTATTTCCTGAGTTTTCTTTAGAAATGTTTGGAGTGTGAACCTCACCCTCCATTTTATAGGAAGTTTTAAGGGTCCCTGGTAATGTATATTGCATAATTTGAGTTGTTTTATATCTTCCTCCTCCAAATTAATTCTTACTATGTAACCACAAAAGCCGACAAATTTTACACATACTCAATACTATTTTTTAAATTACTACTATATTCATAGCTTTTGCAATCTGATAAAAAATTCTAATACAAAGATAAACCTAAAAAAATAGATGGCACAATCAGGTGTTCGGGGAGGAGGGGGGCTTGTTATAAAACTGAGTTCAGCAAGCCGTATGCTTTTTCAATGCCATTTCTTCATTTCTCTTTTTGTATTCATATGTTTTCTAGGCCTGGTTGCAGTATGCCTGAAATTTGGGATGTCGAAGATCCTGCTAATAGCGGCAAAATTCCTTTATGTACCCTTATGAGCAAGGATTCCAGGCCATATTTCATCACAGTATTTGAAAATAGCAATTACAGAGTTTTGAAGATTCCAAAGGAATAACATTTCAATGCAAAGAACCATCAGTCTTTCAACTTTTTAAACTAGTAACTATGAGAATTCTAAATCAGAAATACCTTTTCTACTAGACTTAAAATGGAAAAATGTGTATTTTATTTTTTACCATTTTAAGTGAATTCTGATTACAGAAATATCTTAAACCTAACAGTTTGGATTTCTATTTCAGGGTCAGTCCCTTGAGATTTGCTATGCAAATGATTATATGTTTGCACATTTTATTTAACACTGATCCAAAAAAAGTTAAAAGTAGCTATGGAAAGTAACTCCATTCTCAAAACCAATGATATTGTGAAATGGGACTGTCAGAATGTCTTAGCAAAGCAGGTTTGTTTAAAGCTTTGGTGCTAGCAGCTAGGAACAAAGGAATGGTGCTATAGCATCTGGCATCACGTTTCTCATGTCACTTTCATTACCCATCTCCCTTCTGGACAAGGCGATACTAGAAGTTCTCTTAAAAGTCACGTAGTTTCACTAGTCACGTCTGAGAGAAATAAATTCTTTGAGAGGATTAAGAACATTCATCATTTTGGATCACTTAACACATGCTTTTAAGCTTGCTTTTGAAATGGAAAAGTTTGTAGGCAGACTTGAAACTTCATTATTTAGGTGCATGTTCTTGGAATCTTACTGATATTAAAAAAGAAGACTAATAAGGGTAATATTTGCAGTGAGCAATAGTTTAGCTTCTCAGTGTCCAAGGATTTTTAGCATTCTTATGCATTCAGAATAAGCTGGCATAATATACATGAAATTTTTAAGGAAAAATGCTTTATTCAGGAAAATCTGTCATAGCCTTAGAAAGATACTAAAATAAATCCTTCACTGCCTTAACTAGACCTCCAGCGCCTAACTTAATATGAAATTACTTTCAAAATTTATGCCCTGTTTTCTTTCCCCCGTATTAGATCCTGCCTGGATTTTATCATCAGCATTAAAGAAAAATGAAACCTAACCTGGTTGTGATATGGGTATAGTCAGTTGTGTGGGTATAATTGCTCCAACAGTATTAGACTGGTTCTGCAGTTTCTGTCATCTTGGTGTCACGCCAATGTTGTAGGTAATAGAAAATTCACGTTTCAAGATACCCAGTGCAAGGATATCCTTTAGTCGTTTAACTGACTCGCTAGAGTTTTTGTATGTTTATTGCCGTTGGGAAGTATCACAGTAATTGTGATTCTACAGTATAAGACTTCCAAAGTCTAATGTTTCTCTGTATATCATTCATGTTTTGGTTTTGTTTTGGCTTGGTTTTTTTGGTCTGACATCAGTCTATTGATATGACTGATCTTTTTAGCCCTAATAGCATCTAGCAATATTAGATGCTACGGGAATAGCATCTATCACACCTGTAACAGTATCAGTTAAATGGGAACCTATGATAAAGTAGTAGTGTAACAACTGATGAGTATTCTACAAACTTCTTATTTTTTTAAAAATTTGTTTTATTGAGAGGGTGAGGGAGAACGGCTGAAAATGCATTAGCTTTTTAACTTTTACAGAATAGATTTTGGAAAAATTTCTATAAGGAAACTATCACAAAAAGGGCTTTTGGGAAGTCACTTTTTAAAATGTTAATTGAATTCAAGGAAGCAGGAAAAAATCTTTATATAAACATTGTGACTAGTGTTACAGCACAAACAGGTACTGTATTTTTATGAAGTTTATGCCAACTGTTGACATGTACTTATGTGGTTAAATAAAAAAGAAAAAGATGGAAATTGTTCTCATGTTTCTAATGGATGTTAAATTTCTGCTCTTATGTCTACTAAACTGAAATTTAATACAGTTACCACAGCAGATATGGTTGAAGCTGAACCCTCAACTAAACAATGCACAGAAGTGCTTCAGATAATTAAACCAAACTCACACACCTTTTGCTGTCCTCCTTTTTATTTGGAATATCAGTGCAGGAATGCGTGAAAAGACAGTGAGAAAATGTCAAATACCTGTTTACAAGCAAAGTGAACTTGGAAGGTGGTTCAAAATTATTCTCCTTTTGTTCTAAATTTCTAAACTCAGGTAATCAGGAGTGAAGCCTAAATACTGGTAGAATGAAGAAACATTTAGAAGTTAAGGTGCAAAGATGTACTTCAGTAAAATAATGTTCCTCATTTGAGGAGGAGGCTGTTGTTATTGAGTATGTTTTCAGCTTATGCTGAGGGATGTTATCCTGTCCCTCTCTTTGAACTGGTCTTAAACCCTAAATAATTATTGTCATCTAATATTAAAATGATAAAATCTAGTAATGGAAAAATATGAAGTAAAAAAATGCAGTATATGATTTTGGGGAAGAAACATGGGAATTCTTGAATTGGGCGTATCATGTTACGAATTTCTTGTCATCTCAGTAATTTGCTCTCAATTCCAAAGGAGAGAATTTGGGTTTAAACAATACAGCGTTTTATACATAGGAGCACCATGTTAACATTATGCTTATCACTGCAGCTTGAACCAGAAAACAGAAGTTTGGGATTTCTTAGCTCTCACTGAAGTTGTTTTTCCCTTTGCAAGATGCTAATCAATAAATCTGTAACTCAAGAAAGTTAATTTTTAAATATGTGCTGGCCTTGAAGTAATCTAGGCACAGAACTGGAATACTTCAGTACCTTAAAACAGTTTCTATTACATTCTAGTAATATTGGATCGTACAGATTTGTCTTTTGGAGTCTGAAATAATGCTAGCTTTGAGTGCAGTAGATTTTTTTCAGTACAATGGGCACAATTACAATTTGGTATCAAACTTTTAATAATTGTGCAAACCATAATATTTAGTGAGGAGACTAAATAAGGCACCTTTGTGAAACAAAAGATGCTAAGTCCTATTCAGTGCTGCCCTGTGCTTCATTGTTCTCATCTACCATTTAGAAAAATGCCTTTGTTCTTGCCTTTTTTTGCAACTCAGCTTAAACAGTGAAACTAAATCACAGGACCCGCTTCCAAGTGAAGTGAAGAAAACTCCTTCAGCAAAAGCAAGTATGTATGGAAGAGTGTAAATGCGGGGTTGTCAGAAATCAGCGTTGTTGAAAGCAATTACAAAATGCTAATTATGGCTTGGGACCGCTGTTTTCAGATTGCATTGTTGTGTAGTTTCTGTAAACACAGTTGTTTCACCTAAGTTGCATAATGTGAAGGACTGCAGTAAAACAACAAGATATATTTAAACCCAAAAGAATTAAGAAGCTCCTGAGTCATTTCAGCAGCTGGACAAAGGAATCCAGATCCCAACTGATGGTGATTTTCTGTGTAAGCTTTGCTGTTGTGCTATGAGGAAAGAGTAGTATGGCTGATGTGGTGTGAAAGGAAGACTTTACTGTTTAAATATTTATAGAGTTTGGGTGTTAAGGAATAATTATACTTCGAAATTAAGGCTGGGGACATAAAATGGCATGCAGAACTTTAAATCTGAGAATTGGTCAGCTGTGCAGGAATTGCTTGGGCAGTGAAACCTCTCAGCGCTATGACAAGTTCTCAGCTGTAGCTGTACAACATAAGCACTTTTATTTCATTACAAAGTCAAATGTTATGTCAAACTGTTCCTAGTAGAGCTTTAAGCTGACCTGTTGGGTTGGAGCAGACGAGTAGAAGGATTTACGGGGTTAGGCAGAATCTCCTTCCTTCCCAGCAAATTGGCTTGTTACTGATCCTGTGCTGCAGTTCTCCATTATGGATGAAATTCACATAATGTCTGAAATAGTCAGTTGTTTGAGTAGATTCATCATGTAGTAGTTCAACAACTTTATTACTTGCTATTACAGCATATATAGAACATTTATTGCCAATAGATCATGAGATATGGATAGAACACACTGAGTGAATGGATAAGGCAAGTTTCTTATCTGGCTGAGGACTCAGGCAGGATCCCTGCGGCCAGTTTTCCACCCTGTCAGGATTCTCAATATATAAATTGATTCTCAAGTGCAAGCAGCACTTGTTTTGCCTGTTTGGCAGGAAGGCTGAGATCTGGCTTTTAGCCTGAAGAATATGAAAACACTTACTGGATCTCATTAAAAGGTAATACCGAGCCTGCAACAGAACAACTGCTAAAGGGAAAACCTCTGTCCTGATGTTCCTCTGAAAGGAAACAAGTCACTCAAGTTCATTCTTCAGGCTTGATGAAGCTTATTTTCAAAGCCAGTGCACCAAATTCTTTCTTTCGTTACTAATTATTGCTGTGTTTAGACACCTGAGCAGTATCATCCTCATGTTACTGAGCAACTGGTTGCTCAGCTTCTTTGACTACAAATCCCTAGAGTGTCTTAGGATGCAGTTAGCAAACATTATTTGCAAGCAGTTGGTGTTTTGCTGTAGATATCTCTGCCTGAGTTCTGCAGCAAATCCTAGCCTCTTGTGAAGTATTGGCTTTTATAGTTTAACTATTTCTAAAAATTCAACTTTTTTTCCCCCCCTTAGCTAAACAAAGTTAGCAAAGGCTGAAAATACCCCAGAGCAGGATGTCTATTTTTTTTTCCTGAATTAGCTTTACGATGGTGCTTGAATTACTGTCTTGTTTTTCTTTGATTTTGATTATGAAAATGTAATGTATCTATATTTGGAGAAGTTTATCTTCCAGTGCTTATAAAAATAAGCTAAAGTTAGAATCAAGCTTAGTAGCTGGGTAGAGTAGAAATTTTCGTATTCCTGTAGTATTTGAAAGGCCATTCAATTCAAAACACAAGCTGTATTAAAGCACTAGGAGTAGATGTTTTCCTTAATCTTAGTTTTCTTTGTTCTAAATCCTTGCTGGATTTAGCTGCAGTTATGCTACAGGCTGCTGTATAGAGGATCTTTGATTTGATGCTTTTTGGCCATTTTTGTGCTATTACATAATTTAAAAGGAATAAATATTTTGAGAAGGGAACAATGGTAACAAGATGATCAAAAGTAAGTTGTATTCCACGACTTACTTATTCAGCACTTTAATCTTAGAGTTTACTACCCTTGATGCTTATTACTTAGCAAGTGGTGCTGTCAGAATCTGTAACTAATTTTTAAACTAATGAGGTCTTGGCCATTTACTTGAATAGTTGCAGGTTTGTTGCATCTGTTAGGTTTTTGCCTGAAATAAAAAGAGGTTGTAAAGACACCTTTGAATTAGGAGCCTGTGACATGTATTGCCTTCCTTTGAACCCTCGATGTGCAACTGAATTGATAATTGAATTTAGAAAGAACCTGTCAGCGCTGATGGTTTGTTTTGTAAGATTGTCCCTACACATAACAAAGTTGTGAAGCAATAAAGTTCCAATTGAAATAAATGGAAAAGCATAAATATTTGCAATGTCAAGGTGCAGCAGGACTGTTGAAAGGAACATGGTTTCAATAAAGTCAGACTGTATTTGCAATGTGCTTTTCTGGTTTACTTCCCCCCCCCCGCCATGTTCTATTTCATCTTATTTTGTTTCACTTCAATGCTGGGAAATGGGATAAAACTAAACAGAATAGAATTGAGCGAAATTGCATAGCTGAAACTGAGAGGGGGTTTGTGTCTTCCAAATGTGATCTGTTTTTTCTAAACCTTGTCAAAATGCTTGGCTTGTGCCAGTGGACTAGGCGATGGAAGCTGTGCATGTTAGCTGGTGTTCCTGTACCAGGGTAGTCTGTTGTCATTCTCCATTGATCTCTGCAATTCATTTATTAATGAGTTAAAAAGAACCGGGGCTTATTACAAGGTTAAACCTGGAGTTACACATCATTAGGACCTCACAAAAAGGGTAACAAGCACAGCTGGAGGGGAAAAAAACCCCAAACCCCACACATGTCATGTGTATTTGTTTATATAGTCTGAAAATAACTGTCTTGGCTACCGGTTCCATATGTAGCAGGTCTTAACTTATTTCTGTGACACAGGTGCTCACCACAGTAAACTACCAAGCACATGCTATGCTGCGTAGTAATGGTAGGAACGGAAGAGGAGGTATCACAGCTATGATCAGATCGTGTTGTCTTCTGTGTGGTCTTGAACTAGTGATCTTGTAGGAGCCAAACTTATTTTTAGTGAGGACTAAGCATGTTGCTACTAACATAATCAGCAAATCCAGAAGTGTGTTTTACTGAAGAATTAGTTTAAGCTACTATGCATCAGCATGACATCTGTGTTAGGTCGTAGTGGTGGTTTGACCAAGTTTGACTGCAATTTAAGAGCGCTTTGGACAAATGTCATATACTGTATCATGGTGTAATCCTTCGAGTGTGATCTGATCTGTCTAATGTGTGTAACCAAGCAGAAGAACGCAGAGGTGGCACAGTGAACATCAAAGAACTTTGTGCTGTAGCTGCTGCATTCAAAATGCTCTTATTTATTACTATTTTTATAGTAGACTACTTAGAATTAGGATGCTTTTCAAGGTTGCAGCAGAAAAATGAGGGGTTATTGGGACTGGGAATCACTGGGAACATAATGGGCTGACTAGCACAACAGAGGTGAAGGAATGGCTTTTCAGAAGTCCTGAATGATTTTTTTGTGCCTTCATTCTAGGGTGTGCAGTTCTGGTCCAACTTCCAGAAAGGCACATTGGTCGAGTCCGTCACTCAGAATTGGCTCCTTAAAGCAAAACTTTAACCCTCAGATCTTGTTTAAAAGAAAGGGGGAGAAACTGATACCCTACTAGTAGCTTACTCCAGGCTATCTGTATAGGAGTAGTTCCAGTAATTCTTGGAAGAGTTTCAAGAAAGAGATTTTTAGTTTAAAAAGGTCATCTGAGCCTCAATGAGCACTTTCTCAAGCTGCTCTTCTGCTTTGAATGTAGGGCTAGAACTTGCTGGTTTTTGCTGCCACATGAAGAATTACACAATCCTCCTGCTCCGAGGGCTTTTTTTTTTTTCTTTTCAAGACTGATGTGAAAGCGCAGACGAGTCACTGGAGAAGAAACAGGAGGATGTTGTTGTGCTATGCTAAGCAGTTCAGTTGGAAAGCTTTTGTGAAGAGCTGTGCTTAATGGACATATAACCTATGCAATCACACCCCCCCTGCTCTCAGAGGTTTTGAAACAGAAGATGACGTGTCTGGGGTGTTTAAAACCGCAAAATTCGAGTTACTTGCTGTTGGCAATGTTATTCCATGGCACTGTTGTTTGCCAGCTTAACTGTTTTATTTGTCTTTGTACTGGTGTGCTTTCTGAACTGTTTCAAATCATTTGGACCCTCCTCGGCAGCACGTGGGTGCTGTCATCTTTGCTGTCAGTGTGGTGAGGCACAGGATCTCGGCATTCCCTGTTAGCACTGTGTTTCCCCCCTTTTTTCATTACCTTATTACCATCATGCTTCATCTAATGCCTTTGTGTTACAGCTAACACTCCACTCTGTGCAACTAAAGGGATTTAAATGTCATCTGCACAGAGCAAGCAACTACGAGGGAAAGTTACCTGCTCTGTGCTCCCCTATTTACATTTCACAAATACATAACAACAGTGATGTACTTTTTGATGCTGCTGCTGCTCTGTAAATGCCTGCATTTCCTTCTGGAACTTGCTTCTGCAAATTTGTGACCAGAAAATATACGGGCAAGTTGTACTGAAAGCTTCACAGATCAAGGCAATTTCCTCTGGTAAACTGACCAAAAAGCCAGGAGATGTTTTCTGACAACGTTACAGAATCACGCTGATCTGTTTTTGATGGGTCAGATTGCGCTCAGTAAGAACCAAGGATGAGCGGAGCACACAATTTGGGAATGCAGTTGGGGGTGAACGGTACAGGCACTTTTCATCGGTTTCTGGTCATCTGATCCCCTTTCATATTTTCTTCCTTAGGGTACAACGTGCCTGCGGGCTGCCCTTCGCTATTGCCGCCTGAGCCGGTAGCACAGAACACGTGAGCAGAGAGACCACCGAAAGGTAAAAGGTGAAGAGATGAACTCTTACTGCCTCAGCTTATGGAATTCTCTAGATGCTCATGATGAAGCCCAGCTTTCCTGGAGATGGCTGAACACCTGCCTGCTGATGGGAAGTGGTGAATGAATTCCTTATTTTGCTTTGCTTGCGTGCGTGGCTTTTGCTTTACCTATTAAACTCTCTCTATCTCAACCCACGAGTTTTCTCACTGTTACCCTTCGATCCTCTCCCCCATCCCACCGGGGCGGTGCGAGCGAGCGGCAGCGTGGGGCTGAGTTGCTGGGTGAGGTTAAACCACAACAGTAAATGAAACTTTCCCCAAGGTAGAGATTTTCCACTTCCTTGGGATTACTGAAGCCTAAAAGCCACAATTTGTACAAGCTGTAATACCACCTCCTGCAAATACTCTGTAACTGAGAAGGATTGAAAGACTGACGGGAAACACAGGGATCACATTCACTTAGAGAAAAACATTAATAAATTATTCTTTGTCATTGAGTATATAAAAAAAGAAATCAAATAAAAAATAAAATGAATGGCAAACATTTGAAGAAAAAAAATTCATGTAACTCCAAGAGAGTGGCTAATGCCAAAGACAGGTATGAGGACGTTAAATACAATCTTCTTCTAATGGCTTTCCCAGATCAGTGATTTTTAAATGGTGGAAGGATTTAGCCTGGCGAAAGCTGTAATTCCACCTATGTGGCAGACCAGCATAAACTGGAGTGTCGCCGAAGTAATTCTCCCCCAGCTAGCTCATGTGCTAGCATGACCTTTCATACAGCCAATGCAGTAAACCAGATCAGGAATTGGTCCAGATGTGACTTACCTGGCAAAATAATTGGGGTTTTTTATGTGAGCTGGGTACATTCTCTCTTTCCTCACACAACTACAGGAAACCTTGGAACTAACCAAGGAAAAAAAGGCATTGTGGAGGAAGACATAGGCAACACCAGCTTTTTTCAGTGGCTGGGTCACCCTAGGCTGGTTGAAAGCGTCTGTGATGCTGGACCTTCAGGAGACCCTCTCTCTCTCAGGCCCTACCAAAAAATTTGAGCTCCTGCCTAAGTTCAATGAAATTTGATGGGGAGGTAGAGCTCTCAAAGGTAGTTTTTTACAGGTTTCTGTGAAACTGGTAGATAGGAGGAGGAAAGCATTAGCTCCCCCACAGCAAAACCAGCAGAACCTAGCTGCCTGAGCACCTCTGCACCAACTGCAATGCTATCGTCTCTTGCCTGTGCAGATGTAGTAAGGATACGGGGAAAAGGGGGTGGTAAAGGAAAGGGGAGGGGAAGCTAAGGAGAATGGGCTTCACTGTTCATAGGGCTACCAGTTTTCTTCCTTTGGCAATTGCTTATATTTCAGACCTTTTTCCCACAGCTCTGCATATAGGAGGAAGCAAGAGACCTTTCAACGGGAGGTATCAGGATGCATACAGGGTATTCATAAGGCATAATGGTTGCACTAGCCTAAATTTGAGATATTATCCCCATCCACCCTCTCCAGAAAAAAGCCCATCTCCTACATTATAGCCACAAGCTGTGCTCAAGGAGTGGATGCATCTCCCTGCCTCTTCCATGGCACCCACCACACCTCAAGGGCTCGGAGGTGGTGGCTTCAGACCTTGCAAAGCACACCCATCCTTTGCTGAGCAGCACTGAGTCAGCACAGGTGGGATGAGCACCTGCTTGCTGGGAGATCTGAGACAGCAGCGTTATTTGAATGTTACTTGAAGAGCTCTGGAAACTCTGGCAAGTCATCACCTGGCCTGTGGCAGCTGCAGTCCTCCCTCCTAGGGCACGGCAACAAGCCAGGGGGACCAGAGGTAGGTCCAGCCCCAGGTCCTGCAGTCGGTGGCTCTCCCCTGGGCTGGCTGAGGGTGATGACGGTGCGGGGCAAAGGGACAGGAGGCACTGGGAGGTGGCTGCCAGGAGGCTGTGGGGTTTGCAGCTGTGTGTCAAGCCGTAGACATCAGTGCAGGATTGAAAGGCAAGCCATGGATCTGAGGGATTTCTGTGAGTCTTGTGGCGTGCATGGGGTGAAGGGAACTGGGTTGGTCACAGCAAGGATGCGAAGTGTGGGGCTGTGTCTTTGACCAGAAGAGTCCCACAGTGCTGGGGGAGACAGTGATGTGTGTTTCTGCAACATCGCAGGTTATTTCCTAAGATCTGGCTGAGCCCTATCTTACCCCCTTTATTATCTGCTGATAGTTTAACTAAGTCAACCAAACTAAGTGGCGAACAAGGCTTCTCCAGCCTTGGGCTCCTTCACTGATGCAAGCGGCATCTGCTGTAAAGGGTGCTGAGCGCTTGCAGCTGCCCCTGAAGCCATTAGAAGGTTTGAGCTGAAAATGTACGTTGAAATCAGGTGATGTGAAACCCCTCTTCCTGGTCTGTAGGGCTGGAAGGATGGGCTTCCTCGCAAGGGTGTCAGGGTGATAATTTAATTGATGCATCTAATGCAAACTCATGGTGCAATGATGAGTACGAAATAAAAATCTACGGCAGCACATCTGAGAAGCGCGGCGTAAAGGTAAGTGGTCATACACTGAATGCTTGGGATAAGGTAAACTAATGAAAAAGTATTAATTAGGCTGGTCTATTCTGTGTAATATATAAAAAATTACTACTTTGTGATAGTAATTCTGTTCCATATCATATTATATATGATATATAGATATATATACAAGAAAAAGTAAATTAACTGTCACACACAACCTGAATTTTGGCTTGTGCTGGTTTTGAAGGGATTAGTTTTGATGCATTTGTGGGTTTTCCCATGTCTGGATCTGCATACAACTGCCGTTGTGTGCTGTGCAGTCAGAGGGCACGTGTGTACCCAAATAGCGATGTAACGCTGGCTCAGACCTTTCATCTGCGGTCCTCTCGCATGCTTTGTCCTTAGACTACATTTTACCAGACAATTATTTTGGAAAGCTTTGACAGTTTGAAAGGCTGCCTGTTTTCTGGGTACGAAGCCAACATCAGGGGTCCACAAACAGCTCCATGAGCTGCTGTTGCTGCCAGAAAGCAGGGTCTGCTGCCTCTCCCCACCACTGCCCTCTCCTTCGGTTAGCTGAGTGCTTGCACAGCCTCGTGGGGAGCTGCACATAGGGACTGGTCGCGATAACACCCACCGTGTTGCTGAAATTAAAGCTAACTTAAAGTGTTTGTGCAACATCCATAGGATGTAGGCAAACATCCACAGGAGCGGACACATGCAGCCGACAGCTGAGAGCTGAAGGGGAGGGAAACATGCATGCTGGAAACCCTTAGCAAGCCCTCTAATAAACTTGCTGTACATTAGAAAGTCACACCCTAAAGCCTGAAGTGGTAAACTTGTTTGTTGTGAAAAGTGAGGTCTGGTTTAGATGTTGAAGTTGAGCATCTGTGAGACTAAGCAGTGAGAGGTTCTGAATGTGTCCTGGGTAGAGAACTGACCATGGCACCTCCGCCCTCACCAGTGCTTGAGACATCTCCTGTTGCAGAGAGAGACATTCCACATTAAAGCTGCAGATTTTATTTTCCATCATTTAAAAAATGAAGAACCTCTCATGACAACTGCTCAAGCTTATATTCAGATTTTTTTGACTAAGAGAGGAAAGGGGGAGTGCATGATAAATAAGGTACATAATAAATACAGGTCATCACCTGAGCAGTCACCAGCTTTGTGTGTGCAGACACAGGGGGAGGGAAGTGTATGGCTTGAGTTTGTGTTGTAGGATGAAGCTGTATCTGTGTCTGAGATACTCTGTGTAAGGTGAAGGGTTTGTTACTTTCATTTAGTATCACACACACACCACCCCACACCACCCCTTCCTCAGATATGAAGAGACCAATTGTGTGATACGTGAAGGAAAACCTCGGACTGCAGAAATGGTTCAAAAGAGAGACAACAATGTTATCCCATCTCATGTGTTGCCAGCAGTTAACACTGACGTAGGTCTGAAAATCCAGGAAGAAAAGCAAAGTAGTTGAACTGCACCAAGTACAAGAGGAGCAAAGTTCTCTTGAGCTTGCTCGTCTTCGGCTGAAACAGCCAGAGGTTTGGAGAGAGTTCAGGATACAGTTGCTAGGGAGTATGAAAATAAACCTTTTGATCGTGGTATTTGGCTATACTGGAAAATCAAAGCAAGCAGGCTTTGCACTGCTGTAGGTAGGTGCTGTCTACATCACCCAGAAGGACAGGTATTGGATACAGCTGTCCTCCCTGGCACTGGTCAGCTGTGTCTGTCCTGGGGAAAAAGTGACCCGTAAGATCATCGAGTCCAACCGTAAACTGAACACTGCCAAGCCCACCACTAAACCATGTCCCTAAGTACCACATCTACATGCCTTTTAAATACCTCCAGGGATGGTGACTCAACCACCTCCCTGGGCAGCCTGTTCCAATGCTTGACAACCCTTTCACTGAAGAGATTTTTCCTAATACCCAATCTAAACATCCCGTGGAACAGACCTGTAGGCTTTTAGCAGTTGTTGTCCCAGGCATCAAAGTGCTGAAAAAATGATGACTGATGCGCTGAACATGACCCAGTAGCAGCCCATATTGAATGGGTCAGATCCAGTACCCTCTTGTTTTGCTGGAGGGACACACAGGGGCTTGAAGGAGTTGCTGGAGTCTTGCACATCCAGGACACTTGGCACCTAGAAATCCTATATTACAGCGGTCTGGCTGAAAGAGCATGTAGATGCTAACTGAGATCAGTTCGCTGTCTGGCAGCACAGCATCTGCTAATGGATCAGGAACGAAGCTCAGCACAACAAGAAATTTGGAAATACTGAATTGACTGGGTGCACACCATCAGTTTCAATTGAAGGGTGGTCAGTCATGGTCCACAATGGCTGGGGTTTGCTTTCAGTTCAACGTTTGGTATGCTGTGATCTCTATAAATTGTGCATGCTGGAGCTCTAGAGAATTATGCTCAACTTTTCTTGCCTTTTCGTATTGTCTCTATGTTTTTTCCTCAGGTAACTGCAGAAACCTAGCTCATTTCAGTGTAAAAGTTTCTGTGTCAAAATAGCGTCCTTTGTATCCTGTATAACTAGATGAGATGCTAATATATAACCCAGAACAGAATTATCACTTTAAATGCAAATGCAAAAATAATGGAATTTTACCATTCTGGAAATAGTCTAGTTTGTTTTTCTTTGGATTTAGGCTGATTTCAAACCCCCTCTTTTCTCAAATGCTGACTTACAAGGAGGTGTTTCAGGGTTGAGCCTGAAACCTGCCAGCACTGTGATGGTCCTTGATGTGATGTTGCTGCCTGTGTACAAATGAGGATGGAGCGGTTAAAGGATTGAAAGCATATCGACTCTGCAGTCAGGGATTTAAAGATTGTAGCTGGCATAAAAGCAGATGCAAAAAGCTTTTATCTCAATAGCTCAGATGACAAAAGCAAAGTAGCTGCAGTACTGCTGGTCCTGAATGTCTAGGCAGATATACCTCCAAGTTGAGGTGGTCTTGGGATCCTGCCCAGTCAGATGAAAAGCCACCTTGCCTGCATCTGCACAGCCATAATTTCATCTGTAATATTGCACCGTCAGTGTGCTGCAGAGCAGACGGAAGCCCAGGCATGGCTAAGCTGTGCCATGACCTCCTGCAGCCCAGAGAATGGATGGGGATATTGCAGGACCATGGGGCTCTTGTTTGAATTGCAAGGGGGCTGGAAGCACAGCCCTGACTCTTACCTCCAGACAAGTGTATTTCAGACAAGGTAAAGAAACAGTCTTGGAGCCCCACAGCGAGGTCTATGTGGTGTGAAGTCTTGAAGCAATGCAGAGAGGAATTCAAAGTGTAGTCAAAGGTTATGCACTTTGCTTTCAGTACTACAGTAAAACAGAATTCAAAAGAAGCATATAAATAAAAAATACATGTGCCTGGATGAATATGATGGCATTTTGAAAAGGAAAAAGGATTCCTCTGAATAATATTTAAAATTTAGTATTGCAAATTTCTGGAATTAATACAAATGACATCTTTAGAAGGTCAGAAATGGCTTCAGAAAGATATCTAGTATTTAAAGTTAAGGAATCTGCTGCTTACAACCACAGTTCTGCCTATGTTGCCTGGGACTCGCTTCCACCTGAGGCTGGGGTGGTGGGACTGACCCTCTCGCTCTGTGGGTTAAGATGCACCAACCTGGGTGACGGCCCCTTCTGTATGCTTTTTGTTAACGCAAGGGACTGTGTGAGCTAACTGGTGAACTCAACACACCTCTAGGAAAATCCATCTCTGCTCCAAGGAAAGATGAGGGGGGAAATCTGAGCATCCCATGTAAATTGCAGTCTATGTGGCAAAGGAAAAAAGCCTGCTGTGGCTGGCAGAGGTGATCGATAGGGTTTTAAATAAATAAAATACATAAATAAATAAAAAGAAATGAGCAGAGTTGGCACCCTCTTGCTTCAGCCCTGCACAGAACCTTTTAGTGAGGTGCGTGGAGTGTTCCTGCACTTGCTTTTATGCTTGTGGTCTCGGGTTAGGGTTTTCCTTGCTTTCTGAGGGCTGTTTTGCTGTGGGCACAGGTTGTGCTGTGGCTGCGGGGCTGGCAGGGCACAGGTGAAGCAGATGCTCCCCCGGGGCAGGCAGCTCAGCGTCCTGTACCTGGAGCTGATGGGCTGAACCGGCATCTCGGCGCTCAGCCTGCTCCGTTCAATTACTCGCACACTTAAACATGGTTTTGATATCGAGGGTGTTATGGACGGCTCGGTTAATCCCATGTTAAGGTAATGTCCCTGCATGCCTGCTCTTAAAACTTATCCTCCTGAAGCAGATGCCACAGGGAATGCAGGAGGATGGGGTCTAAGAGATGGTGGCACACCCTGTTGTAGAAAGGGTAATGGGTGGCATAAAGTTGTATTTTGAAGTGCCCCTCTGAATTAGAGCCCTGCTGGTGGTGGAAACCAACCTGATGCGCAGAGGGGCAGTGCCTGGCTAGCTTTGAAAAAAGGCAACCAGCGAGAAGCAATCCTGTCCTCTTGGAAACGTGCTCATGCTCCTTCCTCCTCTCCCTCCTTGCCTGGCAGCCCAGGAGGGCAGGTGAGCAGGGTTTAAACCATGTTGCCACCATTTGTACTAGGTTAAACAAGGGCTGTGGGAGTTCAGAGTTGCCAAAGTCAAACTCAGAGTTTCCCACCCAGGAGGGGAATGGCTGAGCTGTTGTGGCACAGACCCATGTCCTCTGGGGTCCACCCTCCCCATGGCAAATTCTCTGTATTCCTTGGCCCATCTTATTATTCTTTTGCATGATAAGGGACTGTATGTCATGTGGAAACTGCATGTGTTGCAATGACCCTTTATTTGGCATTTTCTTTTTATCCATTTTGCAAAATTCCAAGGCATGGTTACAGTGAGGTTACAGCAAGTGAGTAATTATATTGCTGCTTTAAATGCCTATTAAGTAATTATAGTTACAGAGACAGTATCAGTCTCCTTCCCTCTAAAGCTGTATCATGGTAAGGCTGTTTTATCACTGTCGCATTTTTGCTAATACATTTGGTCCTTCTAGATTAGAGCCGACTTTTTTAAAAAAAAGCATTTTTCTGTGCTATCACCAAGGGGGAGCAGACATCATATGCACACTTGTCCTTGGCTGGAGAGTCCCTGGGGACCGTGGTTGAATGGCACAAGGTATGACGTATACGTGTAGTTAGCACTAGACCAAGGAACTGAGCGAACAGGAAAGCTTTGCCTGAGCTCATGAGCAAATTAGATAAAGCAGTCTTTGCAGGCTGATTGAAACATTAGTTGTCACAGTGTCAATGAACCCTCGTTCATGAGCTGATTAGAAAATTGCAGTTTTCTTTCTGGTAACTTTGAATGCCTTCCCTCCCTTCCTCCCGCCTCTTGCTATTGTTTCACTCTGGTATTTCAGAGCTCACTCATTCTGGCTGGTATTTCCAAATAAAACAAAGTCACGTTCAGCAACAAAAGAAATATTGTTTAGAAATTTACTTTGGAAAAAGTTGTCAGAATTGAGTTTTTCCAGCAAATGTGCAAACAGCTGAAACTTGGAGTTTGCCCGGCTGTCCTCATCTGTTTCAGTCAGGCTGACTTGGGTGCGCCTTTGGATGGGTGCTGACGATGTGTTGGGACGGTGACTTCATTTCACTCTTCTCCCCGCTCCGTACTGGTTGAGGGAGAAGTCAGCTGGAGGTCACTGTATAGCCTGGTAAGGCTGACTTTTTTCTTCTAGTGGTGATGACCTGCCACTGTTCGACTACTGAAAGGTATATAACGGCAAGCATGAAATGTGAGGCACAGAGGTTTCACAGATCTCTGGATCCAGCCTCTCCATCCTCAGTGGGGGTTTGTCAGCAGTGAATGAGTTTCCCAGGATTTGTGGTGGGAAGTTCTGGTTCGGTCGGTGCAGTATGCCCATCAGCCAACCTGATGTCCTGCGCGCTGGCGCGGTAACAGATGGACGCTGTGCAAAGCGAGAGGGCTCGCTCTGGGAGGTGTGAAGTGGCACTGGGGCTCTGTCTTGTGGGTTAGCCAGAGACAGGTCTTACCTGGAGCACCCATGTCTCAGTTCGTTTTGTGCATCTACAGGGTTGAGATGTTGGCAGGAGACGCCCTGTGTGTGAGGGATTTGGGTAGTGTGAAGAGTTTGCTCCTGGTGTCTCCAGTTTTGTGTCGGCTAGAGGTGTCTCATTAGGCTTGCCAGGGTGCAGGCAATTTTACACATGGATATGTGCACCTTTGCAGTGATCCTGGTATAGATTTGATACATCAGGGCTGTTGCAGTTTGGCCGCCCACCATCCTCCACAGCATGTCCCCACCGCCTCCCTGCATGCTAACGCTGGCGGTTCTCAGAAATGATCTGGCTAGAAATAACCCTAACAAAACCAGATAGTTATCTTTCTGCAAGCCTGGTGAATGTGGCACGTCAGATTCAGATGGGCTTCAGTAGCCGTGAGAAAATCCATTGACTTCAAGCTCCGTGGAGAGCTGCAACCCAAAGGACCTAGCAAACTGTCAGCCTAAAAGCTATATTGCATATATATTATATAAACGGATGCACACCCCTTCTTTCTCAGCACCTTTGCCTAGTAAGTGCACGGAGGTGTAAGTAGAATTGGCTGCCCTGTTGATATCTTCTGTGGCAATATCGAAGCTGAAGAAACCAAAGAAATCCGAGGAAGTGAGATTTATCCTAGCAGGACCAAGAGCTCAGCTCATGCTTTCAGATGCCTTCAGTTTGTAGAGATTATGGCCCAAAGACTTGTTAAGTGAGTACCTTGCTAACTGTTGTGATGGAAGATGAAAAAGAAACTAGATAAATTTTTCATTCAAAGTGTGGGTGACATTTGAGAAATGCTAAATTAACCTTCAAAATGTCTCCAAATGTCTTGTTTAGGAAAAAAAAAAGAAAGAAGGAAAGTCAAAGACATTCAGTCTGGTTAACACTGACAATGAATGAGTGCATGTAAACAAATTCCCTCCAGCATTCATGAATGCATTTCCTCAGCCACCGGTATTTCATCAGGTAATGAATAATTTCCACATCTGTCTTATTGAACAAAAAATACTGCCGTCTGATCTTGAAGGTGAAGAGGGAGCAATATATTTAAACTGAACCTGGACACAGTTGAACACAGAGACTTCATTTAAAAAAAACCAAACAAACCCTGAATTCTCACAGTATTCCCTTCGTGTTCCAAACAGAAGAAATGAAAATAGGCTTAATTCTGTATTTTTGTTGATAATACAACTTTCCCATTAATTTGCGGGATTCCAATTTCAAGCCTTAAAAAACTAAAATGAAAATTGAATGAAAAATTAATATGGGTTAACTGCGGTGAAGACCCTCACCAGTCTGCCTTGTGCTTGTCGGTCCTGTGCTTGCACTCCCATGCGTGAGGTGCTGATGCACATATTTGTCCTTTCAAAGACAGGCTTTTTTTTTTGTTTTTGTTTTTTTTGAGGATGGCTTAAGCATGTTGAAGCCCCAGCATTGCTGGTGGAGCCATGGAGGGAACAGATTTTTTTCCTTGCTGCCCTGGGTGTAGGGATCCCACGTGCTGAGGTTCTCCCAAGGGGCAACCTGGCCCATTGCTGCTTGGCTATGGGCTTCCTGGCACTTAGGCAAGGGCAGTTGTCAAGTTTTTTCTGAAGCAGAACATCTCAATAGTCACAGTGGACCATGTTCCCCATGGGAATCTGCTGAATATACTGCCTTCAGGGCAGATTAATGCCCACTAATCCTCTCTTCAAGAGAAAAAGACTCAGGTGTTTGCCAAGCACCAAAGAGCCAGTTTAGTCCTTTCCCCCCCACCCCCTCAGCTTCCTTTTTTTTAATAAATCCTTCTCAAAATTACAAAAACAGATCCAAGCAATCACAGTGACTCAGCTGTAGAGCTATAAGCAGTCCACACTGCAGATTAAATTTGCGTTTGGTAATATCGTTGTGCTGCACTGTGAAAATGAAAAATTACTCTTTTCCTACTTGCTACATGTAGAGTACCACATGCAAAGATTTACATCAAGCCAGAATAGTTAGTAGAAGAGGAAGGGGGGGAACTTACATCCTCAGATGGGTTAGAGACCATCTCCCCCCTGTCCTGTTTTACCAGCAGAGTGATCTTGGCTGGGTTTATCAGCAGAGGAAAAAGGAGACAGACCCCAAAGCAATATACAACAGGGCATTCATTCACAGCTACATGTTGCTGGGAATGGAATTTCTTTCTGATCCCACCTGTGATTTTATTAATTTTTTTTTTACCTGCAAATATAGCAATCATTATATTTCTATTCTGAAACCCACCTAGAGCTGCAGTAACTCCAGGTGCTGCTCATTTCAGTCAAGCATTGAAGAGTTTACAAAGATTTAAATTGATTAAATGTTAGCATGGAGTAATGAATTCCAAATACTGGTATGCTGATTATAACATTGCATTTACACTGATTACTTACAAGTCTGATTGCCTTTCTGATTGAACCCAATACTCTCTCTTCTTTGGCTACGGGATAAAATAGATAGGAGTGTCCAGTCTATTCTGTATCTCTGGTTTTTATATCTTATTCCTATCCTCCTAAGACAACTGTCCCAGCAGTTCATAAATGATATCACAATGTTCTCCAGATGCTGACTTTTTCCCAGATGAACTGAGCAATGTTTGTGTGTTCATTTTTAACTCCAAGGCAAAGTTCCCATTGATGGCAGTAGGACCAGGAGATCTCCTTCAGAATCCTGCAAGTTTCTTCCTGCTACCCAGCTGTGGTCTTGCTCACCCCTTTTTTTTTAACATGTTCTGTTTTGCCTGTGTCCTGCTGAGATGAGGTTAGGAGCCTGCTTTACCCACACTGAACGTCCCATCCGCTGGTTTCCCTGTGTTGCTTCAATGTGTCCTAGAAGATACCTGGGCATTTTACTCATTTTGGTTTGATATAAACAATCAATGTTTTGAGCTTGTTTCTATCCAAAACCAAGAATGCAAAAACCAGGTTGGAAGCTGGCCCAACCATTTTACCTATGGTTCTTATACTACCCGATACAGCTAACTATGGCTAGAAGAGACAACGCAAAGCCGTGCAGAATATAATTTCCCTTTTCACAGATTTTAAACTGCGGAAGGACTGTTGGATTGTGTTGATAAAATAGAAACTCCTCAGCTTTGGTTACAAGACATCAAAGATGAAGAATCCGGTATTTCTCATGGTAATTCTCTCCACTAAAAATTTTCACTGTTAAAATGTGATCCTAATGTCTGACTTGATTTGTAGGCTTCAGCTTTATACCACTGATGCGTAATGCATTGCTTCACTAACCTTAATTTTTTGGCGCTGTGCTTTTCCTCCCTGTGAATGTTCTTAGGCGCTGTTTTTGTTGATCCTGTTCTAAGCAAAAAAGATTTATCTTGACGTTTCTTACTGTAGGAGGTTTCCTTCCATCCTCAGATTTGTTTATGGGTCTTTTCTGGCAGCCTACCCAGGTTTTGTAACAGCTTTTGGAAAAAGATGTGATTTCCGCATCTGTCCTTCCCGTTGGGTTTGGAAGGGTATCGAACAACCCGTTGTTTCTTCTCCCTGATCTCCTTTGATCCCCTGATCACAGCGGGAGCTCGTGCTGTGTTGTTCATTCGTTATTATTCGCTATAGGTCCTTTCTAGTCTCGGGCTTTCCAGCCACAGCATCACTTTCTCTTCGATAGAGGGGACATATTTTTCCCCTTGATGCGTAGCTTGGTGTTCGACTCTACTCATACACCTTTTGTACGGGACTAATTTACTGGATGTCCTTGTCCTGCTTTTGTGAGTGCTCAGCCCTCATCTGTGTTTATCTCTTTGCCATCTGCATAGTTTAGCAGAAGTGATTTCCTTTGTATTTCCAAATCAGTGATAAGCGTGCTGAATCAGATCAATATGATATCTCTCCGCACTCTTTTTGGGCTGCCTACAGGCTTCAGACTGCACAAGGCTTGGTGGCAAAGTGATTGCAAGAGCCGTGGTGAAGGAACCTTCGGTGGAAGGTGATGACTCAAAGGCGCCTTTGCCCTACTGCCAGCCCTGCCTGCCCTCCACTAATCCCCACGTTGCCTCCTGCCCTTTGCCTACATAGCGAGTGGAGCTGGAGGATTGGATGGAAAGGGGATCCCTGCCATCGGTAGGATGTTGTGTGTTCTGAGTTTCCAACACACTGTAACATGGTGACAGGAGGATTTTGGATGCGCAGTAAGGGATTTATGGTGCTGCAGTGGGGTGGCAGGAGAAAACTCGAAATGTGGGGGTTTGATATTCCAAAATGTCATGCTGCTGTTCTGATGGTAGCTGCGGGTTGCGGTAAACAAACTTTTCTGAGAGTCACTCCTTACTAGAAAAGTCTTTTCCCCTCCCCCTGTTCTTTTCAGCCATGCTTTAAAGGACTTAAAAGCAGCTTTAGTGCCAAAGCGCCACTTCTGTCTCTGCTTGCAGGTATGCACCTGAAATAGTATGAACCATAAATCACTTTAATAGATAGCAGCAGAAGCTTCACAAATCCTTGTGATTCAAACTTCAGAGGAAGCTAATGTGGCAATTCAAAAGTGGAGGACTGGGAAACTGCAGTCACGAAGACTGAAAAGATCAGGAACTGAATTCAGCTAATCACATAAAGATTGTCGGTCAGTAGAGCAATGGTTAGATGTTTTACGGGTTTAATGACTCCACCGGTGAACGTCCTGTAGCTTGATAATCATTTGTCCTTGAGTTAATTATCACAGTCATATTAGCTTGGCGAAGCGGAGATGGAGTGGTGGATGGCTTTTATGTGCCATAGAAATCTTAAAATCAGATTGCTATACCCTGAATTTTAAAAAAGAACGTCTTGGCAGGGGAAACACTTTTACTCTGAAGCTCACCTTTTGCTTGTGTCTCTTGGACAAACAGCAAAGCAATCGGGCATGCTTTTATCCAAAAGCCTTTACTTCATCAGAAAGGCAAATGTCAGACGTGGTGTGACTGTGACCCAGACATAAGGGTGTCACATCTGCAGGGGCAGTGTCTGAGGGTGCAGCTGGGTGCAGCAGCATGCAGAGGTATCCGAACCGGCTCTGAACACGAAGCAGAATGGTCAGGGTACCGTGTCCCCTGACTTCTTGCCTCTAACCCCACATGTGGACAAGAGTGCCATAGAGAGGGCTGCTCGAATGATGGGCTTGCACGTGGCTTTTGACCACCAGTAAATCTTTCCTGGACTTTTTCCAGCCTGATTTCTTCTCTCTCCAGACTGCGGTTCAGGCTGCAGCCACCAGCATGTGCTACCAGTTTCCCCACGATGCAAAAGAAGATGACAGTGACTCCCCAAACTCTTCATGAAGACCCTGGTATTTGTGAAATACTGCAGACCCGCTTTGGGAAGTTGATGACTTTGGGTCACACTCTGAGGGCAGGGTAGCAAATTTTATTGAGGTTAAGACCCTTTGTCCATTGACACCTTTGAAACAGGTCCCATGTATTTTGTGCTGTTTAACCCCAGTTTGGGGTGGGAAGGAGTGAAATCCAGCAGAGTACTGATCTTGAGTAGGGAGAGGCTTTCGTTACCCCTTAGATGGCCTTTAGTTCCTATAGACGTGGCTCTAAGCATACTCAGTGGTCCAGGAATTATATTATACCGCTGCTGAGCCCATAAAAATTTCAAGAACATGTTTGAGGTTCATGCAATGTTCTTGGAAAGATTTGTGCCCAGCAGTATCATCAAATATACGCTGTTTCAGGATTCTTGGTGTTCTATGATTTTCCTGTCTGTAGTCTAATTTGAATCCACTAAACTTCAGCTGGGTATCAGGGCAGTCCTTCAAACAGTAGGAATGACCTGTGCTTCTAGGAAACGTGCATTATTTTTTTTCCACCTCTGTCACCATTGAGGTCATTCCTCCCATCCTATTTCTCAGATTTTTCTTAGATAATTCTGTGTCAACGTGCACTATTTTCTCTTAGCATTTCGCTTGGCCGACCTGAAAAAGTCTGTGCAACCTGTTTTTTAAATGTCAGTTTGATTTGAGGTGGCAGTTAAATCACTTCAGTCCTGCCCAAAATAGTAAATGTAAACACATTAAACAGGTCTTGTGTTCCTCTTGAACAGAGCCCCATCAACTCCTACTGAAACCAGCAAGAAGAATCTTCCTGACTTGTGATAGGGCTGGGTTGATGTACCAGTAAGGTTTATTCATCACCCCAACAGGCTTCCTCCAACAATGTGAGCTGAAGTTCATGCTGCTTTATCTAAGAAAAGAAATTAAACTGATTAGATACTTCCAAAACATAGCAGTTTAATTGCCTTCAGGCCTTTGCAAAGTCTCCAGCTGGGTCAACTACTAACATTTTGCAATTATTCTCATAATTATAAAATTCTAATTATGCCTGTTTGCTGATGATTGATCGTGGTTCAGAATGGCTCACACATGTATTCCTTGATACATGGATGTAGGCCTGCTCTAACAAAACCCATCATATCTTCAACAGGAGGTGATAAAGACCTGCTGAGACTCGTGAACGGACAATCTGGCTCAGAAGATTAAGCAGGTTCAAATGTGTGATGCTGGGCTCCCAGCAGGCTCCTTCTGATACCTTACTGAGTCCCTGTGTGAGCCATATCAACAGCGTGCCTCCATACATTGTCAATTAAGTATCTCACCCACATATTTGGGATTTGAAAGGAGCATTTACTATACTCATGTAGCATGATATGCTGCCGCGATTCTTGCTTACCAAGCAATGCTCTAAGAAAACTGAGGCAGAGCCACATTAACCCTTCTTGACTCAGGTTAAACTAATTTGCATGCCATTTCTTTTTTTTTTTTCTTCTTTTTCCTTTTCTTAAGAATGCAGACATTTTTCCAGATTCAATAAGAAGTCCCAAACCACATGAAAACCTTGGTGTGGGAGGTAAGATAGACTGAGAAAGAGGAGAGCAATTGTAGAAGGGTGCAACAGCAAAGGCAGCTCCAGGGCGCTCCTCTGGAGGGGTTCATCACCACAGGGTGGATGCTAGGCACCATGTCGGAAAGGTCACCAGGAAGCATCTCCTTACCGCTCCTGTTGGAGCTGTTCTCATTTGAATGAGTGAGTATTGGTTTAGTACCTGGCTGTATAGCCCTGGGGTTTTCGGAGCTGGGAAGCTACATCAAGACTTTGCTTTTAAGCACGTTCCCTAACCCTGTGGCCAGGCGATGGCTGTGCTGAGGTGCCTTCCTCTTCTGTTTCATCCAGAAGATGTTCTCTGCACGCAAAAAAACTTCAAAGTTTTCTCAAAAATAATAATTTGCTGCAGGGGTCTGACAATAAATATTTCCAGATGACACTACACCCTGTCCCATGGAAATAACCACATTAACAGCCCGTTGAGGGAATTGCCAAATATTCCTGAAAGAGTGATGGCATTTGAATTTCCTCTATGAATTATTCTACACCCGTTGTATTTTATAAACTCCGCAATGCCAAGTCACCTTTAAATTGTTCTTTTGGCGCCGTATCAAAACCGAACACGCTTCTTCCACCTACATTACGTCTATACAAATCAATAATTCCCCTGTGTAGGTTTTAAAAAACTCTCCTGGAGTAATCCTTCTCTCCCAAATGAGGAGATTAAGCCATGGGCTCCAAATGGGACTTAGTGATGTTTTCCTACTTGATCACTTTAAAGTCTTTTCTCACTCTGTGGTAGCTTCATAAAGTACCTTTTAGCTTTTAGCATGATCATGGGAGTCTGACTTCTCTTTAATTTTCTATGTAATGCATTTAAGTGGCCCAAATCCTTTAAGTCAAGGACACTTTATTAATTTACGGCTACAAGAATTTTTCCCTTTGGCATTAGTCTGTACTGCCCAGGAGGTGCAGTTTGCCAGTCACGCCATGCATAAATGTATGCCTGATTACAAGTCCTCAGCCACTTTGTAAAACTGTGAGCACATGTGGAGGTAGCAGAGTGACCACCCAGCTACTGGTGAGTAGACACAGGCTGTCTGCAAGCTGCCAGCATGGCTGTAGGCGGCTGCTCCCACACAAGGTTTGCACACACAGTGTGAGCCACTGTGTCTTCAGCAATGAGGGGAGAGGATTATATTTCAAAGAGTAATGCTTGTATAACTCTGCTATCATCGGTATTAGTCTCAACCTGAAAGCCTGAACACAAGCAAAAAGGCCAGTTGCTACCTGGGACACGTCTGAAACCTGGGATGTTGAGGTGGTAGGGCAGGGATGGGGGGAGCATGCTCATGCCTGAAGTTCACTCGCTTCTCCAGCTCCATCAGCTTGACTTAAGATATTATTGCTCCAAATAAATGTCACCTGCTGATACGCTTTGTGTTAGATCTCCTTGCTGCACCGCTGCAAAGACACGGCCATCAGCATGCTTCAAAATGAGAGGAACCGGCTCCTGGCCCTTGAAAAGCTTGCACAGAAAGTCTTGCCTTGCCTTGCATGTAGATCTCAATAAACAGCCATAACACTGACTAGGAGGGCTCTCATAACCAAAAAGCTTGTTGCTGTCCCATGCAACAAAGCCTGGGCAGGCTGATCATTGTGTCTGCTGAATTTATTCAAATTTATTCATGGTGAGATTATTCCTGGGGGCAGGGTTTGTTGCACATTTATCATGTCTTTTAAGTAGTTCTCTCCTCTCCCTCCTTTTCCCATTGGTATCCCTGTATTAACAGGCAGCAGAAATACCCCTTTTCAGCTTTCCATTACACCAGCCCCAACTAGCCGAAATCTCAGGTTGCTCTTCTCCGTGTTCTTTCTTTCCCTTGTTTTGCACAGAGTGGTCTCAACAGAGGGCAACGGTGACGCTAGTACAGCCGTAGCTCTTCTGACAAACACTTCACCAGATACACGCTGGGATTCTATTAGCTCCCGTGGCCCCACCAGCCGCCTTGCTGTCAGTAACCCAACGAACTCACCCAAGGCTTTCTTCTCTTCAGGTATTTCCAGCTGATGAGCTCCCAGTTTATAACAGGGTTTCTGGTAATTGATGTGATTGATTATTAGCACACAGCGTGGTGCCTTTCACCGCTTTTCTGCTATTGAGTTCTGGAGATCACCCAGTACTTTCTACGTGATGCCTCAGGCTCCGCTAATTTTTACTGAATTTATTAAAGCTGTTGAATTTTAGCCCATTTTCATTTGCCTCGCTTGAGTCTAAATTAACAGTTAAGCTTCTAATTACGTACTGCTATAACCAACTCAGTCTGAGGAATCAGCGAGGAATCAGAGTCTATTTGTAAATTCATGCCTGTGTTTGTATGCCCAACCCTCTACCCCCATATTTTATGTGTACTCAGAATAAGATGCCATCAAACATGACAAAAGATTATCTAATGAACCATTCAGCTATAATGCTTATCTAAATTGAACGCTGTATAAAATAAATTAGTTTGCTATAGGAAAGGAAACATATTTTACCTTACACTAAAAATTGCATTTATTCCCCAAATCAATCATGTTTCCCAAGGTTGATGAATAAACTAAAATCCCTGCTCCTGCAAGCTCCAGGCTCTGGATTAGAAGGTAGGCACAGATAGCTTTTGCACTAGTGTATTTTTATCTGTGGAATGATTCCTCTCTTAAAAGAAGGCACTTGTGCCTGCATCATATACACGCTTTTTTGCTGTGCTTTCTGTGATTTCTTTCTTTTGTAGTTGTTCTGTTTCGATCAAGTATTTCTGAAGATTGCATGCAGTCTGTGTGAGGGGTAAGGTGAAGTGGCAGGTAGCGTGATGCCTTCTGGGTTCTTGTCTGAAACAAATGTGCATGAGCGGTGAGGCAGAGCTTTCTGAGGGGATGCAGAACTGGAGGCATCTTGCTAGCAAGTCTATTCCTTGTAAAGAGAGTGCCAAGAGACTATTCTTAGTTATTTCAGGCTGGAGTTACCCCAAAGCACTCATATCTTGAGAAATTCTCTACCAAAGTCACTTTGAAAATGTTCTTTTTTGGTTGAGTCATTTGTTCCTATGTTTTGCACAGGGTCCTGTGGTCTGAGAGAGGATTTTCCCGATTTCCTGCATCTTATAGTGTCAAGAAAGTATGAAATCTGAATAGACATAAAGCTTTCCGGTATCCAAATGCTAGGGCTTGAACTAAAATAAGTACCAGACTCACTTGTATTTCTCCTGCTTATGTGTCTGTCTTAGACATTGCTATCAGTAAGGGTCTGATGCTTGCAATAACCAGTACTCTAAAAATATATTGTGGAAGTCCACTTCTGTAATGACATTTATGTGCCCAATTCTTACTAAAACAATTCATATTTAAACATCTAGGTACCTTGTAGAGTATGGACCTTCATGCATTCATCCCTTGCAAGTCTTAGAGATGTGTAAGAATTAATTTTATTTTGTTTTGTGGAAGTCAAATCATCCTGTATCATATCAAAACATCTAATTATTTTTTCTGTGAAAGACATCTTTAAAAAAAAACAAACCAAAAACCCCCACAAACCTACAAACAACCAGGCAGTAGCTGCCTTTTATTTTTTGACTGATAAAGTCTGCACCTCTAAGCGCTTGGTCAGCAGTGTGCAAGAGGATGCAAAATGCTTCTAGGTAGGCTTTTACTTTGCTGTTCTTTTTTTTTTTTTTTTTTTTTTTTTTTTTACATTTCTGGTTG
>JAVJGI010000050.1:93411195-93444307 GCA_035590275.1 Ibycter americanus | reverse complement strand
TGTGCGTCCGGCGCTGAATAAACATACCTCCTTTATAACCCTCCAAGGTTGTAAAGTTACTATTCCGCACGTCAGTGTTCAGACTCTCTGGGCATTTGGACCTTGACACTGACTTTTGCTACCTCTCCTCATAGGTGTGGGGTCATTTGTAACAACTCTGTCACCCTTAGGCAAGTAAATAGCAGATATAGAACAAGTTGTGGACGTGGAATAGGAATAAGAAACCTGCCTGTGCCAGATGAAATCCCTAAATCTCTCTCCCAAAAGACAAAGAACTGCCATGTGAGTATTTTCCAGACTAATGGAAAAACTCAGCTTTTTCTATTTCTTTACAATAAAAGTTGTGAGGAATATAAATAGGTAGTAAAATGCCGTCTCCTGCACAGTAAGAAAGCAGGATAGAAAATGAGATAAATTATTTACCTCTGTATTTGAGCACTTGGAAGGGATGCAGGCAAAAGTGGTGTGAGGACATTTAAACTGACAGATCCTCACAGGAGGAAGGGCGTCACCATCATGTCCAGAGGCAAAATGATAGGAACAACATCTAAATGGTACATAATGCAATAATGAATGAAACAAAAAGACTTTGTCTTTGAAAATAAATGGGTAATTGCTTCATTTAAGGCTGGAGTCTTGCATTTACTCATGCATATGCTTAATTTAGATGGGATAATTCATGTGGTGACCCCGATGAATAATATGTAAATCTTAGTGGGATTGAGACTTGTTAAATTTGCAAATCAAAGTACTACTCAGAAATGTTATCTAATTTCCAGGTATTAAGTCTACAAACTCCATTAATTGTTCAAAAGTAGGTAGCCAGTGTATATGCATCAGATGAAAAAGTTAAAACCCCAAATCTGTATTGCTATGAGGCTTAAACCGAGCAGTCCACTTTTGGGAAAGTTATAACATGCCCACAAGAAAAAAAATTTTTCTAGTTCTTATATACAATCTATCCAAGTTGGCTGCTGTAAAGGCTGGTGTAGATTTATGGTTTTAATTAAGCTGTTACCAAAATTTAGACATAACAGAACTTCATAACAATAAAAAGAGAACCCTTACTTATTTTCCTGAGAACATAAAGCCCCACAATTTTATGTATCTCCTACTTAGGAAAAAATATTTTTGTAATAAAGGTAATTCTAAATAAATTTTATTCAGTTCTTGTTTTGCAGGGAATGAACTCATTGCAAAGGATCATAATAATAAAAATACCCTGTTTAAACTGCCTCCACTTTAGTAATAATGCAATTTTTTTTTTTTTTACCAGGATGAAACAAACACACTTGCCATACAGCCGGTTAGGGTGGATTATCACACAAACATTTCCAGTTGCCTTGTGGTAAAATGAACCCTGAAGTCAGTATCGCCCACCCACCTGCTGAACCCACGTGAGAACATTTCTTCTTAAACTTAAGAGCGGTGTGGTGGGAGGATGCCCCGGGGGCTGGGGGAAGGGCATGCCCGACAGCCCGGGCGCTGTGCAGCGAAGCTCTGCCTGATGGCCAGTGCTCCACAGCCCCTGCAATGAGTGTACAGGATGAAACCATTAACAGGTAATTTTTTCTAAGTGTAATTTGAGTTTTATGGTTCCACTTGGGTTTTTTTCCAGTTCTGAGGTTGTCTAAAGACGTGTACAGTTCCCTGCATGATTTAAGTGACACGGATGATTTACATAGGACATGAGCCAGGGAGATGCTGCTGTGTGGGCAGCGAGATTGATCTGTGCTGATGAAGTGCCACGAATGGCAGCTCCCCATAGGGTCCCCAAAAAACCGCTCAGGGCCTTTGTCACAGAAGCATGTGAAAATCTGTGCGTGTGGTCCACCACGGGGGCTGGGAGGGTCTGGCAAACACTTTGTTAATATGATAGCCCAGAAATAAATGACCGTCTGGATGTGTCATGTGGGAGCCCTGCAGGGACCCTGGGATGCCACCAACACACCAAAGTAGGACAAGAGGGAAATACCGCACGGGACAGGGGGGACAGCAGGAGCGGTGTGGCTGGGAGCACTGGTGTGAGCTGAGAAGTGGGACCAGAAGGGGTGGGAGGCAGTAAACCAGCCCTTCAGTCCCCTCTTCTCTGGCTACAGCTTTGTAAGTGGTTGTGTATGAAACCCAGATATATTTACACAGCGTGACGGTGGTGTGCTCTCGTTGGAAAAGTGCCTGTGTTTTCATTTTAAGTAGGGTCCTTGCTCTGTATTTGTGAATCCTCTATCAGTTATGTGAGCTGGACAGTGCAGTAGATGACTTTTAGTGGCTCTCGAAAAACAGAGAAGACTGACTAGACACCATTTACATTGCTTTTTGCCATTTGGAGTACATATATGTATTACAGCTTGCTTAAAAACAGCGGGCCCAGGCGAGCCTTCACAATGGTGGCATGCAAACCCCTTCTACTGATTTAGCACCAGCAGTGTGCAGCTGCTGAAGCTGTGGTGCTGATCCAAAATACATGTGCTGCTCGACAGCAGCAAGGTGTGGGCTCTTGCCAGTCGGTGTCCATCTGCTCACGATGCACAGGGCTTGTTGGGGACCTTCACTTTCCTAGGTACGGGTCACGGTGTGCCTTTGTGGAGCATCAGCTGTGCTAGATGTATTCTGGTTTGGACAGGACCTGCATCTCCCGCCTTCCATCACTCCTGTCCCGGAAAGTGCCCCCCAGCCTTCGAGTTCTTCTTTCCCTAAAGAAAAATAAGGAACGGTCAGAGTTAAACCAGGTGAAAATAGGTAGTCAGGTTAGGAACTGTGTTTCTGTGTTCCCTCCCTTCTTAGGGGTAGTCAGAGTGACGGTAAAGGAGCAATACTCGAAAGGGGGGCAGAGGCGATTGCTGAAGAGGCAGTAGATGAGGGGGTTGATGGCGCTGTTCAAGGCTGGCAGGTTCTGAATGATCACAGATGCATAGAAGCGCTCTTTGGTCTCGGGGAGTATGTTGAAGTTGTCCAGGATATCAAACAGAAAATAAGGGCTCCAACAGAGAACAAAGGCTGGAAGAGAGACAGAGAGAGGAAGAGCCTGACATTAGATAGTTTAGCTATTTAGGAGGTAATCACACACGCATTGAGAGACTGGCATAGCACATAAATATTTGTTCATGCAAAAAAGAAATCTCTCCCCATTCAGGGTCTTATTTAAGAGAATAGTTATTAGATTGTGCTTTTATTTGTCTTTATTTTTATTTGAATGCCCATAAAATATATTATGTGTGCTCCTTTAAGTGTTTAGAGTGCTCCCTCTAGACATATCGAGACAGTTTTGAACACTACACAACACATAAAGGGTAAATAGGTAGCCAGTTAAAGCATCATCAGTTATAGCGAAGCGCTCTTTTAATGGTCCCCTGAGTGAGCAGCCAATCTAAATGTACACACCACCAAATTGCCTCTCCGTGACAGCACTGCCCCTCGCAGCCACCTATTAAAAAAGGCTCTTAGACAACCAGGAGCAAGGAATTACACCCTTTCACATCACGTTATGGCAGACCAATGTGTCATTTGGCATGCTGGCTGGAGGTGCTGCGTACAAAGGGTGTGCAGGAGGACTCTCATTCCTGTACTGCAATTTGAGAGATGAGTTTGGGGAAGGGAAGAGAGGACTGCGTTGTGCATGGCCCCTGCTTTTGCTCAGAGATGGTAGAATTAAAAATGCCACAGATCTAGCTTTCTTTGCAGGCATAGGGAATGAATTTTTCCCCTCACAGATTTCTGTCACCTCCTTTCACAAAGACTTTTGATTCGAGATTTACCTAGAAACGTTGGGACAGGCAGTTTGCTCAACTAAGCTGTAAGTATCTGGGTTGCAAATGTACAGGTATCTGTGAAATCAGACATATGATCTCTCCCTGACCCAAATGGGACAGCAGCAACCTCATGTTTGCTTTCTTGTCGTACTAATCAGTATTTCTTTGTTGGCAGTTAGCTGAGCACTCACTAAACGTGCAAGGTAAACTCCCCTCCTGTTTTCTATAGTCACCAAACTGGCAGCATCTATGCACAGATACCAGCAAAAGAGCAATACACAGTGTCAGCGTATGGAGCATAACACTGATTATGCAGAACTTTAAGTGGCTTTAGAAAAATCCATGAATATTAGGTGCTTTCATCTGTTTGCACATCAAGCGATGCTGGCTGCCTAATATTATCAAGGCCTTCTGAAATACCGAGCATCCAGGTGAGCTCTTAACATCTGATGGCATTGCACTAGCAGTTGTTTCAGACAAAAGCTTTCTCTGATTGTCACGCAGAAAAGTTCAGACACAGAGAAGCTGTTCTTGGGCTTCTGAAAAGCATGAATCACGCCAGCCTCTCTCATGTCTGCAGACACTACCGCTAAACAGTGAGCGAAGCACCTCAGTAGTAGCTATTATCACAATATCATCCAGTCTGATTTTTATGTGGTGTCGGCAAGAGGAGCGATCTCTTTTTCAGTGGCAGGGGTGAGCTGTTAGCCCTTGGGAATAAATAGCTGCGGTCGCCTTCCTGCCTGTCGCTGGCAGCTAATCACAAGCCCTGTGAGACGGTGCCTTTATTTATTGAGACAGAATGTCAGCCTCCTAATTCCATCAGAATAATGTCATCTCCCTGGGAGACGGAGAGCACCTGCACTGAGTCATCTGCTGCCTGGTCGGGAAAGGAGAGCTTGTTCTTCCCACCTTGGCAGGCAACACACCTGTGACATCAAATTCAGTTGGTCTGCATCCCTTACCTCTCCTTCTTCTCCCCAGCCCAACATGCCATACATAGTCTCTAATCTTAAAAGACAACTCAGTCGCCAAGTCTTTTGGGAAGGAGAGGACACCTTCTGTTGTTCCTTTTGGGCAATGTCCCTCCTTTACCTTCTTTATGCACATGAAGGGCTGTGCATATAATTTCATTTGGGGTGTATGTCAGATGCCTAAAGTAGGAGTTTATCAGCCAGAGGAGAGGGAAAGGACAAGGGCAGAAGGCGAGCCGGGGGGGCCAAGTACAGGTCCTACTCTGAGCCATCTACTGCACTTCATCTGCTGATGACGGAGGGAGCTGAGGAAAACCAGCTTCCCAACGTCAGCATCCCCCTGAGCCACCAGCTGCGGGGCTTTTCACTTACCAAGGATAATTACGATGCTGTACTTGATCGCTTTCACTTTTGCCCTGGATATGAACCCACGACTGGTGTAACCAGCAGATGTTTTACCACCTGGGGAAAGAACAGTTCAGCTAGTAAAAGAGCAGGGTTGGTGTGTGGGTGTGCCAGTGTGTACTGCCACAGGCAGGACAGTGGCGTGTAGCCCATCCCTCCCCGGTGTCAGGCAAGGGCTCTGTAGTTGCTGAAATTCAGACACTTGCAAGCCTGCTGAAGTTGGACACTCAAAACCTGAGCCACCCAAAATCTAAAGGGGAAATGTAAGCAGAAGATATGTCTGAAGCAATGTGGCATTTATGGTCTTGGGGTGGAAAACTCAACTCATTTCATGGCTTTCCATAGCCAGGATTTTCTGATCTTGATCAAAATCCAGACTTGCAAGGGCATGTGAAAACACAGAAGAAGTGTTATCTAAGTATATGCTAGAGAAAAATCATTCTGGAAATGGGCAAAGTTCTGGGAATAGGGATTCTGAGCTCTGGAATAAGGATTTTTTACTTTATAATTATTTTCTCACAGATGTTTTCTGTTGTTCCTTTAAAGGGGATTTAGTGTCAAAGGAAAGAAGGTAAATAATGTAGAAAAGAGTTACAAACAAGCAATTACAGAAACCCCATTCCCACCGCAGTGATGGGGGCCCAACACGACACCATGTGTCCAGGCATTCCTGGATTTGGGGGACCGGCTGGATTTGAATCACGAGTCTGGAGACACGTGTGTTCTGAGACTCACCAGGGCAGCTGGATACGATGGCAGCCTGAGCTTTGCTCTTCATCCAGATGGTTCGTATCACGATTGAGTATATGACACTACAGAAGGGAAAGAGTCATTGGTATTATGAGGCACAGTAAATTTAACTGACATCCCAGTTGTTCTTGCTCAATGAATACATTTATCTGTGTGTAAGGAGCTCAAAGAGATAATGAGACTGCATAGGAATAATAATAATAATAATAACAATAATAATAGTAGTAATAATAATAATAATGACAACAACAATAACAAATAAAATATAACTCTTCTGTAGTACTTTTCAGAAGCAGTTCTGAAGAGCTTTCACCATGGAAGTTGTTATTATTGCCCTGGCTTTGCAGATGCCAAATCTGAGGCTCAGAGGAATGCAGTGATTTGGCCAAGATCTCACAGGCAAGAGCTTATATTGGGGATTTTGAGCTAGCTGAGGCCAAATCTGCCTGGCTACCAGCCCCGGGCCAACAGCCTGAAATGGCAAAGGGAGGGATGGTGTTGCTTTGTGAGTATGAAGCTGATGAATAAAACAGTACCCTGGGGAATTCAACAGGGACAAGATCCACGAGAAATGCAGTTAAATACCATGGTGCTCACTTTCAAGTCTCAAGGTCCTGTGATGGAAATGGAGGAGGACAGAGGTATCAGGTAGGTGGGAAGAGCTAGATGATTCAAAACTAGATCCACTGCAATTTGCATATTTAGAGGGGAATACACATATACTTTCAACGGGAAAGATGAAAAGTGTCCTAGTTCGCAATGACCTTGGGTCATTATGACTTTTCCCATGGCGATAACAAAGCTGGAATTCTGTTTATTTAATATAGAATGGGTAAAAATAATTCCTTCAAGCTGAAGAGCTGTTTGAACCCACATCTTGGATGAGGATGCTACCTTTTCAGCAGTTTACATAAAAAAAAATACGAGGCCTTGCTCTATCTGCCTTTTCTCCTGCAAGCGTGCATAACGTGCAGTTAAAAATCACTAAGCGTACTTTTGACTGGTGTTTTCCCTTGTAGTCTGCTATGGAAGACAAAAATAGTTTAAGAATATTTCAGTTAATGGACTCAGGTTGCCATGTTTTCCTGATGTAAAACCCAAACATCATAGGAGCAGCCATCGTGTGCTGTTTGCAATACACAGCGGTGATGTGGGGGGCCTGGGGCAGCCTGACCATTAATTGCCGTAAACCTCAGGGGTGAGTCTGTGAAAAAGGTGCAGCTAGGGAGATTATTTCAGATAGAGATGAGACAAAAATGTATCTTACTATCGTGTGATTTATTTTTATTATCAGAAGAGACATTATTCTTCTTAGAGGTTTCAGAACTGACACACGAGCCTTTTCTACAGCACCCTCGATTCCTAGATGCACTTGCAAAGGCAGTATTTGTGTGCCTTGGAGGTTTCTTTTCTATGGAAGTTTGAGCCATCTGGTTTCCAGGCTCAATAGGTGAGAGCTGGAAATTCAGCGTGCAGCCTGGGCTGTGCCGCAGAGCAACAGCGTACTTGCCCAGTGAGGGCTTCGCATGCATCTGCCGCAGACTCCGGCTTGCCCTCCTTAATCCCTTCAAAGGTCCAGCATGCCTCCCAGCTGACTTGAACATTTTCCTTTTATCTCCTGGCTTTTCAAGAACCTGTTTATTTATCAGCTGGTGCACTTGAGAGTTCTTTTGTACTTTGTACTGACAATGGTGGAAAATTCATGTATCATTTCTCCTTTCACTGTTCCAATGAATAAGAATGCACAATAATGACAATTGTTGTCATCTCAAGAAAATTTCCAGCCAGCTCCTGAAAGTCTTGTTTCTATTTTCTCCCTAGCCTGCTATCTCTAGCCTGACCTTTTTATTTGCAGTTGAAACAATATCCCCCCTGACGCAGACCTGCGTGTGTCCAGCAGGACACATTCAGAGTTGCCTAAGCACCAGGACAAAGGAGCCTAACTCCGTAGCCAAAATACTCAGACTCCCTACTTCCAGCCAAGTGCCAAAAGGATTGAATTACAAAGTCAGGCTCCTCACTTGCCTTCCCTTCGACCCCAGAAATCCTGCCCTCTTGGCTGCAGAGCCTGGTAGGAGCATCCCTTTCACCAGATGCAGTCATAGCGCTGTCTTCTTCACTTGGCATTTCACACATGAGATTAGATGCTGTTTCATTTGATTCCTTTGTTTTTAGAAGTCCAGGGGAAAGTTTAATTCCTGGTTTAATCTGGTGGCTTCTAAAGTGCTGCCAACAGAGTGGATTTGTACCGGTGCTTTTGCCTCTGTTCATTTTTCTTTTTTTCTATAGCTGGATCCACTGGAGCCTTCCTTATCGGGAGGGGACCAGAGGCCCAGGGTGGGTGTCAGGAAAGACGAGTCATTTGTCATGCTAGGTACACTTCCCAGCAACAGTTTTGCCAGCCACAATTATGCCTTTATACTTTGATCTCTCTGGGATTCCAGATCTTATTAGTACCTAATCTTTCTTTTTTGTCCAGCTATAGTGGTAAGGACCTAAGAAACTGGAGTTTCCAGAAATATGTCACCCAAAGCTTAACATCAGAAAAGGCATCTGCATGTGGGTTTCAAAGCCACAACAATAAACAGAGAGCCCTTAAAGAACAGAAGTTGTATTTTTCCTACAGGGGAAAAGCAGGGTTTTTTTCAGAATGCATTTGTAGCTTCTTCATTTCTGTAAAAGACAGATGGAGGAGGACACAGTGGTTGGTGACATCTCAAAGGGTGGGAAGAAATTCCCACTTGATGGAAAATGAAGCGGCAGATAAGCACAGAGTGTAAGGCGACAGATGACAACTGGTATTCAGGTGGACAGGAGGGTGTTGGCAATGGTCTGCACCATTCTGACCATACTGTAATCTCTGTTTCCTTCCTCTTGACATCAAGCTGCTCAGTCTTCACTGCCAAGATGTCAAAGCACATCACACACATAGCCACAGACCTAGTTTTCCAATGCATGTAACATGCCTGCATGCTGCTTGCCCTTGTCTCCACTGAAAGCATGGGGAGATGTGACGTACAGTTTGTTAGGTCCAGATGTTGTCAGGTTTCCTTGTCTCTGTGTGTAGTGCGCTGTCTTCCAGCCTTCAGTGGGGATTCTTGGGGTCTATGTAGTCATCTTAATGCATACTATGATATTAAAACACTATATGAGTTTTTGTGGCCCATTATTTGCAGATGAGAGGCTAAGGATAGGGAAGAAAGAGCTGAGGTGGAGCAGTCAAACCTGGATGGAAAAATACTCCAAGCCTTTTTGAGTAGGAGCTGCTCAGGCTTTGAAGACCACAGGATAGATATCTTTACTGAGGATCTGGACGAGGGGATTGAGTGCACCCTCAGGAAATCTGCAGATGACACCAAGCTGGGGAGGAGTGTTGATCTGCTGCAGGGCAGGAGGCTCTGCAGAGGGGTCTGGACAGGCTGGGCTGATGGGCCAAGGCCATTTGTATGAGGTTCAACAAGGCTCAGTGCCGGGTCCTGCACTTGGGTCACACCAGCCCCACGCAGTGCTACAGGCTTGGGGAGGGGCGGCTGGGAAGCTGCCTGGTGGGAAAGGACCTGGGGGTGCTGGCTGACAGCCAGCTGAACGTGAGCCAGGAGTGTGCCCAGGTGGCCAAGAGCATCCTGGCTTGTATCAGAAACCATGTGGCCAGCAGGACCAGGGCAGTGACCGTCCCCCTGCACTCGGCACTGGTGAGGCGGCACCTCGAATCCTGTGTTCAGTTTTGGGCCCCGGAGTATGTCCAGAGATGGGCAACGGGGCTGGTGAAGGGTCTGGAGCTCAGGTCTTACAAGGAACAGCTGAGGGAACTAGGGTGGTTTAGCCTGGAGAGGAGGAGGCTCAGGGGGGACCTTTGTTGCTCTCTACAGCTGCCTGAGAGGAGGCTGTAGGCGGAGGGGTGGGTGGTGGGGTGGGTGGGTGGGTGGGTCGGTGTCTTCAACCAGGTAACAAGTGACAGGACAAGAGGAAACGGCCTCAGGTTGTGCCAGGGGAGGTTGAGACTGGATGTTAGGAAACATCTCTTCACTGAAAGGGTGGTCCAGCATTGGAACAGGCTGCCCAGGGAGGGGGTGGAATCGCCATCCCTGGAGGTGTTAAAAAAATGCATAGATGCGGTGTTTAGGGACATGGTTTAGTGATGGACTTGGAAGTCCTGGGTTAACAGTTGGACTTGATCTCAAAGGTCTTTTCCAACTTAAGTGATTCTGTGATTCTATGGTAGAAAGGACATGCTGTTGATCTGAAAATGCAGTGATTTTTCTAGCCCTGATAAAATGTGTTATCTGGAGAGGTGGCAGAAAAATACAAGAATATGGTTTGGACTGCAGGTGTATCTCAGCAAATAAAATTTATTGCATCTCCAAAAACAATTTGGCTTAATCCAGATTCTGAAGGAATAAGATACATGTTCATTGTCGTGTGTTATCTGTTAATGGTGTTATTTAATATGGCCCCATTGGTAATTACAACATTCTTTGTCCATGTAACTAACTTACGGTTAGTCATACATAATGCTACCATGAATAGTCCATCTTTATTTTTAATTCATAGATTACTTTTGTTTTGGAAAATAAAATGTCTTCTGGTATTAGCTATGTATTGATATTAACAACCGTAAGAGTTATTGACCTGCCCACTCTTCAAATGCAGATTTTTGTGTTTTTTTTTTAAAATAAATGATTGCAATATGATAGCATCCCACCCAGCTTCAGTATTTGCTAGTAAAATGAAACTTTACCACGGCAAAAAGTACACTTAAACTCCCTGCTAATTGCTCATATTTATCATCCAGCATTGCCTATTGTTCCTTGTACTTTATTTGTGCAAAGTGATGCAGCTGCATTATGTTTTATGGTAGCTAATTTACAGCACTATTTATCCAAAGACAAAAGGCATATGTAACTTCATCTGAACAAACCATTGTAAGCATGTGTAAGGGGTGAATAGACAGGCAGATATTAGAACATACGTGCAAGACCCTCGGCTTTTTTATTTAGAAATGGAGATTGCAGGCAAAAGTGATTGTGCTCACTGAATCAAGCTCAAAATATGACCTTTGGTATTTTTATTAGTGCTATCTTTATTCCCTTTATTTGATTTAATTCAGACAAACACCTTTTAGTTAATCCATTTTTTATTTCGCTGCAATGTCTTGGGTTTGGTTCCGTATTTTTTGTTTCAGCTGATTCTGTTTTTTCTCTTCTAATTATTTTTCTGTTCTCCAAAGCAAATGTTCTCTTGGAGTTTTGATTTTAAACAGCAGATGGATTTTTTTTTTTTCTCTGTGCTTCAAGCGGAGCTTTTGCTATTTTTTTTCAATTTGAATTTGGAATTATATTAGATAAATGCCTACATATTAAATGTATCAGGTTAAAGTATAAAAAAACTATTTGGCAATCGTGAATAACAGCTAAAAAATACTCTGAATTTCTGGGTACGCAAGTGTTAGAATATAATCGTGGTTTGGCACAGAGTAGCAATACAGAATGGGAGCCCAGTAGCTCTCCCGTCTCCCCATCACCGGACCTGAGGGGCCCAGGTGCAAATATTTCCGGGAGAGCAGCCTGTAATCTTCATTCAACCCATATTTAACCTCTGTTCAGCAATGCCCCGGAGGTATTCATCTATCACAGATACCGTTTGAGCTCTGCTTGGCATATATTGGTGCAGGAGAAATGGCTTCGGTTATAGCTGATGATGTCCCAGAATAGGAAAGAACTAATTACTACAGGCTGCCTAATTAATTTTTCTGTATTTTCTGGATTTTGGTAGGTTGGCAATGTCAGCTGCAGGAAAAAGTGGTTGATTAGTCTAAATAGGAGGGAAGAACGGGCCAAATTTTTAAGTGCTGTAAAGAAGAACGTGATGCAGGATCTGTGGCTCTCCCCAACTGGCACTGAGACAGTGGGGAGGAGGGGAGGGAGCTTTTACATGAAAAGAACAAATATTCTCCCCTTTTCTCAGCTCTCAAAGATAACTGCACACTTGGGTTAAAAAAATCTAATCACAGCTTTTCATTCTCTTTTTCATTATTCAGGTCTTGCTCGTTTGTATTATAATCAGATAAAAAACTCGCCATAAACCCACAGGGTGTTTGATATCTGATTGCTGATTCTCCAGTTGGGAAGAAGCGGTGGGAACAGACCTCTCGAGCATTTCAATCTTTCAGGGCTGTTGCAGTTTTGTTCATAGATTGCCTTTTCATATATATATTTAAAAAAAAAAATAAAAAAAAGGAACAGATTGTTGTTTTCTTCTGGCTCGTGTTTTGGCTTGGAATCTATAGGGTTTGCCCACATGGCGTTTGGGGGATTAGCTTGGTGGTGGACGGGTTTTCCAGACTGAGCAGAAGGTTATCAGCTTAATAATTCATTCCATGGGCTGCGGTGTTATGAATAACACAGCTCCTGTTGAAGGCTGTGTCAGGAACATGTGAAATCAGCTCTGCCGAGGGAGCTGAGGGATGGATGAGAGAAGCTTAAAAGATGACGGTACCTGGGCTGTAGCGAGAGAAAAGCGCTCAGCCGAAGTGGCGTATCTAGTGTGGAATTAAGCCCTGCACCTGAAAAGTAAAATTTCATCCTTTGTACGCACTTCGGATGAACTGCGCCAGAAAAAGTGCTGTCATCAGTGAACTGCTTTGCTTTAGAGGTTAGGTTTTCAGCAGATTCAGGAGGCAGAACTAATTAAGAATTAACTCCACCAGACAGTGTCCCACATTGCGTCAGGCACCTGCCACGCAGCTAAATCAGAGTGCTTTGGTGGAGAAAATAAAGTAGCTGTGCAAACAAAATGAATTATTGCAGAAAGGGTTTTATTCTTTCTCTGTGTGCGCCCTGCCTCACTTCCTCAGTAAGTGTGGCATCTGCCTTGGCTTCTGGTTTGTTCATATTCCCGGCTTCTTAGATACCGAGCCTTGACTTTTCAGTCGCAGATTTATGGATTGTCTCTCCATCATTATGTTGTGGCCTTTTTTTAGCAACATCTTCAGCTAAAGGCCATTAGATTAAAAAAAAAAATATCTCACAAAATGCCTTCTTTTGTTTACTAAATAGCACCTTTCATTTTGATAATTAATCTTTTGACAGAGTAACACACAACTACAATGCACCTGATGTCTCTCACTCACCCTTATGAAACAGCATCTCGTCTGTCATCAAAGCTACTGTGCATCTGACAGAATTTGGTGGAGCAAAACTTTTGCAGACAAATGGAGTCCCTACAGACATTAACAGTCATTCCTGCCACTCCTTAGCTGCAAACTGCTTACCAGATTATGTATATGCTGGAGCCACATAAGGTGGATTAGCTTTAAACTCCTGGTCTGCCAAGAAATTTTAAAGAAATAGATGTCACACCTTGAGGCTGTGTTGACAGATATTCTACAGACGCATCAGCTGGGAAGTTGCAACCTTCAGCTGTATGCTTGAAGCTTGAAAAGCTGTTCTAAAAAAACAGCCAGTTCTTTCCAAACCACATGGCATTTTATTCGTGTCTCTGCTGACCTTGCCCTGGTGATAATCCTCTTTTTATGTGGTTTTAGACAATCCTCTCTGTTCTGAAGAAAACAGTGTCACTGACAACTAGAAATCAATGGGCACAAAAAAATCCTTTCCTGTGCCACCCCCTTTCCTTCGTCCTGCTTAGGACCTGTCAAAAATTTGACTTCTGCTGGCAAGGGCATGGGAGCATTGGTGTTAGCACACACTGAAAGCAGGAATGTGCTTGGGCAGGCCACGGGCGCTGCTCTGCCCTGTGCCTCCGAGGCCAGTGTTTTAAGTCCTGCCATAAACTTCTTGTGTGAAAGTCGCTTAAGGTTAAAGCCGCAAAAATTTTAGGATGCTTTACTCGTGTCTCAGCTGTCAGGGCAATCTCATGAACTGCCAGTTTCACTGCCTTTGCCTTTCCCCTCGTGCTTTCATTGCCTTCTTGCTTCTGGGGATTTACTGCAAAGCAAGTCACAGAGCTGATCTGGTTTGAGTATCTCCCTTTGGCAGGGAGGAGGGGAGCACAATATCAGCAGCTCTGAAAAATTTGTTGCTATGTCACTTGCCTTTCCTTGCCAAAAATGTTTACGTGCCGTGTAAAAAGGAGTGGCTGATCTGTAACAGAAAGCGTGCACATCTGTAAGTCAGAAAGCGATGTTTCACACACCTGTGGAACGGCTGATACCTGGACAGGTTATGGCCCTTTCATCTAAAACACTGAAGATGCTGGCTAGAAATTCCTGATCTCTGGCTACTTGAGAAAACTCATAACTCCTCTCACAGTAAGAGCCAGCCTCAAAGTTTTCTAGTGCCATTGCTTTTCACAGTTAAATTACTTTTTGTCTGTTCCGTATGTCTTTATTCTTTTTGCTGCTAGGGCTGGGCTGCAGACCCACCCACATTTTTATTTACGTATTCCCAAGAATATTTTTTGGTTTATTTAAAACCAGGCTGGTTTTAAGAGACAGGAAAACATACAAAGAGAAATGATCCTGTCTGGGAAGAAAGAACAATTGGACAATCTGGGGAGTAGTTTTTCTCTATTGCCATCATGTCCTGACTTTAAGGAGAAATTTTCATGATTTTGTTTGTTCTATCTGTGCAATCTGGCGCAGAAATGGAAGCCTTAGGAAACTGATGTGTTATGAGCAAAGTATAAAGGTTGTCACTTCTTGAGAGAGAGCAGCACTGGTCAATGTTGAATCCGTATCAAAAGTCAGCTAAATGAGTTCAGGCACCATGTGGTTTTGATTCTATCGGAGATCAACTTGTTGCCATTAGAAGCTGCAGAACTTAATCTCCATGCTCAAACAGTAAGAAACCTCAAGGCACAACTCAGCTGGAAAGGAACTAAATCCCTGACACGGCCTTTACTATATAGCGTATGTAGCCAGTCCTGTCATCATCTAGAAAAGGTCAGTCTCCCCACCCTGCTCTCACTTGGGGTGCTAATGAGCAGGAAGCTAAGGGAGACTCATGGCCCATCACCTGCTGGAAAAGCAGATGGACCAAGAGAGATGTCCAAGGGACGTACAAGCATAGCTCCTCTCTGACAGCCCAGTGTGTCACCAAATTAAGGTGAAAAAAAGGAGTCCCAGCAAGTCATCTTTGCCACTGAGAAGAAGGGATGGAGACCATGAATTCCTATTGTAACCTTACTGCTAAAAGAGAATAAAAGGTAGAGAAAGGAAAGGGCTCGGAGAACAAGTTGCTGCCACCAGCAGCCTTTCAAGATGGTTAAGAAGCCTCACTCCCTTTCCACATCAGTTTTTGACTGTTCCTTTGCATTGGTAGCTCCTCACGGCTAGATAATTTTAGATTAACAGCAGCTAATGGCAGGACCCCAGAGGGAAGCAGTAAAATTCACTGATTGCTAAGCAGTCTGGGATATTGGTTGACCTCAGTTTAAAATAGACTCTGCTGCAGATCGTCTTTGTGATTTGGGGCAAATCAGTCTCAAATATTTGCAGCTCAGGATTCCCATTACAAAATGGGAAGAAATTTATTTGCTTGTATTTTAGGAGCGGTTGGCAGCTTCAAACACTTGGAGATTTGTTTCCATCCTAGTGAAGAAACACTCTTCTAGTACTATGAAGCTTGAGAGCACTTTAAGTTAATTTTAGTTTAATTAACGTTAAGTATGGTTTCCTGTTCTTTTATTAAAACTGTGTTTTGTCATAATAGCTAGACATTCATACTGGATTTATAAAGATATGTTTCAAGCCTGAAGCTGTGGAGATAAGTGGACACACTTAGAGATTCAGTCCTTTTTTCAGAGAAAATGTTTCTGGCTATTAATACTGCACGGAGAACACCCAGGGCAAGTACAGCGACCCGTGCATTATTTGATAAAAACCGAAGCAACTATAAGGCAAGTGTGGAAATGAAATTGTAATGAATGAGTAGAAATTAAAGCATTAAGCTGATTGCACACTTGACGGCTTTCACCACACACTTGCTGACTGTGTTTCAGGCTTACCTGATAATAATCAGAGGAATGAAGTACACCAGGAAAGCCACCACCGTCATGTAGGGTATCCAGTAGGAGTCATCAGGCCAGAGAGCCCAGCACTGCACTTCCCCATTGGAGAGCTGCCGTTTCCCAAAAATAATCAGAGTCGGTATGGAAAACAGGAAAGAGAGACTCCAGGCCACTCCAATAAGAACTTTCGCCTGCCTTTCTGCACAACAGAGTCAAACAGACGGCGTTAGTGGTGCTGGCGTGACCGGCCCTCTGTAGCAGTACTGATGGAAAACCAGGGAGGAGGAGGAAACTGGATGAAGACAAGGAATTTTGGGCTGCAGCTGGCTGATGCTGAAAAGACTGCAAAGGAGAATGGGGATTTCATCCCTTTCTCATGATAAATAGTTGTGTTGTTACAGGCTTGTATTTTGTACGTTTTATTTAAAAATGCTAAGGGCCCATTGAATCTGAAACGCTGTGAGAAAGGCACTGGCCAGGGTCAGCGAGTCAGAAACGTGGGATGTAAATGGTTCCTCTATGCCACCCAGACAACGTCATGAATAAATGCAAAGGACCACAGGGCTGCCCTGCTGTGCGCTCTTACCCTGGCACAGCCGAGCGGCGGTCAGTAGGAGGACACGGAGACAGAAAAGAAGGAGCCCTTGTGCTACAGATAGCAGAAGAAGGCTGAGACTGGGAAGCATTCCTTAAAACATAAACCAGGTTAAAGCGTACTGGATGTACTGGTGGGGCAAACGTCCTCCTTGGAATGGAAATGAAACATTTTGATGCACCTTGCATTGAGAAACCTCACAAAAAGTTTCCTGCCAGGAAGGAGAAAATGCCTCGGTTCAGGATCGGCACAAAGCTGCACAGCCAGCTGCCTTTAACTTCAGCTGCAACTTCACTGCCCCAAAGAAACGTAGTCCTGGAGAGCCTGGGCACCTCCTGCATTTTGCTGCATCGTGGTGGGGACCAAACCCAGCTCCTGTTGATGGGCCTATGCCCAAGCCATGCCAAGGGTGGACTGCTAAGCGTGAGACAGGGCAGAGGGTGGTGCTCAGGCACCAGCATGTGTTCCAGGCATGCCAGGAGATCCTGCTGGACCTCGTGGTGAAGAACAGGAGCTGAAGGATCCCAAAACGCTTGGCAGGTTTGCGCTACTGCTTCCCCTTGGCTTCTGTCCTCCTCCACTGCCAAGTGGGGAAAACTAGTGGGAAACCAAATGATGCCTGGTGGCACCCGTGGGATTTTGTAAAAATCGGTGGGTCGGAGCAAACAGCCCCAAGGCTTTCATTTTCCCAAACCTGCATCTTCTAGCTAAAATCCAGGTAGCTCCAGCCAAAAATTGTGAGGAAAAAGGGCTGATCTGTGGAGTACCAGTGATTCTCAGCAGCAGTTATTCCTCCTGAGTCAAACTGCGAGAAGAACAGATGGGGACAGATCTTTTGATCTGGGAAGATTTGGTGTTGAAATACTTTATTGTCCTACAAAATATCCAAGGTTGCGTGTGAAATAGAAAATCACTTTAAATTATGCATATCAAGAAGAACGTCTTTCCTCCTTGAAGCTCAAAGAGCAATAGGAAAGCATGTGGGCGAAACATTCAAAAAGTAATTTTATGCTTTATAAAACATCAGTTGCGAATATTCACTTATCCTGCTCATTTTTAAATGCTACCCATGTTCAGCAAAATATGATCTTGCTAATCTAGGGCTTAAGGGAACTCTGATGACATCTACATAAGCGAGAGGGTTAGATTAAGTCTATAAATATTGCACGGGCAAAGGAGAACTGTAAAGTTTCCCAGCACATAACAGAATAAACTCAGCAAAAGGAATTTTAAGAGTAAGTTTCACAAATATTTCCTGACAGGACAGACTTTTTGGATGTGAGCTAGCTACTTAACCTGCATGCATACAAGCCTCAGTGGGGCGCACCTGTCTATTTCTATGGGGAAAAGATCATACATGGATAATATACTTGATTTTTTGCACTGTATAGCAAAGCCCTTAATTTGAAGAGAAGTGGGCGGCTTGGGCTGGGCAAGAGTGGTATTATATCTTTGTGTTTGATAAAATATTATCTGCAATGCTCATTTATTCTTGTTTTTAAATGTCCCTCGTGTTTGGTAGAATATGCCCTTGCTAGTCTGAAGGGCTTTATGGGGCGCTGATAGCACCTAGGTAAGTAGATTTTTTTTTTTAATCAGACTAATGTTAATCGGCTGCTTCACAAGCAGGGTGTTTTTATGTTGTTTTTTGTAAACGCTCTAATATGTTTTAAATGCCAGCAAATCATATAACTAGAACTATATAAATTACAGAATGCATCAAATAAGTAACAGCTTTTGAAATACGATATTCTATTCAGCCGCCCTCAGTATTTTCCTTTAAAAACAATATTGCTCTTTCAGCGGAGAGCTTTTCATATGAGGATGGTCAAGACTAACACCCAGGGTTGCAGTGGGGATCCCAGCTCTGGCACTAATTCACCTAAAGGATGCTTTCACGTCACCGTCCCTTTTGCTCTGCTTCTGCCATCGGTGCGCTGCGGCAGCGGTTTTGTGCGCATCTGCCTGCTCCCAGCAACACGTGGCAGGGAGGCACCTCCTGGGAGGAGTTTTGCTCCCCACCACCATGAACAGCAATGCTATACAGTTCCATAAAGTGAGTACCATTCTAAAATTATGTTTTAAATCGAGAGAGGGAGAGCTGTTGTAGAATCTCATTGATCTGATGGACTTCAGCATCATTTGCAGCCCAAAGGCATGCAAGGGGCAGTTTAGACCTATTTTGGTTTTTGTCTTATACTTAGGCAGTTTTGTTGTCATCTGTTGCTTAATTTGTATACTGTTTGCATATAGAATGTCTTCTGCTATAACTTCTCAGTTTCTTTTCAATCTTTATTTTACAGGGTTTTTTTAATGACCCTTTTGGTTATTGAATTTGGTGCCTTGTACAGTAGAAGTGTTAGGATTAGAATGTCTAATTCTTCCCCATCCTGCACTTTCTGTGGTCATTATCTATCCTCGAAGTTTAAAATATTTAACTGTGGAAGTTAGTTTTCTTAGAAGCCATGCAAAGTACAGCTCATTGTAAATGCTTTCTAATAGGACTTGAGACAAGTAACTAAACCACAATTTAAAAAATAATAATAATTGTTTGACATTTTCAAAGCAAAATATTTAATTTTTTTTTTCAAAATGATATTTCAAAGCTGCACGGAAACATAATTTTTAAAATTGGTAAGGAGAAACAACTCTTTTGTTTCTTGACTGAACGATTTTGGGGGATGAGTGTTTGGAAAGAAATTTGCCACAACTTGACTCAGAACTGGTTTTAAAGTTTCTGTGTCATCAGCAATGACAAAGTTTTGCAAATCTCTTTGTTGTCCATCTGCAGAATACCTCCAAGGGTCTTTTAAAAGCCCCCCACTTCCCCGACATCTCTGCTAGGAATAGCTGGGTACAAAAGCTGAATATTTATGTATATTCCAGGAAGTTGCTCTGGGTAAATATACCTCTCTAGATCCTTCTTTTGGATTTACAGCTGCCTCCCTTTCCCCTTTGAACGTAGTGTTTTCTTGTGCATCAGTGTGCGGTGAGCCCTGGCCAGAGGCAGGTGGGCTTTGTCAGTGCTATCTCTGCCCGTGGCCTTCTTCCCCGCCCAGAGCCCATGGCTCTGCTGCCCTTCATCTGGATGCAATGTCTGCTCTTCTCCAGTCTTAACCAGAAAAGAAAAAACTTTAAGGTATAAGTATAGGAAATGGGACCGAGTTTAAACAAAGGCTTTTCTAAAAATTTGAGGTGGTTTGGTGGTGTTTTTTTTTTTTTTTTTAACTTCAAAGTGCTTCTCAAAGATTAACCACCAATTTCTTTACTAAGCCCAGGCGGTAATTTAACAAGTGCTGCTTTTCCTGTACCATGTATGAAGCAGAAATGTCAGCGGGTCTGTCTCACAGCTTGCCCCACGCAGCCAGCAGGTTTCTGAGCCCTCCCCAGCCTGGTGCAGCGCCGGCAGGAGCTGCCGAGCACGCCGTGCCTCCCAGAGCCTGCTGAGGAGACCTTGAGATCAACCTCCGCCTTCTGAAACAGTTGGTCTACACGCTGGGGAATGTGAAGCTAAATTTCACACAAGTATTTGAAGTTTTCAGACCTTAACATCTGCCAAAGCTGCGCCACTGCCTGGGCTGTGATTGATTCATAGGTTTTTAAGGGCAGAAAGGACCATTAATCTGATCCCCTGAATAGAGCAGGCTGGCAAAAGCCATCATTACTCCAAAACAAGAATGATATTTGCATCTGATTAAAGCGTGTCTTCCAGTCTTGTTGTTCTTGTAACTGTTCCCCTTTCTCCCCACCTGCTATTTCTGTTTATTCACTCAGTGCAACATACTTAACGTCCCACTTTGTCTCTGCAGGAAAGAAATCATGTTCTTTAAATTGTACTGCTAAGCAGCCAGGATAGTTTTGAGTGCTGCAAAAATAACAAATAGATGAAATTATAAGAAACGATAGGTATCCAGACTTATACATTACAGCTTTTGAAGTTCTCTTATCAAACTAGTGTGTGAATTCTCAGTATTACACTATCCAAGTTATCTTTTAATGTGAATAAATGGACAATACAGCTGTTGGAGCTCCTAGAGTCAGTATAGTTGTACGAGGGATAGCTTTTGCCCGTAATAACCTTCTAAAAATGCTGGAAGATAATGAAAACCTCTATACTTTTTTAAATGTCATTTCATTCTTTGCTAACACAATGCTTATAAAAACTGCTAAGGGCTAAGTACAGCTTAATAAATCTTGAAACCGCAGCTCCTTTGCCATTTGGAAAACTGTAACAGAGTCCAAATGTTGCTACAGCAGGAATGAATAATTCATGGCAACAAGGTTAAGAATTTTGAAAATAAAAAACTAGCTGATAATATCCGTATCAATAGCAAGGTACAGAAATTCTCCTACCTCCTTGTAAGAACTTCATTGGGTAAACTATGGCGTGATACCGGTCTATGCTTAGTGACACGAGGACGTAAGTCGAGGCGTATAGAAGGACCACCTGGGGCAGAAGATGTATGAGACAGCAGTTGAGACACATTTATTGCAGAAAATAATGCCAGTGAGAACACTGAATAGGAATATCTGAAAACTGTTACTGGGGGAAAAAAAGATAAAGAAAAAAACCACTTTGTATTTTCACCCAGATCTTTTTATCATGTCCACTAAATTTAGAAGTTTCAATATGCTTCAATTAAAAGTGTTACAACTTTAAATTAACACTGTCAGCATTTGGCACTTCTGATGCTAGAGAAACTTCTATATAGTGGTGGTTTTTTTAGGGTTTGTTGCTGTGGGGACAAAAAGCCACGTGAGGTTGAGCATCCAGGGGAGTACAAGGTTTCTATACCTGGAAGTAGCGAACAACTCTGCAAACGATGTCAGGAGCCATGAAATCTCCAGTGTAGCGCCAAATGATGTCAGTCATTATGTTTATGAGTCCCGTGAATGAATCTGCAAAGAAAATTAACTGAAGAAACATTAAAAGAAGCAAACACATGACTGCAGGTGAGCCACAGAGGCAGGTATGACCGTTGGGATGTACCAGCTCTCCCAGTCTTGAGAGCAGCCATGCTGTGACCGCTCAGCCCAGGATGCTAGAGGAGGTGGGAAAACCTCCGAAAACACTTAAAGTTTTGTGCATTTATTTTCTTGTTCTTTTAATTTAACACCAATCCATTCAGACAGGCAGGGTAAGATTCCTCTGAGCATTGGAGCCACACAGCTGGTTTCTCGTGAGCACAACTTGCCACCGCCCTCTGGGCTGCGGTTCAGCCTGGCTGGCATTGCAAACGGGTGGGATGAGCTCACCCTTAAGGTGTCTTTTTCTCTCCATTGCTTATAAAGGGATGTGAGGTGACCAGCTGACATGGCCACGTCAGCTCTAGGTTGGATGCAGGTGCTGGTCTATACCCATATCTATATCAAAGATACCTGACATTAACCGAGATCAATTCCTCCTCAAATAACAATTTGCTTTTTGTGAGTAGAGCTGCATAAAAAAAAAATCACCTGTGGGTGTTAATACCACATACACCTAAATGTTTCAGGCTTGTCCAGGAGAGACGTGGAGGGGACTGCCTGGTGGGCCCGATCCTGCAGTGTGCTGGGCTCACGGCCACCTGCTAAGGGCCCCCAGGTTTTCCATGAGGTGTGGATAAAATACAGCATTGGAGAAGCTGTAGGTGAGTGTCTAAGTGCATCAGCTTGATCCCCACTCCGCCAAATATTGAACTATTTCATGTCCTTTTTTTCTTCGCCTTTTGTTTCACTGTAAAAAGAAATGTATCTCCTGAGAAAGCACCTGGGTGATATCCAAATGCTACTGAAGTTAGTGGAAATTTTGTCAGGATTTTGTTCACAAACTTAATTATTTAAAGACTAACCCTGCCTTGTCAGCTTAAAGTTAACCTACTTATGCTTGTAGTTTTGCATTCACCAAAATAAATACACCTCAGGCCATCTTATCTTTTTCTTTTTTTTTTTTTTTGTGTGTATGAGAAAATCTAAGGAGATATTCCAGCCTTTGTTCTGCTTCTTATTGAACAAATGAGCACTGACAGCTATGCAAGTTTTACAAAGGAATTGCAAAAGCTGGTACCGCTGTTGTACATATGGATGATATTAAATTTTGTCTTTAAAATAAAGATAATAAAAAAGTTCTCTCCCTGCAGGACAGGATAAATGTTTCCAGTGCTGTCCATGGAAGAAAATGTGTGTCAATCCAGCGTCCTGCCACTTCAAGTAACACAGCATGTTGCTCTTGCACCCATTGCCACAAAGGGAGAAAGCAGGTTGGGAAAACATTTTGTGCGATTTGTCAGGACAAAACCAATACACAGAAATAGCTTCAATCCATATTTTAAAAAATTTAGAGTGGTGAGGTAAAATGTTTCATTTTGATACCACCACTTTACACATTCAAAAACCATCTCTAGAGTTTAGTGTGATAAAGGCATCATAACCCCCATATCAGAAGATTTTGGTTTGAAAGATATGCTTTTGGAAACAAGGTATTTCAACCATCTCAAAACATATTTTTGTTTTGAGCAGTAAACAGTTTGAACCAGTATTTCCAAGCAAACGGGTAAGGGTTTGGCAAAATTAGCTTCTTCCAAGCAAGCCTTCTGAAATGACAGAAATTCTAGATACTTCTAGCTGGAAACTGAGATCTCAGCTTAATGCTTTAGCAGCAGCAACCCGTTTTGCATCACTGGAAAACTAGGATTATTTTTTCTGTATCAATTATCCTTTATCTCCTCTTTTCCTTCAAAGCTTAGTTCAAAATGAAATTGGAGCAGCAATACCGTTGCTGTTGTGCGTAACTACATTGCCTCCCTCCCTGTGACTTTATCGTTCAATTAATTCTGGTTTGCTCTTTCCTCTCCAGGTGTTTCCCAACCCTGCTTTCTCTCTCATCTCTCTTCCCCTGCCTCCAGAGGGAGGCTGGATCACAGACGCCCTCCTGAAGGAAGTTTGTGGTTTGAAACCTTGTGTGAAATGTTGCTCATTGATTAGCGCGATGGGGCAAGGGATGGTTGTTCCTCTGGTGAGTACAGTGGCTTTAAGACTTTATGGAAAAGACGGTAGGTGTATATAATTAAGGTGGTCTTTGAATAAACCACAGAGTTTAAGTGTTTCAAAAAGTGAAACGCATCCTCCAGCAGTGGTTCAAACCCATCCCTTCCCCTTTCCTTACTCCTGAATTATTGATTCATATTCTCTCTCCAGTAATGAAATATTTATTGGTTCAAAGTAATACACATCAATAGAGCTTCACCTCAGGGTATCTTCCAGCTTTTGATGATCTGAGCATCTGCCAAGCAGGTGCTAAATGGGGGTTCAGCTTCCCTCCAGAAGAGAAGGAGGATGCAGGGGCTGCCCTCCCCCCTACCCATGTCAGTGCTTTCTAGGGGAGACGGAAGGAGAAGGGAAGGCACCTCAGTTGTCTCCTCATTCCCCTCTTCTCACCACCATTTGGCCATCCCTTTCCAATGCATGAGGAGAGCGCTTTGGAGGTGGACCCTGCAGGTGAGCTGAGAGATGGGCCAGTGTCCTGGTGGCCTCCAGGACACCAGGTCCAGGGTTGCCTGCTGGGTGCAAGGAATATGGGCAGGCCCAGAAGCATGCTTCCAGCATATCCCCACATCAGCTTTTTAGTTTGCACTGGGAGTGCGTTTTTTAACCTGTGCATGGCCCCCACTTCACTGGCTCATGTGAAGCCACAGAGGAATGAATCTTTGCTTCAGCTGATGCTCGACCTGAAGGTGCTCTCCAGGGGTGCCCCTCATGCACCCCACGCCGTGTAGCTGCCAGCCAGTGCTCAGGCTGAGGGACCATGGAGGGGGTTTACTCAGCTGAAGCAGACCCCTCCCTCCAAACGCACAGTGTGGATATCAGCTCCAGCTTTGTCATGCTACAGTCTGCTCCTGCTGCACAGCATCGCCTACTAATACAGCTATAGCCTTAAGGACTTCAGGAGCTTTAAAGGCGACTCAAAACTTTCCCTTGAAAGCCTTTGAGTGAGGTTTTTCAGGTGGCTGTGGAGGCTTTTAAGCAAGGTGCTGGCAGCCTCAGCTCCTGTCCCCGGTGGCACGTTATGAGAGCTCTCTGTGCTGAGTTTCTGGCCCGCTGCGCAGGGCTCGGCATGCCCTCCTGAGCACAGCACACGTGTGCGTGCCAGAGCAGATGCAGCCAGCTGTGTGCGCACGCCAAATTAGCCAGATTTCTCAGTACCCTTTAATTACAGAAACATTCTCCCACACAATGTCCTCATGCCCTCTGCAGGTTTCAGAAATCTCTCGTCTTTTTGATCCTACCAGCTACCAGACCAAATTTTCTTACTCTTTTGCTGCCTGCTCCGGAGGGTGTTTCTCATCCCATCTCTTCACAGGACCAGACTGTCACAGTCTGACCCAACTGCACACCTTTAGAGGATTTGTCATGCAGGCACAGGTCACTTTACACAGGGCCACCAAGTAAATAATGTGCCTCTTGCAGGTGATCTCACAGGATGCAGGAGAAATGCAGCAAACCTACAGATTACGACAAAGAATTTATGCTACTTGTTCCCTGCTGTATACACTCCGATCTGTTGCTTCTGTGCATCGTTTTCTGTTACCCAGCTATTATTCGCTCTCTAGTCAGCTAACTGGTTACCCCTGTGTGAAGCGTACATGCGAGCTCCACCGATTAGCAGCACTTCTTGCCCTGCACGTCCCACCTAGCCATTTTTTGCTTTTGTGTCCTCCCCCCCTCTAGTGCCACAAGTGCCTGGTGCAAATCTTAATTAGTGATTTAGACAGCAAATGTGCTGCTCATTATTCTGTTATCTTCCTGCTCATTGCAGCCGCAATAATTAGACTTCACGTTTTGCACACCTTCACAGGCTGCTTTAGCCTACAAGCCCCTTTTCCCACAAAACCCCAGTGTGGCAGCCCTACAAATCTGATACACAGACCATGAATTACCAGCAGAGCTTTAGTCACTGGTAGATGAATCCTCCTCACCCACGTATCATCTGAGATGCAATTACAGCCACAATCACCGTGTCTTGAAATCCTCATTAGTCATGTAATTTGAATTGCTGTAACAGAGGATAGTGTTTAGAAGTCAGCTGGTTTCAGCGATGTGATCTCAGCAGATCACACCTTCCCTGGTTGCTTTTGGCAAGCCTACACCTCGATGCCTGTGGCTGGATTACATCACTGACTTCCTAAGTGGTAAATGTCAGGTATAGGAAACCAATATAGGTGGTATGTTGCTCTAAACCTCTTTAGAGCTGCTGTCCTCACTGGTCCTCACTAAGCTGGTGGCTGGCGTATTAGATGCTTGTGTTCTCTTAGTGATGAATGTTCCTGGGCCAAATGGCACCAAACTTGTTCCTGAAAACAGGGCTAATCAACCTTCTCTCATAACTGTGTGCGAGCTTGTCATTGCCACTGCTTTCTTAATACTCTCTTTCTTTTTTTTGTACCAAGAAGTGGTGTGTGTACTGTGGTTCTGTGTCTGCATTGCTAGGCAACTGTGTGGTTATAGGCTCACTTAACTCCTTAGAAAAATAGGCAGAAAATCAATTAATGACATATATACTCTTTTGATAGAAAATAACAATACCAGCAAGAGATAGTTTGTGACATTTAACATAAGCCAAATGTATATTCACAAAATGGTGCAGACAAAATGATTCCCTGTTGAAGAGAAGACATGGCACTAGTGTGATGGGGATGGTAACAGTTTGTTCTTGAGTGGCAGTGGAGTTTCTATAAACTAATTTAAAAGAAAAAATCCATGAGACTTCAATAATAAGGAAAAGCAGAAGGAGGTAGAGGGAAAGATTTCTTTGCCTGGAGTGCAGAGGGAGGGAAAAACAGACTATTGGGATTTGCACAACTTGGATCTGCATGGATGGGGCAGGTCTGCAACCCTTCAGCTGCCTCCTCATTGCTGCCAACCACGGCTGCAACCAGTCCTCAGAGGCAGAACTAGTATCTGCCTTTACAAACCTGTCAGTGTTTCAAAATGTAGCATTTTTAAACAGCATTTATCGAAAAGACCAAGAAAACAGTTGAGAAGGAGAAACACCCTATTGTTCCTAGAGGAGACTGAAACGTGCTGAGTATAGTGCTACTATGTCTGGGAAATACGGCAGGTACTAAAACAACGTGTGAAAATGCTGGACCCTAAAGACCAATTTTATCCAAGTGTCCGTCATGCTCAGCAAAAGCCCTGTGGATTTTTTATGGGCATGACTGAGTACAGGCATTGCCTCTGCACGTTTGAGCACAGGAACCGCTCGGTTCAGGAGGTGATTACAGCAACTTGGGTGGTGGGCGCTGCCTCGTGTGACTGACAGACATAAAAATGTGAAAAAGAAAACACTGCCCTTGGAGGGACAAATCTGAATGCAGGCTTGCCATTGCTCTGAGTGAAACAAATTTTCATGGCAAAAAACACTCCACAGAGATAGAAGTCCATTACAGAAAACAAATGGAGGTAATTAGCGATGTGGCATGGGAATAGAGACAGGTTACAACTGTCTCAGTTAATTTCTTCGTAGAAATTCATTGACTTGATGGCATTGCCAAAGGGATGTACCTTGTGCAGACTTCCAGGATATTTCTTTCGTTACAGCTAAGGAGGTGAAAACAAAAATCTATGCCAGCAAATCTGCAAGAAAATATCTCTATCATTTGATTATTAGTACTGACACCACTCTTCCCTTAAGATGCTTACCCTAAAGATGCTGAAAGTCTTTTCTGTCAGAAGTGGAGAGCAGATTTGTGGTAAGCTGTGGTGGCTTAAAAAGCTCCACATGTCATCTGAGCTGCAGTTTGATCATTTTTTCCCCCGATGGGAACAGTCCTATTAAGTTGGATGTGGTGATCCATGGCTTTTTGGTGAAGCCATACCTCTTACTGAAACCTCATCGCTCTTTTCATGTCACTTACACAGTGATTCCATTTTAACGAGGGATGTTTTGTTCTGCTTTGTTGATGGCACCGAGCCGCACAAGGCACCGCAGCAGCAGCATTTTGTAAGGCAAGACAGGGTGTGCGAGCTTCTTGTTGGGGCTGAACGCTTCGCATGGCTCGTTGGTTTTGGAACTCACCATGCGCGTTCCCATCACTTACAACTCCCCAAAGAGCACACCCTCTGGAAGCATCAGAAGCAGCAGTTTACTAACACCTGCCTGCAGCACTGACGGACCCTTAAAAACAAAAATGGCATCACAGCCCTATTACAGCAGTAAAGTCCTATCCATGATTTTTGAAGTGATGAGGCAGCCATCACTGCTCTGCCATTGCTGCTCTGTATCATGCTTGATGTGCTGTCAGCTAATGCAGTGCCATGAACTTGCCTTGCAAGTTAGTAAACCCTCTAGCTAATTTTCTAACAGACCTGAGGGTGCAAGCAATTTAAATTTAAGTGTACTTAGAGCTCCTGAAGTGGCAGGTTGGCTCATGGACAGGCACAAGGAAGAGAGAGCAGGAGAAGCTGCCCTACCTCCTGCAGACATGCCTGCAGCTCATTTCATTAAGTCCTTACTCCCAATCTTCCCTTAGTCTGTGCTTGCCACTGAAAACACCACACATGGCTTTGCAATTATCTGCTGCACTAGGAATAATTTTGTGACCATGTTAGCTAGAAAATGTACCCAGCCTCTGCTATCATTCAGCAGCTGACGGTGAAATAGATTGTGTGCCTGCTCTGGGCACCTCTAGGAGAAGATACTTGCAAGATACCTAGAAGATGCCTTTTAAAATGATTGCATTTATCTCTTAAAACACTGAGCCCCCAGGAGCCTGGTGCGGTGCCTCTCCATGCAGCTGCAGTGCGGCGAGGAGCTGCGCGCGGGCTGCACGGGAGGGTGCTGCGGGCCCAGGGGCGAGGGCTGCCCTCACCCTCTCACCCTGTGATAGCCTATCCATCCTCTTCGCAATTCCTCCAGCCGTGTTTGGGCTGGTGGTTGTCTGCAGCCCCTTGCTCCAGCGCTGCAGAGCACCTGGGCACGATGCTGGAGATGGGGCCAATGTGGGGGCTGGCTGGCACCCCTGCGTGCTGCCGGGAACCTGCCCGCCCCGAGTTTAACTCCTTTAGAAATGCTGATGTGCTGCAGATGGGGTTGCGCTTAGGTGGTGCGAGGATCCCAGCTCTCTGCCGAAGAATCCCTGGCAAAGCGGGGAGAAGCGAGAGCCCAGATTCGGGGTGCATGAAGCTTTCGGGGGGAATCAGCAAGCGCACCGGCTCTGTTTCGCTGCGGGGCTGTGCGCGGGCACGCGTGAGGCGGCAGGCTCGCCGCGGGTACCAGCAATGTGTACTGCGCTGTTCTCGTGTGTTTTCTCCTTCAGGCCTGGCAGCCCCGAGCAGAACACAAAATGCAATGGATGAAACAAAACCCACTTGAAATTTCTCAAGAGGAAACCTGTTCAGTTTCCCTGTTAAAGCTGTGCAGATTTTTTTCCGTGGCAGAAGTGATGCTTTTTTCCTTTTTCTGTCTCATAGGAAGTGACAGGAAGTTTTGTTGCACTGGGTGACTGTTTTATTTATTTGTTGCATTTCTTACGTTTCTGATCTGAGGTCCCCCTCCTTCTGAGATGAGGCAGGACCTGTTAGCTAGATGTTGTGAAAGGTGGATGCAGTGAGGCTCCAGCCTCGCTTCAGAGCTCATCCAGGCAAAAAGACAAAGGGCTGAGAAAAGCATGTACTGCACAATGTTAACCTCTTAAGAAACAGCACTTACAAGACAGCTGGAGAGCAGGCCCCTAGTAATTAAAATTCAACATGCCCTGCCACTGTGAAGGGCGTTAAGGTTTTGTTTAATTTGCCTTTACTAACAAATTTCTTCCTACCATTCCTTCCCACCCCACTATTGCTGTGGAGATACAGCTGGAGGGTCACAGAGGTCTAAACTGAACCGGCAGAGCTGCGGCAGGGAGCACGTCACCCACCGAAACAAGGCAGGACAACTGGAACAGCACATCAAATGCAGTGGAGGGTAAGCAAGGAGGAAGACTTGGTTTATAATACCAGGTCATCCATTCCAGTGGCGATTTTCAGTCATGCGGAGAAACTGGTTCCTACCACCAAGGTGAAGAACTGATTGAAGAACAGTTTTCTTGTAAAATCAGGATGTATCATGAACCAGTCAGGAAAGTAAAGGCAAAGGATGTACTTTCAAATGCCCCCTTTTTCTGCCAATACCCTGGTTTGGGATTGTCCGTTCCCCTTAGGGGGGATGTGCAGGGGCAGCAGAAGCTGATGATAGTTCCGAATGTCAGGACAAAGTTCCCACTTCCTATCTTGTGTAGATGAGACCATGGTCTACTAGATCAAATATTATTTTGTTGTCCGCAGTTGCTCAGTGGGAAGTTATACCTAAAAAGAGAAATTTTTTTGAACAGACCATATCAAATCAGCTGAATATAGTTTCACACTGGGGTTTGAAGAGTGGACAAAGAGTTTCAGCAGCTGCTAACACAACAGGTAACAGCAAACCTGCAAAAAACATAGTTAAGGTTCCTGTTTTGTTGAGTCCTGTGGCTGTAGGTTTTGAAATAGGAATCAAGCTTCTCTAGGTATATAAACCTATGACTTATGCATGCCTGAATATGTAAGTCAAAGTTAAGCAAGAACAAGTGTTCAATCACTATTATTTGAGTTCTCACTGTTGTTGGGAAAGTGTATTTCAAATGCAATTCATTAATTTAACTCCTCTTTTCTCCTTCGGGCAAAGCAGAACAGTTGAAAGAATAAAAGCAGTGGGGGGTAAAAAACTGCATAGGGGAGGCTGGCCTCAGTGTAAATGCAGAAGATAAGCTCCTGTAGATCAGCTTGTCTTACCTAAGCACTGGAAAATGAGGACATACCTCCTCCAAGGACATAGAAATCACACCATTTGTAATTCATTGCCACTTCATTTATTTCAAGTGGTGTCTGTACTTCTAGCATTTCCCAGAAGAAACATACCTTCTAAGATACCAAGAACCAAAAAAGTCCATTTTAATTCTGTCCTTCCCCAACATCTTGTACATAGATTCTTTAGTTATTTTCTCTGAATCTCCCTTACTGATCCTTTTTGACAGCTCTTTACCTCAAGTATTTTAAGGACCGCATGTTTTTATCTTGGTCACAACAGCAGCTGCATGATTATTCTCATACAAAAATGTGGACTATCCTGGCAATATTTTCTGTTGGTGTCGTTCAAGCAGTCTGCTCATAGTCATCAAATACCTGCACTTCTTACAGTCTTAGTAGGCGCAGATATTGTTGATGTAGATACTGTAGTCTAAGTAGGAATGGTAAGAATAATTCTTTCCTCTGTCACAGCAAACTGTCAATCAGATTCCTATGATGCTCAAGCAGTGATATTGCATGCTGCAGCTCAATTTTTGTCCAACCTTAGGCTTGCAATTACAGAACAGTAGAACGATGTTCACTCCCATTTTTGTACCTGCTTTGTCTCCCCTGATGTTGGCTGATAGCATGAACAAAAGCATACTGGTAAGGTTCATCGGAGAACTACCTTGTAAAGTCTTCGTGTGGAAAAGGTAGCACATGCAAATGTACACTGAGCTGCTTTCCATTAAATATACTGCAATGTCAGAACAGGCTGAAGATTTCATTACATATGGTCTGGATCTCACTCCTGTAATTGGACTGAATTTGGCCAAAATGGACTTCTAAGCATTTGGTCTTATTAGAACAACTAAGTCTCTGTAGCGCCATATGTGGTATGTTTGACCTGAATTCCATAAATCCTGTTAAACCTTTCTAAGCATTTGGTAACCAGCTAGGCAATGGAGCTAAAGGAAGTGGCTCTCCGCAGGAGACCTGTAAAACATGTGAATGTGAGTTGTAGAGATTGGCAAGTGAGGAAGTACTGCATGAAAATGCTGGGTGTTTTGTCCTACAGCCCTTCTGGAAGATGGGAAAAAGTGTTTTACTGTTGGAGGCACAAAGACAGTCTAACTCAGAATAATAAAGAAATGTAATTGCTTTAATATGCAAGAAGGGGACACAAAAAGTCCCTACCTTCTTATTGCAGTTTTTTGTTTCAGTGCTTTTTACTGCATGCAAAGGCTATTTCCAGCATAATTTCCATTCGATTGCAATTACAAATGCTGCAGTACAAATGATGGACTTAAAGGTGTTAATGATGTATTTGCCCGCCTAATGTCAAAAGATTAAAGTCGTGTCTTTCAACAGGAGCTAATGAGATCCTAAACGATGATTCTGAGTAAAGCATAATCGTTATGGCCATCCTGCCGGCATCACCGTGCTCATGCAATTCTGTTGCTCGACGTTTACCACCAGCATACGAAGACACCAGGTAAAAAACTCCACACACCAACCTTCATTTACCAACAAAAGTCAAACTCTCACATACAGTAACAGTAAAACAAGCGTCCCCTCTACCAGATGACGATCCTGCCTGTACTTTCAGCAGGTAATCACACACAAATTGATACAATTTAGAGACAACACATTTTCCAAGCAATTCAGAGAGAAATCCACTTCCCCCCTTAATGCTGAAATGTTGGACCCAAAGGATTATACAGCTTGGCTGCCAAGCACCTTTTATTAAAAACAAAAACAAACATAGCACAACTGTCATTAGGATTTGAATGTCTGAAACAGGCTGAAGGCAGGAAAACCAAAATCAGTCCTTCAGGACCACAGAACAATTCTGTAGTTGTCAAAACAAGAATCCAGCCTTCCTATAAACCAGCATAAATTGACACAGCAAAAGCCAACTGCTGTGGATATAAAAATAGATATAGTTCAGTCCTTTAGCTGCATATCTACAAAGCATATTCAGGACTACTACCAGGACATAGGACAGGCTATCGAAATATCAGCCATCCTAATGTCTGCGTTTGCTCTGGGGCCCCAAAGAAAACCCTGAGTTCACCTCTTGCCCTCCACATTGCCCTGTGCCGCACAGTTTGTGCTGAGTGTGATAGGAATATAAAACCAACTGTTCCTCTTCCACTCTCCCTTGTCCAAAAAACAGGTTGCTTTGAAAAAAGTCATTTATGAAGAGATGTTGTAGAGGAATTGTAGAAGGTTAATCAGCATTGATTGTATACAGTTGCTTCTGGGGCGATGGGCTGGCTGACGTGGCTAATCTACAGCTGTGGCTTGTTCAGGCTAAGTAGCTAAATAGCTCTGAGGACTGTGGGAAGATGGAGCTGGATGGAGGAGGAGTAGTGTGGTCTTGCTTCTGGAGAGAAGAGTTGCAGCTTGGACAGTGAGGGCTGGATATCACCTACTAACCTGCCTGTGTTGCAACAACTGGTGCCCAAACAGGGATGCCGTATAACTTTTCATATTGAAGTGAACCAGATGACAGTGTTGTGAAAACATGACAGGTCGTTGGTGCCGTGGAATGTCGGTCAGGAATTGGAAGATTCCATCAGGCCCAAAGACTGGGAGTTGGAAGACTCGGCGGGCTGGTGAAAAGAGTCGAAAGACTTGGTGCTGAAACCTGGGAGACACCGTGAGAGGTGAGCTCTTGGTATGGGTGTATTACAGTATTTGCTGTCCACCACCGGTATGAGTGCACAAAGTTCTGAAGAAGAAACCTCTGTATTAACAATACTTATAGATATATTTGAAAAAGGAGGCACAAAGTATAGTGAGTCAGCAATAAGAACCTTGCTAGGATGGTGTGAAGTAAATAATGTACCAGTTATGCCGAAAAATGCCTCCAAAATTGAGAC
>JAVJGI010000050.1:93360649-93411095 GCA_035590275.1 Ibycter americanus | reverse complement strand
GGACTGTGGGAAGATGGAGCTGGATGGAGGAGGAGTAGTGTGGTCTTGCTCCTGGAGAGAAGAGTTGCAGCTTGGACAGTGAGGGCTGGATATCACCTACTAACCTGCCTGCGTTGCAACAAGATGCATTAAACAAGACCAATGTTTTGCCAGCCAAACTTAGAGATGCTGCTGCTCTGTTTCCCCAAGGCATGTTACTAATCATAGAATCATAGAATGGTTTGGGTTGGAAGGGCCCTTATAGATCACCCAGTTCCAACCCCCTGCCATGGGCAGGGACACCTTACACTAGACCAGGTTGCTCAACACTTCCAGGGATGGGGCATCTGCAACTTGTCCAGGCAAACTGTTCCAGTGTCTCGCCACCCTCACAATAAAGATTTTTTTCCTAATATAGAATCTAAATCTACCCTCCTTTAGTTGAAAACCGTTACCCCTTGCCTTACTGCTACAGGCCCTACCAAAAAGTCTGTTCCCATCTTTCTTATAAGCCCTCTTTACGTATTGGAAAGCTGTTATAAGGTCTCCCCAAAGCCGCCTTTTCTTCAGGTTCAACAACCCCAACTCTCTCAGCCTGTCTTCACAGGAGAGGCGCTCCAGCTCCCTGATCATCATTGTGACCCTCCTCTGGACTCGTTCTAACAGGTCAATCTCCTTCTTATGTCAGGGGCTCCAGAGCTGAAGGTAGTACTCCAGGTGAGGTCTCATCAGAGCTGAGTAGAAATAGTATAAATAAAAGGTGTGCCTATGCCACCCATGACACTGTGTCTGTGGCCTGTGGCACAGCATGGACATGGTGCATCAAATGTTCATTGGTGTGGCCAAGTCAGGCCTCTCTGATAGCGCTGGATGTGCACACTCCTTCCCTGGGGTCCCAAACAGTTCAACCCCGGACCCATATGAGGGCACACCGAGCCCTTGAGACCCGCACAGAGCTTTGTTGAAATGGAGTCAGAGTTTCCCACCCACGTCAAGAGTCTTTGGCTGATGTGATTTTTGGTTCAAGGGCTAAGCCAGCCAGCAGCTGCATCAAGGTTGCAATCCCAGCCCAAAACTGAAACCATGGCATGCTAAAATCATAAACGAAATTTGTTTTTTCAAAATGTCTGGCTTTTTTTCCTGACCAAAAAGGTCTGGGTATCTTTGAGATGAATAACCAGAAACCTGGATTTTCCCTATGAGTAATTGAGTGAGATTGATGAGCGCAAGGAGTGTAAACAACTCTCGTTTGAAAGCTAAAATCAATTTACTTGTGCCTTTTCTGCATCCTCTCAGTCAGCATCCTAGCAGAGTTCTGAAATTGGAATGTCTTCTGAAATGGTGAATGAATATGAACTTTTGTATTTATCTACAATTCACACCAGAAATGTAACTCTGTTGGAAAAGCTTCATGCAGATCAAAGTGTCTTTCTCCACTTCTGGAGCAATGAATGGTCAACCAAGAAGGGATGTGAATATTTTAAGCAACCTCTCAGGAGAAATAGATAACATAAACCACAGACTGTATAAATCCAGCAATCCGATGAATTTATAACATCACTATCTTTTCAAGAACATTTTCTGCAAAGCATGAATTCTGCAAAGCATAAAATGTGGAAACATTGTTTGCTGAAAACAGTGCTAATGTGCCAAAGCACTTCTTTGAAAATGCATTTGATATACTAATGAGTGAGCGTTTAAGGATTTGGAAATACAATTGAAAATGCATAATGCTATCTTGCAAGAGTAGGCAGTCCGTTCATTCGTGACGTTTCAGGATGATCAAATTAGTCCTGAGCAAGAGCAAAATATTTTGTTTGTGACACTATTTGCACACAAAGAGGTCCAATAAAAGAACTCAAAACCATTTCCTTTTCCAGATCCTTTCAAATTTACATTGACATTATAAATGACATAAGCAAAGCAGAGAGTTATTCAAAAGCATACCTGTAAGGGGCATGGTTTTGGAAGCACTGCTTTGTTTTTCTGACGGATCTTGTTGAATCAATTTTTTCCAGTCTATTTGTATTAGCTGGGTAGAGCGTTCACAGAAACGCAATTGTGTGTTGTAATTTCACTTTGATCACAGTCGTTTTCTTTCTTGTGTTTCCCAAGCAGTCTTCTAGAAAATACAGCAGTAATGGTATGCAGCAATGGATATTGAACTGCTTGCAAACCACTCAAGCAGCTCATAAAAACATTATTAAAAGGCAAATGCCCTTTGTGCTCATAACTTCTAAACTCTGCAAGCTGAAGTGCTTTAATACTTCTAATGCATTATAATATATTGAGATGTGCTCTGCTGGAGTTACTGCCGTGGCTTTCCAGCTGACAGCTTGTGCTCTCCTGTCAGTTACTAGTTTGATGTGACTCTGACTCTCCCCCTAGCTCAAGAAGACGGGTGTCTGAGCGTGGTTTGCTGGGAAGTTTGAGGAATGGCAGGTGGCACATCTATTCTTCCTGGAGTTGTGTCTCATCTCCTACACAAGGAACCTTCTCAGAGCATGCTGAAGCATCTCCCTGGTACCGGTGAGTGTCCTTCTCCCAAACCACAGAGGTTCTGGAGATGCCCAGTCCTGCGAAGGTGCTCTGGCTCACCTACTAACATTTAGTCTACCCCACAAATGTGGGCTCCGGGAGAGCTGTGAAGGCCACAGAGGGAAAGAAAGCTTTCTGTGCCCATGTGCTGTGAGAACTTCAATTGGTAAAATAATAATGGAGCTATTATAAAGATGTCCTCGATGTTCACTGAGGAAGTGGCATATCGCTTTAGTTTCTGGATGCATTGAGCAGTCGCCTTCCCCTCTCCTGAGGTCATCCCTTGCTCAGCAACATCGATGAATGTCGTGTTCAGACTTGTGAGTTCACTCCTTTACCTAGAGAACCAGGAGTTCATCTGAAGATGTGCTTTCTTCCAAAACCAGACCCTGTGCAGGTGGCTTGCAGCTTTCCCCAGGTAGGGGAGAGAAACGATACTTGCTGTAGGGTTTAGCAGCTGCATGAGTATTATATGAGTCCTCATAGCGTGCTGGGGACTCTTCCCACCATGGCAGCTAACCCAGGTTCAGTGTATTCTTTTCCTCATTGTAGATTTTGTTTGCTGCAAAGTTTGCTGTAATTGTCTTCATCTTTCATCTAATCTTGCCTATTTCTGCTGTAAACTAAGTATTGACTTTGTACTGCCTATAGGGACTGGGTTTTGTAGCCTGAGAGTATTTCTGTAAATCGCAGTTGAAAAGGATGCAGAATGTGTTGGAATATCTAAGACTTTCATGCAGACAACAGGCACCAGTCTAGTCAGAATCCAGTTGTCAACATCTTTATTTTTTCAGTTGGCATCAAGGTCTTTATTGCAAATAACAACTTCTCTATGGGCATATGATTTCACCCAAAAGGGAAATTATTTTTCCCTTTTGGTGTATTGGTGGAACGTACTTTCCCCTTCATAATGAGTATACTGTACTGCCTTCTTTTCCTCCTCTCCATTGCTCCCTTCCCCACCGTCCCCTCCCAGCTCTAAATGTTGATATTTGATAATTTGATAGCTTTTGTCTAGATAGGAGGGTGAGTGTTCCTCCCAGAAAGAGCACGTGAAAGTTATTTTCAGTGGTGGAGTTTATGCTTCCACTGTGCCCAGAAGAGGGTAGCAGGCAATGAGCTGAAGTCTAATTTTAAGCACACTAGCTGTTCCATGCTGCATGCCTTTGGAGATGGCACGTGCTTGCAGTAAGCTAGCAATATGTGGTTTTAATACCATCGCTTTTTGAAAAATCCATACTTGAGGTAGCATACACTCACATTCTCCTGCCCCAGACACAGTGCAAAACACTTTCATGCTGATTTCCACCAATCACCCATTTGCTTCAAGGCTTCAGAAGACAGTCAGCGTTCAACTCTGTCTCACCCACTCTACAACCACATTGCTGTTATTTGAGGTGCTACATGCCCACGAACTCAAAACTTCTGTTTGGACAAGTTTTTCCTGGAGAAGAGATAAGTGCTTTTGAGAAACACATGAGGGTTGCAAAAGGTGCCATATTTTGAACAAACCCAGTTGGTTTATTTACTGGATGGAAGGCAAACCAGGCATTTGGGAGGTACTTGATGAACACCCTGTTTGTGGGGTTTCAGTTACTTTGCCAAGCTGTAAGCGCTAGCATACCTGTGCAGGGAGACTTGCTTACAGCCAGGTTGCAAAGGTACAGGACACACTACTGATTTGTTTGTTTAAGAAGCTTCAGTGTCTGAGAGAGGTATGAGTTTGCAGCATAATATTATAAGAGGACCCTTCAGAGAAACTAGGTTGATGCACAACTGATGTGGTTGACACATTCATATTAGATTAGATAGCTTTGCAAAGCAAGGATTTCAGGTGTGTAGTTTTATCACTGTGTTGTCTTTCATGCATTAAAATTTCATGAGAGTTTCTGACTTAGAGCAATGAGATTTGCCAGTAATAACTCTTTGACACAAAGAAAGTTATCTAATGTTTCATAGGGAGTTTGAATATCACAGCACTGTAAAAACTCATCAGGGAAGATGATGAGGGATTGGAAATGCATGCACTGCATGAGTGGATCAGTGCTGTAGTACAGTTTTCATGGGTCCCAGGCAGCCGGTACTGTGTGGCTTACTCCAAATGGGCTATGCCATCTAACAAGCTGAGTATTTAAAATTTGTCAGGCTTGCTGTGTGCCTGCATGTGCTTCTGTCAGCGAAATCCAGAGACCCAAATTTAAATTGATTCTGTAAATGAAAGATGGAAGAGGTGACATGGTATTGCCCTTTTAGAGAGATGAACAAAACACCGAAACCCCTTCACTTTTCCAGGGTCATGTACAAAGCTGACCTGAGAAGTGGTGACACTGGATTGATTCCATGCTAGGGCTGACAGAGAAAGCCACTTTTACTTTTCAACCCTTTTAGAGGGGATCTGCTACTGACTTCCATGAGAAAAGGTCCATGGCCTTGCAGTTTTTCAGTAAAAACTTTAAATCAGAGAGAACATCCCCCTGATTTTTAAATATTTTGTGTGTTTCCTTAAAACAAAGAAGACTGAGCAACAAATGGCATTTCCAGCATTTCAGTTGACTTATCAGATATCACTGGAGAGACTATTTCCTAATGAACAGTATGAAATTACCATATTTAATATACCTTAAATTGTTTTTCTGGACTTAGTAGTAACATAGCAGCAACCCCAGCAATCCCATATAAACCAGTGTGTATACAATCCCTATCTCTGTAGCATGGGAAATTCAATTTCTAAGAAGGCTTTTCATCCCTCCCATGTGACACCAGTTCCTGGTTTTCTCCCTGCCTATGTGAGCTGGAAATGAAAATGGATAGAAATCAGCTCTTTCATTCAAGACTAGAAAATATCCATCCATAGAACAACATCATCTTACAATGTAGAGGTGTGTTACTCATCTCCAAGTTAAGGTTATACCAAAACCCCAGTAGATAAAAAGCTGTCCTGGCACATCCAGTGGATGGGATCTAATTTTTATTATTAACATTATTTCTTCAGTTCATAAACAACTTCATAAAAATATTTACAAACACACAACTGTAAAATACTGATTTTTTTTTTTTTTTTAGGACATAGATAAACTTCTCTTTTTGTCATGTTTCTTCAGGTTCCTACAGCCTCAAAGCAAACTGTTTCCTTGTGCTGAAAACCCTCTATTCCCCACCTCTAGTCTGCAGACTTCTGTCATGTTCAGGTAATATTTTGTCTATCATTCTTGTTCACTAGTTTACAGTGAAAGTACAAACATCTTAATGAAAAAATAGCTTCTGTTCGTTATCAGCAACCTCTCAGTGTAAGAAATCGGTGCGATCAACCAACTGCCTCTGCTTTTCAGTGCTGTTATCCCTGTTCCTTAAGAAGTAGCAAGAAGTTTGACTTGGAAGTGAATGTTTGGGGGTTTGTGCAGATGTAATTCCCATCCTATTTTGACTATTCCTGTTCCTGTTAAGCAGGTTTTCACCTTTCTCTCTTTCTTACTGCTGCCCGCCTAACTTAACAGGAGTGCAGAAATATATGACTTATGTGCAAGTTTCTTTTGGATTTCAAAGTCTGGGCTATGGAGTGACTATAGCCACCTCGGTGTAACACTGAAAAAAGCTCTGTGTGTGTGTCTATTAAATGCATGCAGAAACAGAACAAGCTGCTAAAATGCATCCATACCCACATTGCATCCTTCAGGAATTTCAGGTTGTTCTTTCCGCTAATGCAGCAGGGCACGGCAGTTATCTGGACAGCAAAGGTTTGCCTTTAAGGTTAATCATGCAGCTGTAGTGTTACTGCACAGGTCTGGAATAACAATTGTCATTTAACCTACACTTTTTTTTTTCTAGACCGCACTGGAATAAATTGTCTTTTGGGCAAAGCCCAGAAAAGTCTGGGCAAATTCCAGATGGCTGTTTAGGAACAGAGTGAGCCCACAAGAAATAATCTTTCCATAAGATAACATGTTGATATGCCTTGCTGTGCTTAAAATTAAATAAAAAAAAAGTTCTGAGAAATACCTTCTCTCCAAAACTTTGTATTTGCAGATGGGTTTTGAGCCAGAGCCTTCGGAGGTCTGGTTGAAATGGTGGAAGACTAGTTTCGTAGTTCTCAAAGTTGCATAGTAATCCTGACATATTTGGTGACGTGCAAACACCAGAGGGTTTTATATAGTCAACTTTAGGGATCTAAATTTAGGAATTGAATCCTTCTGTACAAGTCAGTGAAACTTAAAGGCAGCTCAGAGTGTTTTCCTCTACTGGCTATAAATGGAGCACAGGGAGAGTGACTTTGTATCTTACATATCTACGGTGCGGCACCTAAAATAGATGGCATGAATAATCCCTAAAATGAATACCAGTGTGCAAGAATGTAGTCATGAAACTTAATCCAATTATCTCTCTGACAGTTATGTCCCATTCTGCTTCCCAGGACTGATGTTGAGCCGTATGCTTTCTTTAGACCTACTTCTGTACGCATGGCAAGAAGCTCACAGAGCGCTTTCCCTCCAACCTCCCTGCTAATAATGATGCTGTATAAAGCAAAAGGTGTAATGCCCCAAATAACAGTAACTACCTCAGGTCAAGAAGGTCACATTAAAATCCCTTTGGCTCCAAGACCTGCAAATGTAGGTTGTCACCAAAGTACTCAGCCGCCTAGCTATCAGGTGCCTGAGGATACTTGCCTAATTCACATTTTGCTAGGCTAACTAGAAAAGTTACTAAGATTAGGATTTCATTGTTCTTTTTCTGTTTCTTTCAAATGCTGCGTGGTCACTTTAGCATATGCACCCAGACCACACTGCATTTTTGCCTTACAGCCCTCAGAAGTGCCGTGGCTGGCCAGGCATGCCTTTATAATCTCCACACAGCCTTACCGGTATCAGCGGCGCTGTGATGGCGCAGTAATTCAGCTGCACAGTGCAGGTCTCGGCACAGGGTTAGAGAAATTACATTGAAGGTGAAAGGGGGAGGGAAAAACCTGCTAGCAGGAACTGGCTGGAAGCAAATGTTCATTTTAGCCACACAGATGTCTAGTCAGGAAAAGCATTTGTATGCAAAGATCTGAAATAATGACGGGTCCTTTTAAAACAATAGAAATGGCAGATGTGGACCTCCAATGTGGAAAGCTGTAGGTGGGTAGGTGGAATTGAATTTAGGCAGTGTGTATGTCTCTTTAAATGAGAAGACAGTGCCTTTGTGTATATAGGGCATCTAAAGTCCATTCATCATTTTTTTAATCCTTTCAGAAATGACTTATTGCCCGGGAAAAGCAAACAGAGCGACAGATTCCATCTTAGTTTAAAAATGTGTGACCTGGGGTGAATTTTGGGAGATAGGATTGTCACAAGATGTTCCACTAATATTATTATTTCCATTACGGGAGTGTCCAGGGGCCCAAGCCTTAGGGATGGCATTCAAAGGCACTCCAGGGTGACTTAGGAACAGAAGTCTGGTGCTTGCTTGTGATTTTAAACATACATATACACCATAAAGGAACAATCATTGTGTACTGTATTGAATATTTATAGGTGTACTGTAGCTAGTTCTTCTTTGCTTTAGAAGCAGGTGGGTTTGTGGACTAAAGCCTATTAAGTCCCTAAAGGTTATATAAGGAAAGACTCAAATTCTTTGTACAGGAATCCACACCTCTACTGAGAATATGTCATGGCTCCACCAAATAAAAGCTAAAAATTATTTCTCTGTGCAACGTGAAAAAAACCCACATCATGTAGGATATGAATCCTACACTGAAATTGGTACTGGAGCTACTGGCAAGCTGAGAGAGTGTGACTGCTGTTTTGCAGTTGCAGAAGGGATATAGTTTATATCACTTGGCACTTTGAAAATCCTACTTTGAGCACCTATGGGTGATGAACACACAAATTGTCCCCTTTTGGAACAATTTAGTATGGTATTTAGATGTTGCACATTGAGGAAAGAAGAGGGTTTTTTTCTTCAGTTCTTAGCTGCAGGGACCTCAGCTCTATACTTGGAGCTACGCTGCAGTTTTTTGTTAGCTGTAAGGGATCTGAAGACCACTGCTCAGAGACAACAGGCTGAAAAACGCTGGTTTAAGGATGTTTGCTTAGTGGGTTGTGATTACATTAATTACAAACCATGAATCACGGGCCTCTTTTTCCTGCATTTGTAAGATTAAAGTAGGCTATATAAATAACAGTCATTACAGGGTTTTTAAGTGGACGACCATTCTCGCTTCCAGTAGCAAATTCGGAGAGCTCATTATCTTTATATTTCCACTAATGGGAGGGACACTGCATTTTACTGTTATAGATACAGCACTTCAGGTTTTTTTGCTTTTGTGTCAGTGCTACTGTTTCCCACTGCAGTGAGCTACAATGGATAGAGTCACAGCAAACACGAATATTGTGTCCAGCCCTGGACTTTCCAGTGAGCCCTTAAGAAGGTATCTAAGAATACTTGAGCATTAGGCAAAATATGAAGTATATAAGCTTGGGTCCAGGCTGGTTAAAAACACTTTGCATTCAGTTTGGAATTGGAAACTAAAGCAGAAGTAGTAGTTGTCAGCAAACCTACAGCTCATTTCTATACTCTTGGAGTATCTCACCTCTGCAAGAGCTCCCTGGTGGGGCACTAACCAGCCTGCATTTTGGGGTAACACATTCTAGACTAAAACCCTCTGGAGGAGACAAAGGCAACCCAACTGCCTTAGATCATGGGACTACTGAGAGTCCTCCAAGGCCACCTTTTTCTCTTAGACCCCTTAGTCTTGCGGGAGCATAACTTCACCTTTTCAATGAGTTTATTTTGCACCAAAAGAAGTTTCTTTTACATTAAACCTCAGAAGGCAGTTGTGTAACTAGACTGAATGTTTGTGCGCTAGTCCTAGTTTTGCTGCTTCTACACTACCAGACTGGATTGGAGCAATGTATTTTCAGGATGCCAAGTTCTTTATGTCAGACCTCTAGCTTCATGATTTTACCTCTAAAACATGAAATCTACTTTGTTTTCCATGACTGTTTCCCTTTGGCTGTGTGACCAAACACTATGAAATAGAGGTCCTGATTGAGGAGACTATGTCTCCCCCTTCGCATGAAGCTTCTTTCTGTTACTCAGTGTTGATGCTCATGATCACTCTTGGTTTCCTGGCCTAACTTCTGAGGATATCCCGCTTTTTACCCCACCTAATTCTGGCTTGGTTTTGGAGAAAATGCATTTTAAGAGGGATGCGTGTACTGGGTATTTTCTATTTTCCTCGGCAAAGATGGAATCTTGTGTTGACCACCTCTGCAGACAAGAATGATTAGATATAGACATACAGAAATATTCCTGGCTGTTCACATAAGAAATCTAAGAGTATAGAAAACCATGATTCATAATATCAAACTGGAATTGTATAGTGTCAGTGTCCAATTATTACGATCTAGGGTACTATGACTCACCTTCAAATCTGAGTTGAAGTTCAAAGGAGAATTTGAGTTTCCCCTAGGTGGTATTAAATCACCAGAAATGGCAATGGATGTCAAATCTGGTTTGCCACATGCTACCATGGGGTATTGCAGGCAGTGACCACATTTATCTTATGCTGCATTATGTCTCTGTTTGGGTACACTATTACATACCTAACTTAAAGTAAGTCCTACGTTGTTTTCCAGTTACTGAATTAGTCTTCTTGGCAGAATCAGGATGGAAAATGATTGCTTCTCCTCTAGGCAACTAACACAGCCATGCAATGAATTTTCTTATTCACTCCCAGTGCAGAGAACTTGACATAGTTTCATGGGATGCACTGAATAAGTAATGTTAATATTGCTGTGTTTACTCCTGGAGACGATTTTTGCTCTTGGTAAATTGATTCTCATTTATTCTGTGAATGCAAAATGAACAGTTGTACTAAACGCGATAGTTTCTCTAGCCTGCAGAGGAAAGGTGGCTATAATCTATTTCTTTCCCTGTTTTTCAAGCTGTGTGTACACTCAGGTGACTTGCAGAGTTGTTGGACTTCCAGCTTGGTGTTAGAAACCAGGTGGCTTCCAAAATTGGGGAATTTAGATGCCACTGGGTACCCCCGCAAATTTCAGTGCCTGTGCCTGAGAAATGTTAACAAATGACACCCTTCCTCCCCAATTTGTACATACCCTTTTCAGTAGTGACAGGAACATGTAGCGTTGATGATCCATTTGCAGAGACTCTTTCTTTGCCATACCTTAATTAGACTTTCAAGAGGTTTTAGGACATAATGAACATAAGAGGTGCAGATATCCTTCTCTCAATTTTATCAATGAACTCTGCAGTCCAATTGTAACTTCTTCCAAGTCTTCTTTTCTGCAGGTTAGGATACTGATGCCTCTCGCCTTTCCTCAGCCTTCATTTTTTCCCCCCAAAGTAGCAGACAATAGAGGTGCAGACAGAGGAGAAAGCCACGGATTTCTGGAAATTGTTGAAACAAACTGTTTCCATTCAGCATTCTGCATTAGATTTCTGTGTCTTGAGTGGGCAGTCATGTAAATCAGATGGCAGGTTCCAGCCAAGACCCAGCTGGCAAGGTATAAGTTTTCCAGTATAACTGGGAACTCTGGGCTCTTTGGCTGCCAACAGTCCACCTCCATTAAGCTGACTTGCTGAGTTAGCTGCTAATTGGCTCTATGCAATTAACTTCCAATGCTCATAATCACTGTGATGGCTAAGGTACTTGTAAAACTGATGAATTCATATGTGTGATCTCTCTGAAGTGCAGAAATATTACAAGTACCATTTTCCAGATTAAAAGCTGGAACTGAGACAATTATCTCTTAATATTGTTCTACATGATAATTTTGGTAATGGTGTTATTATATTAAGCTTTTGTACAGATCAGGGAGTAACAAGTCATCTTCATTTCTTCAAGTCACATAGACAAGGAAGAAAAATATTGAAGGACAGGCATAGTTCATTAAAGCAGTCAGTGCCTTAATGGTTTTATTGTAGGGAAAAAATAAAAAAGAAGAAAGGAAGGACAACTTCTGATGTGTTTGTTCATGTTTAGCTGTTGTAGTAGTAAATCTAGATGCACCTATTTAGTGCATTTAACTAGCAGACTAGTTTGCAGACTCTGCCTTCAGTCTTCTTAACCAAAGCCATCCCAAAAGTTGGTGGCTGAGCCCAGCTGGTTTTACTCCCACAAGCATGCTCTCTCTGGGCAGAAGCAGCACAGAAAATAAACACTCCTTGCTTCAGCAGGGTCCATTTCCACCTATTTGCTCACATAACCCTCTTGTAGCAAGTTTTCAGCATACTGGCTTGTTACTAAACACTGAACAAAATGAATGCAGCTGCTTAAGGACCAAGGACTCTTGTGGTCCAGCTTGGGAGCCACTGAACGTGGTGGCAGTGATGATATAAAGAGATGGTTTTAAAAATACCTCCTTCTCTTTTTAATGCTTTCTCAAGCCATCCCTAAGGATTTGGTATTATATCATAATATAGACTACAGTTAAATATTTTTACAGTTTGACTTTTGGTTTGCTGTTTATATGTAAGCTAATATAGAAGTTAGCTGATGTTCTTTCAATTTTCTTTCTTCACTACCACCACAGCCATACTGAAGTGAGCATGTATTTGCAACCAATTCCATCAGCCTATGGCTTAAAACTGGGCATGTGGTAAAGTGCCTACATGTATTTCTCGCCCTAACAATGGACAAAATCTAACACTGTTCTTAAGGCACTGATTTCTGCTAGATGTTGGAACAGAAAGAGAAACTCACAGGGCTAATGGTCATGACATTTCCAGCTCCAAATTCTCAGATGTTAATGTTGGAGGTAAAAACCTCAATAAACTATGAACTTTTGGTCATTAAATGGAACTTAAATACATTCCTCTGTGAGTAGTAGTTAAAGCTGGATGAAGAATAATGAGAAGCAAAATACTTTTCAGCAGAGTTTTTTAATGTATGCTTGATTGGTTTTAGAATTGGTCAAATAACAACCGTTTTTATTGAATGGACTGTTTGGCCAATAAATGACATTCCTTGTCCAATGCTACTCAAATAATTGTGTTTTATACATGCTCACATCTGCTGCTTTTACATTTTGATAGCGGAGTTAAGAAGGCCTTCATTTGGTAGAGCTGGGTGAAGTGATATAAATGTGTGGACAAAGCATCTTTTCTGAAAACAACTATATTTCACTTGAAAATTTCCAGCATGATACAACGCCTGTGAATCCACCCATCTGTCAGACCCCACTCTTTGATCTTGAACCACTCGGTGAATTTAGTCAGAGGCAAATATCTTAAAGACACAAAGACTCTGAAGTTATGTGAAATGGCACCAGGTAAGGGGTGATGTGAGAGGCTTCCTGCCAGGAGAGATAGCTACCCCAGGAGCATAACTTGTGCTAAACTCAGAAGAAATCTATTTGGGAGAAAGTGTTTAGAAATACCCTCCTCACAGGGTAATCTTCAGAGCTTACACTTTCTGAGAAAATAAATTGCCTTGGAGATAGAAATCTGTAGGAAACCTAGCTTTAGTTTCAGTCTTCACAGACAAGCTTGGTTCTAAGAAAAACATTTTTACAAAAAAGGAATATGGCCGAAAGCAAACTGAACACAAGGAAAACACAACACTATTCCTCCTTGTTAAATTAGCTGATGCTCAGTGATTAGTACTATTGTTCAACTCAGCTGTTAACTCTTAGCAGATTTCCTAGTGCTTAATTCCCAGATAATTTCAAAGAGATTTATGCATGAGCTGGGAGTTAAGCACAAACTTAAATGTGGTACTGACACAGGCATCGTATAGGCATATATTTAACACAAAATATTCTGAATCCCAGCTTCAGCAATATCTTTAAGGACACTGAAGCTGAAGGGATTGCTCGCATTCCTAAGGACCCCTGCAGCCTTGAGCACCACGTTGAATTATGGTGTAGTAAGGGATCAGCATGAGTCTTATCTCTGAATTTGCCGAGTGGGTTGAAACACTGAATTCTGGCGGTGCTGAAAGAAGCCTCAATCAGTTAGTTACTTCTCTTCTGCATCTGGCTTGGCAACCAGTCAACGAGAACAACAGCGCTCATTTCCTATTCATGTATTATGCACAATTTGCTTTGAATACCTTGTTTATTCTAATGTGAAGGCTATATTTTAATTTCATTTTGATACTACATTAGTGGGAAGATGTGAGAATTGAGGACACTACTCAACTATTCAGCCACAGATCAATAGACAAAAAGTTTTTAAATGGCTTTGAAATGCCTGCATTGATAAAGCTATATCCATTATTCTTCTCCCTGCTACTGGGGCAGAAATAATAAATATTTCAAGAATCTCAGAATAGATGGAAGTAGTAATATTGACTAAGCAGAAACTGTTTGCCAGGAGATTAAGCTTTAGTTGGTAGGATTTAAATATGCCTGGCATGTCAAAGCAATGTGACAAGCCAGTGTTTTCATAATGTTCTCCGTCTACCTCATAACTTGTTGTGAAAGGATGATGACTGTTGCCAGCTTGCTTTGTTCTTATTAATATTTTTGAAGATAAGAAAGTGAAATGGCTCTATTTCAGGAATTAAGTCATTTTTTGGTGCCAAAATACTGACAGGAACTCTTGGTGCGGGAAGATAAATTAGAGTTCTGACTCCTGCATCACAAAAAAGAAGTCAGCATCGCTTGAAAGGAGCCTTGCTGTTCAAGCTGGTGTTACTTCTTTTAACATTGCAGATGTGAATGTCAAGAGAGTTTTCTGTGTGAATTTCTGTAATATGAAATGGAACAGGCTGTTGAACTCAGGCACTTTGAAGCTCTGAGTTTAAAATTCAGGGATAATTTTAGGGAAGGGGAGGTCAGAAGAATCCCCAAGTGAAACACGTGGACAATATTGTAACGTCAGTGGTATAGCACTATTTGCTGCCCACGTCTAATGGGATATTTGCCTTGTTGTCTTTGCCACTGATTATTCCAGCTCCCTCAAAACTGCACTTGCAATGCTTTACTCTCCCTTCATGCAGATGGTATTTGAACCCCTACTGAATAACTCTCTATTCACCTCCACTCTAATCCAAAAAGCCAGCCTTTCCTCTGATTCCAAAATGGCAAAACTCCCACCTGGGGCCTTACCCAGTGCAGCAACAGCAGTAGCCTCCTAGTATACCTCACATGGACCAGCCTTCTCCTGGGCTATCCTGGTCCAGACATTTCTGTCCGTTTCTTGTTTTATTCCTTTGACCTGGACACCCATGTCTTTATGCTGATTCTTTCTCTGCTGCAGTAAATACATTTGTTTTCTTACTAGGACAAGACCCTTTGCTGTTTTGTTGAGCTCTTCCTCTTAGGACCCATCTTCTATCACCATGCTGCTGTATGCACCACCTGTGCCTTTGCTCTGGCAGCGAGCCCAGTTGTTATGCCCTCTATACCATGGACACACAGGGTCATTTTCCATTCTCCTCTCTTCCAAAGCCCTTCTTGTGATGGTTGTCCCCGATACTCTGCTTGCTGATGATGGTAGGTAAAAAATGGATGGTGTCCATCTAGGGCTTCAGTTGTGAAGACCTCTTCTGCTCTTTGCCTGTACTACTGCTTGGCTGCCTACCTTTTACCATCTTCCGTATATTCACCCGGGATTGGGAGCTCCCTGAGAAGAGGCTGGCTATTTTGAAACTCCTGTGAACACTGTAATGCTTGATCTGTGACCGATGCTTCCAAACTGTGCTGTGAGGCTGTATCAACAACCTGATGGGAAATACCGCTGGCACATGAAGGAAGTGACATAAAAGTCACGACCAAGATAAGAAGTGAAACGGTTTATTATGAAATACAGGCAAATAGGAAAACCAACCATCAGCACTTCAGAAAAGGAGTCACTGTAAACCTTCATCTCCTCACCTTGCAATAAGCTTTACATCACCCATAGTTACAGGCCTGTCCCTTTGCATCGCTTTGCACACCTTGGTCTAACTGTTTCAGCTGATGGTAGTTCTTCCAGTGGCACAAGCTCTGGGTCAGACACGGTTGAGACGGTGAGCTGGAGTTCATTAATTTGCAAAGTACGCATGTTGAAAATTGGGGAGTGTAGTCCTTTGCTTTTCCAGTTTAAAAAGAGATAAAACAGACGTCAAAGGAGGATGCAATATTGCTGGAAAATCACATATTAAGTAGCTCTTTAGTGGAAAACTGCTGAAATTCCTAACATATCTTACAAAAAAAGCAACAGAAAGCGTATAAATATATCCTATATACACAAGCAATACAACACAGCTGCCTTGTAAGCAGGGATTAGTAGCAGGACACTGTTATAGAAACAGCACATATTTTCCCTTGGGAAACATAAATCCCCACAAATTTAGTCCATTCAAGGCCACAGGGAAACAATGTGCTGTTTATGCTTTTGTTTCCTAGTTGCTGAGATTGATATTTTACAAACCAGGTTTCTGTACATTTTCCATTTTGTTTAAAAACTACAAAGTTCTTGGTTCAGCTTCCTTTTTTCCATTCAAAAAAATTAGCTAAATGCATTCCTCCCACATTTTTATATTTCTCTTACTTGGTTAAACCAGACAACACAAAGTTATTTTCACTCTTCAATGCAAAGGCATAATTGATGGAGCAATACCATTACAAAGTACTTCAGAAAGGGTTTTAGCAGAAAAACACAAGAGATTCATCTTAAACTAGTTAAATTTAAAGAGTTCCGTGACAACAGCTGGGTACATAACTTCTGGGAAATGTGGATGCAAATTCAGACTGGAAGATAAGATTCAGTGAAATCAATGAGTTGCAGCTGCTGCATCTGACACAGACACTAACTACTACATCTAGCAACATCTCTTTAGATCAGAGGCAGACTGAGCCCTAAAATAAGCAGCCATCCATCTGTCTTATGGCAAGCTGCAGCTGGACATTAGGTGGCAACTGAATTCTCCACCACTCAACTTGTATTTTCTGATTTGCCATTTTAATAGTGATTCCTGTGCAGTTCAGATGCCCTTTCCCCTCCCATATGCTACCTGTAATTGCCAACTGTGTAACGAAGAAGGTCATTCTGGATTTCCGCTTCCTCCTCCAGGTAGAGAAGAGCACGATGGCGTTTCCAGCAATTGTGACAATAAAGAGAATCCAAAGAGTCACCAGCTGCTCTGTCTGCATGGGAGACAAGGAAAAAAAGTGTATCGGTAGGTGCGTGGGTAGCGACTTGGGTTAAACTGGTCAGTTATCCTAGGACAAATGAGATGAGAATGGAAAAAAGGAGTGAAATGTGAGTTTTTCCAATTGATTTCAATCATTTAGTCTAAAAGATATTCTTGCTCTTTCAGAAAATACTTAACATGCATCGCTGCTGTTGATGTTCATTCCAGTTTGATTTGCAGTGGCTGTATATTACTTCTATCTTCACAAAACCACTAGCAGCGTCTGCGTTCGGCACTTAACACTAAAATGAGAGACAGCCCTCAGCCTTCCCGCGTTGCTCCAGCAAGCTGTGAAATAACCAGCTGCCTTACTTCATAAGGAATATTGATAGATGGACTCCTTTGGAGAAATGGGGGAAATAAATACTTCTTCCCAGCTCTAGTCAGTCTGGGTCACCCACGAGCCCTACGAAATGCAGACATCCACTCCATGATCTAGATGCGCACCAAGACTGAAAAGAAAGCATGACCCCACTGTAAGGAAAAGTAAAATTGTGTAGCGAGCGATACGTGATGACAAAACGTCCCCTAGTGGTAGTGTGTACAAAGAAAAGCAAGCAAAGAAAAAAGCTGTTCACGTTCTCAAAGCACCAGGATCCTCTGGCTGCAAGAACAAGGATGTACATATCCACGTTTGCTTGTTTTTGTGAGAGCACGCCCAATCTTCTCCCTCCTTTTGGCCTACCAAAACCCATTTGGTCCTCTCTAGGTGCAGGATAGTCACTTTTCAGCAGCCACTCTCTAGGTTTCCCCTCGCCACATGAGACTGTGGTTTGTGTTTTCTCCAGAGCAGCCAGCCAGCTCTGAGCCCGAGAAGCACCGAGACTGGTGAGCATAGAGTCAGCTTGGAGAAATTATTCTGCATTTCTGCAAAATTCTCAGTTGTAAAAACCTGTCCTGTGTAAAGCTGTTTGTAGTGGCATGGGGGAAAATGGTTCTGCCACTCTTCTGCAAAGTCAAGTAGAAGAGGGGACTTTTTGCAGTAACAGGTTTGAAGGGCATAGAGCAGGGATGCTCAGGAGAAAAGAAATCCTAATGTATCCAGCTGCAATAATATACACATTATTATTAGGTTCAAAGAGAGAAAAAACCAACCAACATATATGGCACAGCAGAACTGGTAGACAGAAAGGTAAACCCAATTTCCATAAGGGACCCCTCTCCCAGAGCCTGCTGCTCCCAAGCAGACCCCTGCCTTTGATGTTTCAGGAGGAGACTGTCTGTATGAATGAAATACAGCAGCCCCTTCACCCCCTGCTCTGCCTTCTTGTGGCTTTCCAATGCTCCAGATGCACTGGTCTCCTGGATTCACACCCTAGCAACTGGGATGGGTTTTGGGTTATGTCAGTGCAGTCATTTGGGATCTTCCAGTTCCTGGCACCAAACCCATAATGTGGGAGCAAGTGGGAAATGGAGGAGATGGGTAAGGGCTGGAGCTGAAGAGGGATCCCAGCAGAAGTGACCCCAAGGCACTGTCCTGAGCAAGCAGGGGGAAGGAGACTGCCAGTGAGACCCGTGCCTACCTGACTGGGCTGATGACGGAGCAGAAGGAGGGGAGAGCACTTCTTAAAAGCATTTGGCAGCTGCTAACCCATGGCTTTGTCATGGATGATCAGAAACCAGGGCTCCTGCTGCCTGCAAAGAGAAAACGGCTCAGTTGTGAGCGTGGGGAGGGAAGGTGAAATGGTGGGAAAGGAGAAACGGCAAGGAGCTTCTCACTCTGCCATGAGCTCTAGTGCCTCCTCAGCTCTTAGCCCCCTCACAGCCAGCAGCCATGGTCCCTCCTCTGCTGGGGAGCTACTTGTGGGAACCAGCCTCAGCTTTGCTCCGGGTAGGTAGCCATGCTGCCCTGTGGGTTACGCGGGCGTGCAGGCAAGGCAAGCAGTGTATGAGCCACCTGAGGCTGCGCTCTGTGCCTGAGCCCAGAGCTCAGCTTAAGCATACAATGACTGCTGTGTTTAGATGGTTTCACTTTTCCCAGCATGATAACTTGCCAGCATAATGTATAATTTGGGTCATCTCACCTAACTTTAAAGCTCTAAAGAGAGACAAGTACTCTAAATTGTCATAGTGCAGTCTAGATAATAGCAGTGTCTCAGAGATGAGTCACCATTCATCTCACCTACTTCAGGGTGGCCTGTATCCACTGATTATAGTGACCTAGATGAGACAACTTGTGTGGGCTGGATGCTTAGCTTTTAGACAAAAAACCTCCACCCTTTTTGGGTGTTTGCAAATCTCTTTAATTTCTTGGAAACAAATTCCCTTCAAAATGGGTGGCAGAGACATAGTGGAACTATTTTTATGGGGACGCTTTGCTTTGTACAGGAATTGGAAGGAAGTGTCCTTTTGGAAGGTAATTAAAATTAAAAAAGGTAAGATTTCACGTCACTTTTGTCCTTGAAATCAGTGGGTTCTCCTCAGGGTTTGATTTGCCTTCCATTTCAGAAAGGATCTTTCACATGTGAAGAAAACCGAGGGGCAAGATTTTTTCCCATTTTCTCTGGTATAAAATCAGGAGAGCATTTTCTTGAAAGAAATTCTGTATTCCTATATTGTACTGATAGGGGTATGAACAGAACAAGGATGTGACATGCAAACCTACTTACGATTCCTGCAGAAGAAATAGCTATGGAGCAACAGAGACTGTTAGAGGGGTGTTTCCCCACCATAGGGGTGCAGCACATACAGTCAGTTTAAATCCCCTCCTGCCAAGTTAAAAAGCGGTGCTTAACAGTTAAGCAATTTTAGGCTCAGCCTCTATGGAAATATACAATTAAATCAGCTAAAAAGATAACCTAAAAGGCGCAAAAGCTGAATATAGGAGAGGTGAGTTTGAAAGCCCATAGACAAAGGAATAAAGCCAAAGTTTCTATTAATCTATTTGTGGTAGCTGCCATTCAGAGAGAGAGAAGAGAAAAATATCTTATTCTTGGGGATTAAGGAGCTATAATAATAGGGAACTTAAATCACTGCAGCCTCTCTCAGTCTGTTAGCTTGCAGAATGAAAACTTCTGTGGTTATTAATGGGATGCCCACCGTGATAAAGGCCTTCATAGACACTAGGTTTAGAATTCAAAATGATCTTGATGAATTGGAAACAGGGGTTGGAAAAAAACCCCAAGATGCTGTTCAACAAAGCAGAGGTGCAGCACTTCACAGTGCAGTGGGCGTGATCACATCAGGTTGGGCGAGCCTTCAAAACATGCCCCCCACATGCAGCACAGAAAGTGCCCCACAAGTGGAACAGGATTTAATAACATCACCCTATCACGAGAGTGATAACCACCATCACAGGATTGACACTAGCCTTGTGTGCCTCTGCTCTAATCCTTCCACTGTACCCAACAGCTGTACTATGCCCACTCCTGGGTGCCATGCTTCAAGAGGCACAAAGCAGTGAGTTGACAGCAGGCTAGAGGATATAGCCAGGCAAAAGACTTAATGAATTAAGTTGCTTAATCTAGTAAAAAGCAAACTGCAGGAAAATATGAACATAGTCTTGAAGACACAAAGAGACTGATGTAAAAAAGGAAAGGCATAGTCTCTTCTTCAGATCCACTGCAGAGTGGCTGAAAATCAGTGAACAAAAACTACAGAATTCAGGCTGATCGTTTTAAAAACTTGACTTAAAAATATACCATATATATATATAGATTGATTGAGTCAGTGAAACCTCCATCTGTGAAGGTCTTAAAAATAGTTTTTAGATTAGAGACATAGATGATTGATCCCTGAACTTCACTCCAGCTGCATTTTCCATAATTTTGTTTTATTCATCACCTTAAGGTTGTTTAGACATAGAGGTGTTTCATGCCTTGTTTGTCCATCAAGCAAAAATCCTCTTTTTCTAACAATCCTCAGCAAGGTGATTTAGAAAAAAACATTGTTTAATAACGTGTTGCATAGACATCAGAGGCATTCTGGATAAAAAGACAGATAAGAACATCTCCTAAACACCTGTGTAGGAGCTTTTGGCAAGGGCTCCTTTTGCAGTGGGCATTGCTAACTGCATTACATGAGAATGCTGTGAGGGAGACTGGTGTCATACACCAGCTCTTCTAGACTAGAAAAACTAAAGATGCTGGTAACTTCATTAATGTCATAAAACAAAACAAAGTCAAGAGGATTTCCTTGGTTTGACTATAACCATTGTATGCACTACTATTCCACAAGACTGCTGGGTTTGGAGCATGGAAGTGCTTGACATCTGGAGCGCATATTCATGTTTTGCTAATTTGTTTAAAGATTAAAACCAGCTTTAGTCAATGAAGCAAGCCTCTTCATGGGTGAAATTTAAGCCAGAAAACCTGTCTGAAGATTGTGTGCATTTTCCTTTGCTTGTAGAAGAGGTTTGTCATTTTGTTTCTCTGACAAAATTTCTGAATCCATAGGCTGCAGTAAGTCTATCAAGAGGTGTACCCTTCAGACAAAGATCATCCTTGTGAGCAGCTTTAATCAAGACCCCAGTAAAGGTTCAGCATCAATGGACAAAGCAAGTTTGTACTTGAACAGGAACCCAACGTGAAACACTTTTGTTCTAGCTGCTGAGGCTGGTTGGGAAACAGCTGGGAAAAAACAGGTTGCCAGGTAAGTAATGAGCAAATAAACAGCAAAAGAGAGGGAGAGGTACTCTGTTCCTGATGTGTCTGGCTGGCCTTTTAATGTGAGGAGAGGAGGCCTACAGAGAATTCATGTCCTTACTGACCTGGTGCCTTCCTGCTCCATGTCCTTGGACACCTGGGTGAAGAAGAGGCGCTGATCCCTCATATCACAGGTCAGGAGCTGCTTAAGTCTCTGAACAGCTTCTTCTTGCTGGCTGATTAAATTCTGGAAATATGCAAATGGTCTTCCTGCTTGCCTTTGGTATATTTTAAAAATTATGTTTCTAGCATAGCCTACTGCAGCAATTGAGATTGTAAGAAAGATGTAATCATAGAGCAAGCCAAACAATTCTGAAAGGATGTTCTTAACACATAAGAAGAACACATAAATCTCCTTGCTAAATTGGGGAACTGTCATGCTCATGGTCAGATTCACCACTAGCAGATTTCTTAAGGGAGGGGAAAAAAAAAAGAAAAATCTTTTCTTACCCTCTGAAGTAATCACTTTAATTGCAGGCCTTGCAAGAAAATGGAGGAGCCTAGATCTGCATTTTTTGGACCTTGTTGTGGAAGGTCTGGAGTCTTGAACTTTCACTACTGAAAATTTTCAGGACAGATTTGCTATTTTAACAGCCCATATTTAGAATGGAACAAAAGAAAAACCACCACCACGCCCCCACCCAAAAAAAACCCCAACAACCAAACGAGGAAGCTTAGCTTTCCTGAGGTAGCCAGGTGCCATGCAGCTTGACTGATTCCAGTCAGGGATTTATAGTCTGTTTACTTCTATGGCAAATTGCACTTTGGACTGCAACACTGGAAGAAATCAAAGACAGACAGTCATTGGCACAATTTAATTAAGGACTCTTAAAAGTACTGGCACAACCTCTGACATAATTTATAAAATTTTTAAAAATAAATAAACAAAGCAAAAATCAAGAAACCCCCCCTCTGTCTCATACTGTGAGATTTCTCCACAGCAGAAACCCTAGAGGAGCCTTGTGGGGTCTAACTGGTGCCTACAGTTATCTAACAGGAGGGTGCAGAGAAGATGGAGCCAGGTTCTTCTTGGATGTGCACATTGAAAGGTCTGGAGGCCACAAGTAAGAGCTGTAACACAGGACATTTGGATTAGGTATTAAGAAAACAGTGTTCATCCTGAGGGTGGTCAAATACTGGATGGGAGCCCAGAGCGGCTGTGGGATCTCCATCCCCGGAGATACTCAAAACTTGAGTGGGTGCTGCCCTGAGCAAGCTGGCACAGTCTGAATTTGCTTTTGAGTGGTTGGTACAGGTGACCTCCAGAAGTCCTTCCCTACCTGAATTATTATGCACGCACAAGTATGCATAAGACCTAAAAAGTGCTTTTACAGATGTAATCAGATGAGCGCCTTGCACAAGTTGTGTATTACTTATTGTATCATAAAAACATGAACAACTCATCTTTGTGGGAAACATGTAAATTAAAGTTCACTCTGCAAGTAAAGAGTATGGGTGTAAAGGCTACTGGCATAGAAATGACACAAACATATTAGTCTTAGGAAAAAGGTCTTTAAAAGTGTAAAATGGCATTTGTCTTATGCTTACATGGAGGCCTAAGATGAAGAATTTCTGCCAGGGTGTGGCTAGCTTAAACCATGAGAAGTAAAGCGTGATGCCATTGAAGGGATCATGACTATTGTTACTTTTATCAGCTACGCAATAAAGGTTCTTTAATACATAAAAAAGAACGAACTTGCTTAAAGTGCCAACTGGAAACAACCATATTTCTTCTTGTATTGAAACTTTCAACACAAGTTGGGTTGTGGGGAAAAAAACCCCACCAAACCTAACAGAAATCTGCTTAAAGATAAGCTGTAGGTGCATTACACATACGTTAGTTTTAGGTAGCAGTTCTGACTGTCGGAGGGAATAAAGTAAGAGGCACCAAATATCTTACAAAAAGAGGGACAGTGGATGGAATTCTCAGGCTAGAAGTAAGCTTCATACAGTAAATGTTAGTCACCTGAATGTGAAAGTTCAGATGATGAATTCAAGCCACCTCCTAGTGCTCAAGAAAAGCTGCAAAAATGGCTGGATCACTCGATTTGCTGGTAGCCCTTGTCTCAGTAAGCAAGAAACACACTAACATCTGGGAAGATCACCAAAATCTTCCGCCCTAGCTGTCACAAGGAGCAGCAATTGTGCTGGCCACCCCTGTAATACAAGCGCATTTTGAAAGAACGTTCTCCATCTAGCAAGGCAAAACTGTGAAGATATTTCTATACAGCGTCCACACAAGTTGCTCCTGAAAATTTTGGGAAAGCAATTTGATTGACACTAAAAAGCCCTGGGAAAACTTATGTGAATATAAGAAAGACTGAGAAAAGAGAAAGTTCAAAGCTATGTTTTATATTTTGTCTTTGAAAGTGCTACCACTAGGACTGAATTTAACAGGAACACACTTCGGCAGGCAACAAGCCCTCTAGGAGTTGATTTCTGCTTTTTTAATTAGTGTGGTCTGGGAAGGAACCTGATACAAACTGCATAACTACTGGTTCAGCCCCAGGTTTGCCTCTGTGACTGCTGCTTTCTTCGTTCAATAGCACTGGTCATGCCTGAGAGTTTTCATACCTCCGGCACAGAGGCTGCCTTACTGAGATGCTTTCTCACAGGCTGTGTGTGTTACCCGTCCAGCACAAGGCTCCAGGTCATTCTGGAGATCCTGGGATGCGTTGCCACATGAAGCCTTTGCAACATGCCAGAGATGCTGGCAGCAGTCACTTCCCCACGGGTCCTTGTGGCTGGAAGAAGGGCAGCGCTGGAAGGGACCCAAGTTGATGCTTTCTATTCTGCTGAACCTGAGAAGCAGTTTTACATGAACTTGTGTCTATATGGTATTGCATTCATAGTCTGTGTAGTTAATGTGTTATATAGAGGAAAAAAATCTATAATATTTGCTCCTTTTTAGACTTAGGGAAACAGACAAGCTGAGGAAGCCTTCTCACTACATCAGGACACTTTCTCATGGAAAGGGGTAATTATGTTATTAAGGTTACTTTTTGAAATCTAGCAAAACTGTATCTATCTTCTTTGTGAATCCCCAGTTTTTTAAAAACGTATTTCTTAGCTCTGACTTCACCATCACGGATGAGTCAGGGTCCTTTCAGCGCACAACATTTAATGCATGTGAATTACTGTGATCTTTCCCAGCTCAAATAACAGACAAACAAACCACCCCTCACCCTGCCCTAAAATCTTCCGTAGGTGTGACTGGGATAGAAGGGAATATTTTCAGTTAATAATAAATGGTAACAATTCAATTTTACTAGCAGATAGTTCACATTTACCACGCTACTGTGTTTGGCACAAGATGAATAATTAATGGAGACAGTACTGTTCAGTTATTGCGGGACTTTTTTACCCATTGCACCCTAGGAAACTTCCACAGAATTAGACAAACAGATATCCCTGATTTTAATGCCATCAGGAAAGATACATTTTTCATGGTCTACCTATCTATTTTTTCCTAGAACATTTTCAACATGGGGAGATAACATTAGGTCACTCAATGGTATCTCCATAATTGTATGATAATAATAGCTCTATTTAAAACTGTGAAACACTGTTCTTAATCACAAAAAGGGGTAAAATTATTAAGTATGCCTAATCTTTTCAATGAAAACATCCTTAAAAACTGGAGAGATTAACACTTTCTAGGCATATTTACTTAGGAGAGGCAGACAGATGCAAATCCTGTGGCTGTGTGGACCACGGAGTCAAAGTATGAAGGTTGCTAGTATAAAACCGTCCAAATTGCTTGGCTCAGAGCTACCCGCCGTCAGGCTGTCATACAGCCAGATCACTTCTGTGTTGCATTTAAGCTACTAGCTGAAGCCAGCCTGGCCAACAGCACTGCAGCAGCAGTATCACAAGAAGAACAGCTATTACATTCTCAGCGCGGCAACAGTCATTATGGCATACTGCAGAGATTGCGTTCAGGAGTTCCTGACGCCTTGTTTGTGTAGACTTAATTCTCCTCCTCTCCCCCAACCAAAAGATTGCAAAGTTATTTATGAATTATTTGATATGTCTATTTTTCTAAAATGTATGATTACGTTTGCAGAGATTACTCCAGAAATTTGACAGCATGAATTATTATTTTTCTGTTATGTATTCAATGATGGGATGCTCCGTGAGGTTTGCTGGAAAATCAGAATGAGCAATAGCATAGGCAAATGCTTTGCAGGAGAAAAAGAGACTCCTGCATTTGGATGAAATGACAGGGACAACAGATCCTGACATAAACAGGCTCTGAGGACACCTGGAGCCAAATCCTTGTCACCTGATAGTCCTACAAAACAAGTTTATGCAAACCTTCTCTCCGTGCATTCGTCTCCTCAGCTCTTTGCTGGAGATGGCAGCCCCTGACCTCTGTAAAGAGCATTAGGCTCCATGGATAAGCAGCATATGCTCTTAGATTTGTGCTTACTCTGGCATGGCTACGCAGTCCTGTTTAATATCTGAGCTACGTGGGCTACAACATGCGGTATAGGGAATGCTACAGTGTTTAGGAGAGGACAGCCAAAGGCAGAAAGTCAAACAGCCCTCCCTGAAACAAACTGGGAACTTAGATTACATGTGTAAAATCATTTGTGGCGGATTCGATAGGCACATTGTTCCTCCCAAGAGCTCTAACACTTCAGCATCACGGCTCATGGGGCCAGAGGGAGAGGGTTGTCAACATGTGGCTGGGATTCCCACCTGGCAGGGGAGACGCTAGGGTTCCCAAACAACCTTGGGTGTAAATGACAAAACCTTTGCATCCTGCTGCGCAGGTAAGGGCTCAACTCTACACATCAGAAAACAAAATAAGAAAATGTACTGGATGATGGAAGACAGGCCAGTCTCCTGGGAAGCAGATGATGGTGGTGGAAACACAGTCCCACCAAGAAAGGAACAGTGGCTGGGACTTTTCTCCTTTTGAGCACCCCAACCTTTATTCTATTGCATAAAAGTAGGGCATCCTGTTTCTCAGCAGACCTCTTTAAAAAAAGTCCTCTCTGAGGATGAGCACATGCTCTTACCATTGGGGAAGCTTTGGGGCTGTTGGGGACCTGGCAAGGGGAGGTGTTTCCTCCAGTCCTGACGAAACCTCCCATCCCTGTGGACAACCAGGGCAAACCTATTCTGAGATTTCTACTTCTCTCCATGTAGGTTTCTCATTTGCATCTTGTCTGGTTTGTGGAGTTAAGGAGGTTCTAAAGTGGAGGAAGGTTGCAGATGATCCTTGTTCTTTTCAGGTTACTGTATTGGGCAGAGGGCAGTTGACACTCGCTTAAAGCCCTTTCACACCTAGATTAAATGCATATGAGGGAGATTGTAAAGGGAGGTAATGAACTCTCCTTTGGCCTGGGAGATTAGAGTTGTAATTAATACCAATTTGCACATCTGTTCTGAATTTAGTGCTGACACAGCCAACAGGACTTCTTGTGGTTTAAGACAGTAACCTACCTGGATGCCTCACGTAAAGGCACCCGGGGAGAAATACAGCCTGGGTTTTCAGGGAGAATTTGCCATAACACAGCAGAAAGACCTGAATGCAGGTGGGGATGAGCGAGTGCCTTTGCCGTGGGAAGCACCAGCTCATCCTGCAAGCTGAGCGGCGTGTGGGTGCCCCCAGTGCTGCCCCGAAGGCTGCAGTGCTGCGTGCCGAGAGCCAGCCCAGCCAGCACGCGTGGCCATGGCCCCAGAGCAGGCTTCATGGGCAAAGCCCTGGTGAGCAGCTGGCCAGGGACCTGTGCTAATGACTACCAGAAGGGAAATGTGCATTCCTTCAAGTGGATGAAATGCTCTGTTTCCCAGCCAAAAATAGAAAAGAAGAAATATAATTGAACTGGCAAAATGCTTTCTAATCTGAAGCCGTGCAGGATTTAGTTGTTAAACTCTGAAGAGGAATAGACAGAAACTCAAATGCTTCTGAAAGGGGGAGCAGGGAAGCACTCATCTCAGCCAGTAACAGGACTTTAGGCACTGAACTGCTCTAAGGCGCATTATTTCACTTTTGTCACATTGCCATCACAGTGTAACACAGACACTACCTTAGGTAGGCACAGGCTGTCTTTTTGAAGCATGGGAGGAAAAGAAGAAACCAGCACATGCTCCCATAGTTCAAGCAGCATCCCTCCACAGCTGTCATTGGGTAGAATCATTAAAAGTTCATTAACACAGCAACTGCTCCAGGTACTGGGTGAGCATCACTCCCTTGCCTCCATTTATCAGCTGAGATCACATTTTCTTATGACTGCTTTGGTAAGTTAGGTTACACCTGCATTTCCCAAGCAGAAATAGCTTCTATGCCCTGTCTGCATCCTGGCACGCAGGCTCTGGGGTCAGCCTGTGCAGTGCTGGCCATTCATCCAGCCTGCCTCTAATGTCAGCCATGGGCTACAACATGTTTGAAAACCCCAATAAAAAGCCAAACCTCCATTTGTTGCTACATTTTGACTACTGACCTCTGATTTCTAATCCATTCAGCCTATTACAAGCTGAACCTTTTATTGCTTTAGCTGCTTAATGAGACCCTTGTGAAGAGGAAGGAAGTGCTGTTTGGCTTGCTGGAAGGGGCGCGGAGATGGCCACAACGTGGGCAGCTCTGGTGGAGGACTGCCAACCGAGTCAGCAGGTAGCAGCAGCACCTTCCACACGTGAGCTTTTACAGGGAGGGAGCTGAAACTGCTGGCAGGGAGCCCTGACTTCCTTGCACCATAGTCATCAGAGCAGGTGCTTTATCCTTCCTTTTCTGCAGCAGCACCAGCTGTCACTTGTCTCCAGAGTCAAAATATTTCCATGCCTATCAACAGCTAGTAATTGATGTGAAATCAGTGAACCTCTTTGCAAAGTTCATGCTATATATGCCAGAGCTAGACATCCAACAGAGGAGTGCAAGTCTAATGAGAAGCTCTCAGCTAACAGAATCAAGTTTCCTTTAGCAATGGATGAGCATGCATGACTATCCATGGCTTCTTAATTATTGTAATTTACTCAGTCTCCCCTATTAAGGAGCATTTTTCTGCCTGAGGACTTTCTAATCATGGAATTAACTGTCACTTTTACCATTATAAAATACTGCTCCCATGACATTGTTCAGATTTATAGCCCTAACTGTTGAAAGAACAAAGGGGATAAAGAGAAAGTTGTTAAAAATATTTTGCTTGTCACTTCTGATTTTTTTTGAGAGCATTTTAGGAGTCTAACAGAGAGAGGAAAAAAAGAGGAAAAAAAGAATTTTTATCCTTGAAATTCTAGATAAGAAAAAAAAAAGCATCAGCAGCATGTTAAAAGAAACCCTCATTAGTTAACTGTAGAACTACAGATCAACTTTATTCTTAAAAGGGGTGGAAACCTGTTGTAATTTTACCAATTCCACTGGCATTGTGTCAGAGCACTAACAACCTCACAGAAACCAAAATTGCCTCTGATCATATCCCCTTTTACCTAACATATTGTGAAACGATGTGAGCGCCTACATCTTTCCAGTTGAAAGTGACCTCTTTGGTCCTGCTCCAGAAGGAACGGCAGGGTACTCCTTCTCAGACTTTTTAATAACTTGAACTTAACCTGGACAGTGTGCCACTACAGTAAAGTGACACATGGCATGCAGCATGAAATTAAGCAATGACAACAGGCACAGAAATCTGAAGGAAAGATTAATTTCAGTACCTCTTTCATCTTTCTCCTACACTCATATTGCAAGGGTGATGTTTGTTTTTGGAGATTAATGAATACACTTCCCATGTCATTCAACAGCATTCACTACTGAATGATTCATCTGGTGCATTCTTAACAGCAGCCTTCATGAGACACCACATCCCCCGCTCAAGTTAAAAACAAACAAACCAACTAATTAGAACCTGACCCTTATGATTAAAAACAAAAACCAACCAAAAAGGACAAAAAACTCTCTCACTTATGTACAGTGTTTGTTGCAGCCGGAAAACGGAAAAGAAATCCTTTATGTCAAGGTGATGGCTGTAAGAAGTTATATAGAAGATGTGTTAAACTAATGCAATATTGCAATTATAGCTGCATGTATAATTACAACACCTCTACAGAACAACAGTACTGTCCCCTCTTGGAAGGGGATAAAATTGGCAAAGACCTGTAAGTCTGAACTCCAATTCCTGCAACTATTTTGTTTTTCAGTAAATGCCTTACACGTGCTCTCCGCTGTCTTTGCAGGGGAAAAAAACACCAATATCTGGGCAAAAAAGTTCAACAATCCTAGTTACCTACACGTAGAGGTGCTGAAAATGTACCAAAGCTGCAAGCATGAGCGAAAAGTAACGCACAACTTAAAAGAATACCTTAAAAGAGTAGTAAAAGGATCCCCACTCTTCTTCTGCCACCACTTCGGTGGAAGTCACCGTTTCCGTGCAGGTGACAAGGGTAAGATCCAGCCAGCTGGTGCTTCCCTGGGAGCTGCTGCTGGCTTCTGTGGAGCCGACCTCCATCACTGGATTTTGTTCGAGTTGTCTAGGAGCTTGTTTTTCTAAGAGTTAATGCAGCCAGGCTTCTCCCGTAAAAGCGCAGCAACAAAACCAGCTTCTCACTGCTCCACCACTGGCTACCAGAGGCATCGGGCTTTAGTGCAGCTGAGTGATAGGAGGAGAAAAAAAAAAAAAAAAAAGAAAAAAAAGAAGCCAAGCTGGCATCATCCCTTTGAGCTTTCCTTCGGTACAACCCTGACGACAGCCGTCCACATGCTCTTTCCAGCAGCAAGGGCAGCAGCCAGTAAGAAAGACAGCGCACATGGACACAGCCATGTGCCTTGTGGACTCTGGGTTGCCTTGCACCCCAAGTTGTTGGCTCTGGAGTCAGGCACACCTGTAAAAGTGTGGACCTCCTCCCTGCATTAAGCTCAGGAACTTGGCTATTCCACTCAGCAGCTTTGCTTGCTTATCCTAGCTCAGCCCACTTTGATTTCGGTTACCTGCGGAATTGCAGTGTATCCATACACAAGCACCAACATGCTCTCCTGTATTAGAAAAACTCCATTAAGATTTTAGGTTTAAGTTATCACAGTTTCCCTGTCGGTGTCTATCTGACTTCTGAAGTTGTCTTTACCAAGGAAAAAAAAAAAAATCATAAATAGGCCTTTGTCCTTACCTTTGCAGAGAGCTCAGACATGCTTCATACCCGATACAGGGAGTGCTTTATTCACCGTATGGACAGCCTGTCTGGTACGGCTCCTAGAGACTGCTAGAGTCACTTAGAGGCTCAAGGACTCTTCAGAACAAAATGATCAATTATCTTTCTCCTCATTGATTTTCTAGGCACCAATCTCACCTACCCTCTGTTGATTTGGATGTTTTTCCCCACCTCTAGTGGCATTACCCCATGTTTACACCAAGCTGGCAGACGACAGTGTGCACACCTTCCCTGACCGGAGCGCAACATCACGTGTAAATCCAGAACTTGTCCAGCTTTGTGGAGATGCTCTGCCTCGATACCAATGCAATCCTAAGCAGAATGTGATGCATTTCACAGCCATGTCCCACCAACTCAGTTTCCCATTACCTGCTCATGGCAGAATCCAGTCCTGTGCTTAGGTGTGTGCAAGCACAGGTAGCAATGGGGGAGCTCAGGAGGCATTAAGCAACTCACTCCGGCCAGCACAGCACACCCTCTCCCCAGCTGCTGGAGCAGTGGTCTCCACAACATGCTCACAGCATCCGCACTCATGGTCCAGGTGGGGCTGTGCCCACTCCTGCCTATGCCAGCATGAAGAGACAGGTGGCTGCAGGAGCCCCCGGCTCCCAGGGCCAGTAATAGCAGGGGATAGGGGCACAAGCAGTGGAATTCAGGTCTAGGTTTTGACTCTGAACCCTCCCAAGATGGGACATGTCTGGATCTGGGGCTTTGGACCAGGCTGTTCTAGGGACCGGAGCAACCTCTGCATGTCTAAGCAATATGCAGACCTCTCCAGGAGTTGCTGGAGTCATTCAGAGGAGGGTATCAGCCCAGGCTCATACAGATAATCAGTACCAGTCATGATAAGAAAGGATCAGCACTGATCCATACGTACCAGTGATCAATATTTAACAGCAGTGAATGATGCATGGGTTGGAATGCGATCAGACAAAAGTAAGTGTGCCAGAACCACTATGTTTTGCGGAAAACCATTGGGAAAATGCTCATTGATATATTATCCAAAAGAGAGGTGGAAAACTTTTTAAAGTTTTTTTCTGACTGATCATACAAGTTGATTCTGAACCTCTGCTATGAAGTATTTAGGTAGCATTCAAACTTCTTGAAAGCATCCTATCAGTTTTTTTGCTCATCTTCCCTTGTTTTCTTATATTTACAGAATCCTCTTAGAATTTATTACACTGAATCATTTTTTTGTTTGTTTTGGTGCTCTCATTCTTACAGAGCTGTTACGCTCGAGCATATTACAGGCATTAAGAGGCTTTTCAGTTGTTACATTGCATGCCAGATCGTGCACAGCTCTCAGAACTAACCAAGAGTGACTTGTGGCTTTGCCAGCTACTCGCTCTAAGTAGTGCTTATGGTGCTATAAAAGGTCACACTGCGCCCTGCTCCAGCACTTTCCAGTCTACACAGGTAATTCAGATCTTCCATTACTATGAGCTTTTCTGTCTTTCAGTATTTCTCAGTCACTGTCACTGCCCCGGTTTGTTGATGGCTGGTTTTACTAAAATGTTTTCTTTCCATTTAGTCACTGAATTTGAAGCCATGGGCTGTGTATGGTACCGTATTGAGAATTAACCTAATTTTCTAGGATACAACACTTTGGTTTTAAACCTCTTCAAAGTCATGCCAGGTCTCTGAAATTTGGGGTTTGTTCCCTGCTCCGTAACCTCCCCCCCCGGCCTTATCCTGAGATTAAGCAAACTGTTTGAATACCCCTGAAATGAATAGCAAAAGAAAAGACTTTTAACACTTGAATCTCAAAAGCCTATAAAAGGCAAGATCAAATCCTAGCAATTCCTCTGTGGAGGAGGAGTAGCTGATTGATTTCTGCAACTTACTTTGTTGTTTTCTTCAGCCAGGATGCTGAAAAGTCTCTGAGAACTTTCAGTCACTCAAGAGATGAAGACAGTTTTACAGAGAGAGAAATTGAGTCTTCCCTCTGCTTTAATATAAAATGCTTTCAAATTATTATTCTAACACAATTTTTTTCCTAATGTATAATAAAATGTGATGCAGCTTTCTTAATCTTTTTGAATGGCTTTTTTTTTTAAGACACACTTTGGTACTGCACCACAGCCTAAGCATGCTTCATAAGTAGGAAAGATTAAGCAATTTTGAATATAATCTTCAAGCAAAAAGAATGGATTATTTAGAAGAAGAATAGAGAGGACTTGTTTTAGAGGCCACTTCACTGGCCATTCCCTTTTTCTTGGTCTCAAAAGCTACTCAAATTTAGTTTTCTTAAATAAAGCCTTCACCCAAACGCCCAGAAAATCTAACAGCATAAATGGGTCCAGTGGAAGCAGAAGAGGATACTCAGTGGCTGCAGTGTGTAACAAAATTGATACCTGCCATGTGCAACACATGGGGGGAGATCTGCCACGCGTATCTTATATCTCCCCACAGTAGCCAGATTCTCCTGACTGGCAAGAAGAGGAAACCTTGTACAACTGCAGAAAGTGGAACCAGGAGATTGGTATGATGGGGTAGATGAAGGAAGCTACCTCTGGGAAAAAAAGAAGCAATGACTCAAAGTTTTTAATGACCAGGTGCAAAACAGTGGTTTTGGTTATTTAAGCCAGAAATTCCTCATGCAGAGACTGGTCTTTCCTACACATCAGCGGTAAAACACAATAGATCGAGACGAGTCATTTTGTACATCACAGTGTGGTCCCTCCATGGCAGGCAGAGGTGCCGTCGCAGCCACGGTGGATGTTGCTCTCCAAAGCCCAGCATCAGTAGGAGAAGGGATGATGCGGGAATATCTAGTTCCTCCTGTGCTAGGCATTTCCCTATTTTGTCTTCCCTGACAGAAACTGTTGTGTGGCAGTATTTGTTGTGCACGATGCTGATAATTCGCCAAAAGTCAGACAATCTAAATGCTCTGATGTGTTTAATTTTTAAAAGATCTAGGCACGTCTGAAATGGACATAAAAAGATCTGTTCAAGTCTGTATTATTTTTTACAGCGAATTTATAGTAGATTTCTCTTTGCTGCATTGAGGCAGTACTGGGCGTAAATTGAAAAAATACTTGGATTTTTGCTGTTTGGAGTTTCCTGCACCCTGGAGCAGTTGGGCATAATCATATTAAATGCAAAGAAGAAATAAGGCTATCAGACTGCAAGAATAAAGAGAACAAGATATTTTTTGCTTCTAAAAGAACAGCAAGTTAATTGCTTTTCTGTAAAAAAACATGCTTACCCAAATCTGTATATACTGGCTTTGGAAGAGGAAGGTCAGCCTGCTGATCCCAATGCACAGCCTTTCTCCCCAGGAGCTGAACATTGCGGGCAGCGCAGAGGGGCTCGACTGCTGACTCTGGCAGCATAGGACCACTGGAGAGCTGCGTTCTCGCATCCCACTGCACAGGAGAGGAGCAACAATTATTAGAGACACAATTCCTGTTGTCTGACGTAAGCTTATTTTCCATGAACTTACAAGCTGCTTAGCATGCACGTTGTTTTCCTTTGGTGCTGTGCCTCTGGAGGGGCACGGATCTGCTCAGCACAGGCAGGCAATACCTAAAAAGGCTGAAGCGCTGCCCTCAGAGCCAGGATCGACCGAGGCTGCAAGTGGCCGCAGAGCCTGGGCTGTGGCTCGGGAGGGACGCCTGGGTTTCTGGGCTCCTGGAGGTCACTGCTGTGTGTGAAGCAGGGGGGTCCATATGTGCCCCATTAGCTAGGATGTAACTATTCCCCCACCACATCTGCAATTGCATTTTTCCATTTTTTTAGCCCCTCCAAGTGGAGACAACATCAAGTTTCTAAATCTTCAAAGACCTGAAACAGCAATGATCTCTTATGAGCTAAATATAATCACTATAATAAATAGTAACCCACAGTTACTAGGTTTTCTTGACAGAAACCTCTAACTCCCATTCTCCTCCACCTTTCTGAATGAAGCGGCTGTAACTCAGGATTGGAAGATTCGGGGGACACAGCAAGATTTCAGAAGCTGGTTTCAACCTCACTCCCAAGCAATTTATTTCGGGATCTGTATCCCAAAGCAGGACCCAGAGGTGCCGCCTGGGAGCCTAGCAGCAGCACACTGATGCTGCCAATCTCAGCCATTCTTTGCAAGTGTGTGAATCTCAGCTACACACTGCAGAGACTCCCAGGCGGAGACTGTCCCAGCTGCACCACATGGGCCACCTCCGGCCACTGGGCTGACAGCCCGCAGCGTTCACCAGTTCCCCGAATTTCTGAGTTCTGGAGTTAGAGCCTGGCAGCTGGAGCTGAAGAGCCTTTCCCTTTTATGGAGAAATTTGTGTTTGATTTTCATCCAGAATCTGAACAAACTCAATTTTGAAATATTAAAAGCATCACAGAGTGAGACGACTGCTCTCTGCTGGGCTCCAGCCTGATCTCTGACCTGTCAGTGGTCTATGCAGCTTTGAATCAGATCCCCAAATGGGAGCAAGTGGATTCTTCCTCATAATTTAGGTTTCGGGTCAGACCTTTTGCAAAAATCTAGATTTTACCCATAGTAAAGCACTAGAGTCAGATAAATCTCAGAACATTTTTATAACAGTAATGATAAAATATGAGCACATTGTTTCTCTTCCATTGATAACTTCAACAAATTTTAAAAGGAGGAAATTTTTTCACATCTGCATTACTATCTTCGTTTCTGTTTGTAGTCTTAATTTAGATCGGTCCATTTTACGAAAAGGATACACAAGCCATTTATCTGTTTCTGCTAAGAAACTATTGCGGAAGAATAAGCAATCCTTAAGGAATTATCTTTGAAAAGAAGCAAGCAGATGAAGAAAACACGTAGAGAAATGCCATTAAATATGAATATTGTGTTAGTGGAACTGTCAGATGCCCTGAAATTTCAAATATCTTTGCTCTGTTCCCCTCCATATAACCATCAAGAAAATCATCTATTTCGCAAGGGCCTGATTCTCCACTGATTCCGTCTGTTGCAGCGCAGGATTGCTTCCTCTCCAGTGACTGGAATTGCAAGCAGCTTTAGCAAAAAAAGAGCCAAGCGCCACGAACTGAAACAGACACCTGATAAATGTGCATTCCTATGAAATATCGTGGCAGTCAGCATAGTCACTTGGAGTATTTTTACTCTGAAGGAGCCGAGCAGGTAGCCAACATGTATGGCAGCCATCAGGTCCTGGCAAGTAGTTATGCGTAGGAACGCCTAGAATAAATTCACAACTCGCATCGTCACCACATCCCTCTTTCAAAATCCTCCAGTTGCCAAGGCACCATCTGCCCTTCCAAAGCGCTGCAGCTGGAAAGGGAAAACAGCTCAGAAATAAAGCCATGCTGCCAAACGGGAAAGGTGGCTTCAGGTGAGCCCTGGCCGGCTCCCAGCACGCCCGGCAGGCACCCAGCCCACCTGCCCCACTGCACCGCCCGGCAGAACGTATGCTCATTAACCGGGCAACTGCTGAGAAAAAAACACCAGCCATATGGATGTCCTGTCGTCCTCCTCTCTCCAGTTCAGGTCCCAGCTAACTATGATGAGCACTAATGCACATTGAGAGGGGGGCAACGAGGTTGCACAGACACAGGTGCTGGTTCCCATTGTGGTTACAACTGGACCCGTATCTTGTTTGTGCATTTAGACAGTCTTCTGCTCTACAAACCAGAGCCTTGGCAGGGCCAGAGCTCTGCTTTACACTGTACAGGAAGACCGTTGGAGGAAAACTGGGTTCAAGGTTTCCACAAGCCAACTTTTTGCAGTTTTAAACAGCCACCACCAACACATATTGCCTTTAGCATATATAAATAGAAATTTTTTCAATGCACTTTTCATGTTGTTGCTTAAAAGCATTTTTCTTCCCTTTGTTCATGTTTAATTGAACTAAAACCAATTTAACAGGGAGTTGGATTAGATGATCAGAGTAGGTCCCTTCCAACTAAAAATATCCTATCCTATCCTATCCTATCCTAACCAAATCTTAGCTCATCTTAAACTACAGTGTATGGATAGCTCATCATATCTGCTTTAGGAGAGAAATACTTCTCTCCTCCCACTCCTTACGCCCCTGTCTGCTACCTCTGGTGGTTGCACACAAGAAGTCATTTCCAGTATTTCCGTTCAAGGCTGCACTGATGTGGGAGTTGCTCCCCCCACCCTAGAGTGCAGAGGATGACTAGAGCTGATAAACCTCTCTCTTTCTCTGCAGGGGATGAAGAATAATCAAATGGCTAAGGCACAGGCTTGGAGTTCAGGGAAGATACTAAGTTCCTTGCTCCTCTGCACATTCTCACTCTGACCTTGGCCAAGCGACCTCCTTTGCCATAGGGAAGAGCTTTGTAAAGTGAAGGTGTGACACAAACTCACACCCTTTTGGTGGTCAGTCCTCATCCACCTGGACCCTGCTGTCTGCATAGTTATCTCCAGACTCAGCCACAAAGCACTTGGAATATCCAGCTGAGAGTTCAACTATAATTTTTGCCAGACCCTCTATAAACAGGGACTTAATCCTCTGTTAGAAGTGTGCACCCTTGCAGCATCATGGTCCTTGAGTGCCAAATCTGAACTGATGAAATCAGCAGTGAGTTACAGTGGTGCTGAGCCTTCTTTGCAAAGCAGGGGTAAGTAAACCCACGCAATAAGCAAGCTATTCATTTCATAGCAGACTGAACTTTGCTATGAATTTCTGCTGGGCAGAAGATTTTAAAAAATACAGTTCTACATAAAGTTTACTATTGACATTCAAAACATGGCAAAAACCCTTCCAAGCATTAGAACATTTTTTAAAACTCTATTGCCAGCATTAGTCTCTCATCAAATGGTTCTACAGATGCTACAGAGAGAGGAGGGTGATCTACAGAATTTAGTCCGACCCATCAACACTAAAAGCTTGGGAAAAGACCTCTACAAACCACGACGTAGGTCGAAAAAATGAAGGAACTCTGTGCCCGCAAGGAGGAAGGGGAATAAAAGAAAGTGTGGGAAGAAAGAATTTAAAATGCCTCCATCCCAGTTCTCCTTTCTATGGAAGAAATTGTATCTGAAGTAATGCATACACTCTGTCTTTTGGCGATGAGCAGCAGAGTGGAAGTACAGATTTACAATGGAGGTGGAAAGCCATTAGATGAATTGCAGGACTTTTTATTGCCAATTACAATTTCATGGCAGGGTTATTATTTATTAAATATAGAAGCAGCCAGTTGAATTCTAACTGCTCTCAGGCTTAATTCCACTTATAAAAAGGCTAAAGAAATTACACAGAGCTAGAGGAAAAATCCTCTGCAGTAGCAGGCATGCTTCTGAGTGTCTGCACATGGACACACACACATACGCTCAGAGAAATAAAAAAAGCCACTGTACGGAAGGGGAACAAGGTACACCCAGCTTTCCTTTAATAAAGCCCAAGGTAGAGTAAAATAAATGTGCTGCACTGCTTCCACGAACAGGCACCTGAAGAACAGTTTGAACAGTGGAACTTCTTCAATTATTGAAACTCAGTTTTTTTGGATCTGCAGAAAAAGATACACTTCACACACTGCTCTCCCTTCAAAAGCAGTGGGTAGACAGAAAAAAAACCCAAAACAATGTCAGCAGGTAAAACGTGTCCCAGATTAGAACTGGTACAGGGAGGGTCAGAAGATAATATTGTCCATAACATTCAATTGCACCCCAGGTCACCACCCTAAAGGAGGAAGATGCATATTTCCAGGCAGCAAGAGGGATGAGTTATTCAAATCCCAGCAGCTTTGTGCCATCACTTTTAATTCACTGGATTGCAGAGCAGGGGAAAGGGTGATGGACCAGAGAGAAGTGAAAAAATACTCACCAAAGAAACTGCCTCAGCTTAATCAGAGAGCTCATGTAGATAAAGTCTTTATTCCTTTGTTCATGCTGATATATGTCACTGCATATTGCCACGAGCAGTGTGTATAATAATGTATAATAACATACATCGGCCAGAACAGCAATCCAGGTCTGGTACACTATACAACAACTTCTTTTGTGTGTGTTAGATAAATAATACAGAAAGATAGTCTTCTGCAAGCCAGCTCTTCCTAGAATAGAATATAGTTGTAAATTACTCAGTGTGGTGTGATTCAAAATTTCATTTCCAAAATACCATATTCCTTTGCTAATACATTTTTCAGGCATACTTCTTTGGTTAGTATCTGGAATTCTTTAGAATATCAAAGGCAGTAAATTAATGTTCCTGATCACATTATGAAACATATTTTCCTTAAAAAATGGGGAAATGGACTGCTATCATTTCCATTTCTGTGCAAAACAACTCCATTTGATTACGGTTCTGATCCAATGAGGAAAGAGGAGTAAAACGGGAATGCTCCACATGCTGACGTGGAAGCAGAAAGGCAGTTCAAAGAAACACTGCTGTCTAAATAAAAATACACAATTCAGCAACTGACATAAGGTTTTGGATACACTTGATGTAAGTGTTCACATCCCCTAGTGACCAAACATGCAGCAAATTGTAACTACGCAAATCAACTCAGTCCAGTATTTTTACGTCTGCACATTTTAAGAGACTTCTGTGGCTCTTAGGCCACCAACATCTCAGTAAGAGCTGCGCAAGAGTTGGATACCTTATGCTAATGATTATTTGCTCACCATTGTAAATATGAGTACTATCATACAAATGCTTAGAGGAACGTGAAATAGTTTTTTGTTTCCAGCATGGGTATAATTACACAATTGATCGCATTGCACCTAGGCAGCCTTTGGGAGCTAGTCGGGGACCACTGCTCTATTTGCAGTAACTTATGGGCAGCTGGTGCCAGATCTTCATGGAAATAAATGGGCTCAAGTCTCTTCAACTCACAGGTTGTGCCCAAGCACGTGGGCTGACAATCTGGCTTGCTGACTCCACTTGGGACTAGGTTATCAATTTCTTCATGTTAGTGATTATATGCTTATATGTATAAGCACAGCTGATTTACTGTTTATACAGACGAAGCAACAACTCCATTAGTCAGGCAAGAATTTCCAGTCCTTGTCCTAACATACCTCTGAAACAAGTCATATTGTTCTTGTAATGATGCTACACAGGATAAAATGGTAAGTATCATCTAGGAAACAGAAGTGCAAAAAGTTTCCAGTGCCTAACAGTTGCGTGGGCAGAATACACAAAATAGCAAATACAATACCTGATTTGTTAAAGACATGTGAAAAAACCCTGAAATCAGCCTGGGAGATACTAGTCGCTCCTGCTGCCCAGATCCAAGTTTTCAGAACTTTTAAAAAGACCAAAACTGTTGAAGAGTTCCTTAGTTTTTCTCTTTGGAACTGAAAGAAAATTTGCAGGACAAAAAATATTATTTTTATGCATCCACATGTGTGTCAAATCAGGGAGAGATTAAATGAAGGAAAAGCAAAATATCTCTGCACTGGAAGCATACATAGTTTTTATAGCACAAATTGCTTTAGGAGAAAATAATGTTTTCTGTGGTTATGAACATGCAAAATGATTCTAGACTTTATATGAACTGCTGCTTGGGGATTAGATGAGGATTTAATATCTTTCCCAAAGAAAGCATTAATTAAAGTCTCTCTTTGGGAAGGTGATGAGCAAAATAATTTCATATGTATATAGAGTTTTTGATTTATTTCTCTACAGAAATAAAACGTGTATAGTGATTTCTCATTTCATATCTTTTTCTTTTAAAAAAGGAATAATTTTAGAATTTTTTCATAGGAGTGGCTGAAAGGATTTTAACGTGTTTTTGAAATGCCGAAAGAAATTGAATCATGGGAGTCTCTTTTAGAAAACTTTGAAACTGTATTGTTAGGAGCTAAGCAAATACTGCTTAAACACCACTAAGAATCTGTCTTTTCGTTTCATTTTTTCCCATGCTTAACAGTGAAATTGGTTAGGAAGTCTGCTGGCTAGCTGATAGACCTAACTGAATTTTCAATTTTCTATTTCCATGATTGTCTCATGAAGAGTTTTACTGCTTTTACCATGAAAGGCCTCGACTGTCACCAAAAAGCTAAAGAATGCACACACACAATTCTTTTTTGTTGGCAAAAATTCTCAGGTTTTGACTTCTGTGATGTAATTTTTTTCTAATGCAAGCAGACATCTACCATGAAAAGTACATGCTTTCAAAAAAATTCCAATGCTACATCAAAAAATATTTTCAGAATTTTTTTTCTTTTGTTCATTTTTACTTGCTAATTCTAGCAACTCCTGCTGGATTCCTTCAGGCTCAAGTGCAATTTGGAGTGTTGCATCACTAATGCACAGCTGTTACTACCAGATCAGATTATTTGCTGAATCTAATAAGAATGATGATATAACGACAATGTGATGTTTTTGGACATGGCTGTGATTTCATTTCACCTGTAATAATGCCTGGGATTAACAATGCCCTGTATTTAATAAACTCTGGAACAAGATTAGTGCCTAACTTTAACTCATTTATGTGCCCTGCACCTTTACTGTCTCTTCTGCAAACTGAGGACAACAGAAGCTCCTGATATTTGGTCTGTAACATTTGCCAAAATAATAATGAAACTTTTATCCAAATGCAAGTACATGATTAATGTCTGCTTTAAAGCATGGCTCACAGGTGAATTGCTGCCTCCCTTGTTTGACAGTCCAAGTTTTTGTGCTTATTTTTTAAGCAAACACCCTGGAAGGATCATCCAACGTCAGGTATTCTAGATGGCTAGAGCTCATTTTCTGATGCTCGGATTTGGTCCACGTATTGATATTCAGCTGCGATGACAACGTATTTACTTACCATCAGTCAAAGCCCTGAGCAATTACAAGAAGCATATCCACCTCTCATTTTCACAGTAGGATTTGTCTTAGCAAAGTACTGTTTACACACTCTCTCTAGCTGAATTATATCCCCATTTGCAGGTTAACTGGAACACTTTTATATGAATTACTGTGGCTGCTCTGAATGCTGCAATGTGCAAATGTCCAATATGTTTCAGTTAACTGAAGGCACGTGCTAAGGATACTTATCCTGACATACTTACAACTTAAGGGAATGCAAAAAGTAGGGATAAACACTGATAGGGCGCTGAGGGGAAGTGCTTACTAATTTGCACCAGTTTCTACCATTTGTTGACTGTTCTTGTGGCACTCATGGAAGAAAAAAGAAGGATTTATTTCCGTGTTTACTTGTTGCTCCTCTGTGCAGTTTCAGCTGTCTACACTGCTGCTGTTTAAATGAATGAACAAAAGAACAGAAGAAAATCAGTCTTTTTAGTAATAATAGGGAAATAATACGGAAAATCCTCTTTCCTTAATCTGCATTTTCCATTCCAAAGTACTTAATACATGGTTTTCTAAAATGCATTTCCTGTTATCAGTCTTCTGGCTGTCAACCATCTGTCACCACAGCTAGCAGCAGGCACTACAAATAGCACCTGAACTTTAGTGAAATCTGTTCAGGTAAAACGCCTTTCAAAAACTTCTGTTTAATTTACGCGAAGATGCCAATCTGAGAATCCACACTAAGTCACAGAAGAGTATGAAGTTATATTTGCAGACCTTAGCAGCTGGTGTTTTAGAGAACTCGGATGAAAATCCAACTAATATGGCCCTGCCTCAGAGTCTGAAAGTCTGGAGATGGCTTCCTTTACCTTGAGTCAGGAATGACACAAATTAGAGCATCTCATGCTGGTGCCCTGGCCCCCTCCACTCTCTCTCTTCACAAAGCAGCAATCCATGACCGTAGCTGAAGGGAAAAAAAAACCAAAAGAGAAAAACAATCAAAATTCATCCATTTTTTGTTTCATGATAAAAATGCCAGCAGACATGTCTAAATTCCCTCCAGCACTGATACAAAATTCTGAAATATTTTACTGAACAAGTGGCATCTTAAAAAACCCTAAAAACCCCTGTTTTAAACCATCAAGACAAAAAAAATCCAATTCTTGACTTTTTTGTCAAGATTATTTGACCCCAAACTAATTTTACTCAAACCAAACAAGCATTTCTGTGAAAGCTATTTTCCAAGAATAATTTGCTATGATGCTTGCAAATATTCTTTTTTATTACTCTTGTAACACCTTCCTTTTTATGAAGAGTTCAACATCAGCAATACTTAAACTGTACCTAATTTTTGATTAATATCTGGCAAATTTTATACATAAATTTATATTATATACACACACATATATATGTATATGTGTGTGTATATATATATATAATGACAGATATTTAAATGGCTCAGGCCAAATTTCAGAGCTTCTGACATATTTATTTGACACCCAGGAAATGGATATGGGAAAGCAGAGTTAGTTTGTTTTTTTTTAAAAAAAAGTCTGTGCAAGTGAATCATACCCCATACCAGAAGGGTGAGAAGTGATGAATGACAAACTGAGGGTAAGATCTGAAGAGGCAATCAAGAGCAAAGGCTCTAATGAAGAACTTTACAAACTTGCCTGTATACCTTCTCCCTGTAAAAGCGCGGGACCTCATTTGGATTTTCATGCCTTGCACCTGGCTCATTTCTTCACTCCCGAAGTGCAGATGTCTTAAGGCAAAGGCTGTCTCTTGCTCAGGTGGCTGAGATCTCTGTCCTGCAGCACAAACGGGTAAGAACAAAAAAAGCAGGCAATATTCCTACTGAGGAGAACACCCAAGGAATTACCAAGTGGTTAGCATACCAGGGACCAGCATCTCTTGGATGGAGTGCAGCACAGTATTGGATGATCTGGTCTATTGATTTAAACACCACCTAACTTTGAGGAGTATTTGCCTGAATTTTATAAGGCAATCTTAGCCCATAATTTTATTATAGATCTTTTCCAAGGAGTTCAAGAAAGGATCAATGGCCTTCAATTTTACAGTCACTGCCATGGTCCGGTAAGATAAATATGGATTAACTGTCCCTGATTAAATATTTAATGTAATAAAATGCTTTTTTAAAGGTATGGAAGTGTGACTTGGTCATGCATTTTAATTATACTCAAAAAAAGTCGTGTCAGCATTGGATTTGTTCTGTTCAAATCCTAACATGCTCCAAAGATAAATCTCTTCTGTTTGATGAAGGCTAAGATAGTCAAGGGAACAGATCAAATAATTAGGAATAGGTGAATTTAAAATCACTGTTCCAGGCTGCCAAATGAATTAGAGTTCAAAGACTGAACCGTAAATTATACATACCTATAATATATATGTACAATTTCTCATTCAATTTTTGTAATTGGGAAAAAGAAAGAAGAATGTATGTTTTATTAATTCATCCCAGACTCTCTAGATACTCAGTCTTTGGTCAGAAATTACATTAAAGATGTTGTAGTGAAATCTTTGGGGTACTGGTACAAAATTAACGTGAGACTGTACCACATCACAGCGTACCCATAGCTTAGTCTAGCTAAGACTGGGTACACGTATCACCTTTTATGCCTCTTCTACGCTGTGTTTTGGAACTATGCTGATAAATGATGAGGAGAGGAGGTGTGAACTCACTAATGCAGTGAAATGAGAACTGAAAATTTCAGCTTTTTTGCTTGATGTCAGGTAGCTGGGTTTTTTTAGTTTAATTAAACATAGATGAAGCTATAATGTTTCAAGACTTGCAAAATGCAGAAAATTAAATATTCCACGGGAAAAGTGCTGAAGTTGTAATTTCTCTGACCTGTTATTTTAGCTGAAACTCTGTTATGTTGAACACTACTTGTGAAGGCAAAAAGCCATAAGGCTTTACTGTGCTGGCCTCTTACTAGTTCTTAGTGGTTTGCTTGCAGTTGAACCCAGATCTTAGTTGCATGGCATTGACCACACTTCAGCTCAACACAAGCAGATTACTTTTCCTCCTCCACTCTGTTCCTAGTATCAGCTGAGCTGGTGGGTAAGAAGAGCTGGACAATGGAGAGGGGAGCATCCTTCTGCCTTCCTCACCTGGGCTCAGCTCCTTTGCTCACAGTGTAAAAGGACTCACCTCCAGTCCTAGGTGTCCCCCAGCAGGTTCCAGTTTTCCAGTTTAGGGAACACAGTCATGCAGGGTTAGGGATGCAGTTCAAGTGGCTGGTAGGTTAAGGCTTTTGACAACCACCTGCAGCATAAACATAGTGCCTGGGGTTTTAAATGCTTTTTTACAGGATAGACCATTAAACCACATTAAGACTGTCCCTCCTGAATGCTATGAAGTGGATAAATAATGTGTTCAGCTATCTGTGGTTTCTGTGCCTTTACCGCTGCCTTTCAAACGGAAGAGTTAACCTGACAATTTAACACCAACAATTAAAACAAAAAGGTGAGCAACAGTTGATTTCACAGCATGAAGCACCCTGAAGGCCACCCAAAGTAACAGGTGCTAGAGCAGCCAGCTTATGAAGTGACAGCACTGCCAGAGTGGCCATGTCCTGATGATGTGCTTACCTCCATAACGACCCCTCATTAACGAATGCGTTTGCATTTGATTGCTGCTGACAGGGCTCCAGCTGCAGCAGGGCAGACCCTCTGGGGACGGGGAACTTGCTTGCAGGTCTGAGCAAACCAGACCCGCTCAGGGAGGTGAACTGCTGAGCTTGCCTCGGTGTATTCTGTGTATCTGGGCAGTGGGGAAAAGGCAGGACTGTGTGACTTTAAAATAAAGCGTCGCACCCCTTGACTTTTAACTTTCTTCTGGAGAACAAAGCAAACGTGAATTTTTCCCCCAGCTCACAGCGAAAGCTCAGTTTGATGCCCATCCTGAAAAGACAAAATTTCATTTGCACACAATAGTTGTCCCATAACTATATTAAAAAAATCAATAGCACAGCTGTTCTGTGGCATGCCTTTTTCATAAAGTATATTGATGCTACAAAACCCAGTGACTTCTCCAGAAGCACACTGCCACAATTAGGTATAAGAAACCTTGAATATGGCACCTTGCAAGCGGCTGATCAGATTCTAGCATTTTGCTGTATCGTGATGTGTTTTTTCCCCAAATAGCTTTTCAAAGACCACTTTTAACTCCATGCATTCTCTGAAAATTAAGTGCACAGTACAGGGCCTAGACTTTAAAAGGCAGGAATCAGCTGCTGCCTATGCGTGAGGCATCTCACTTGTTTCTAAACCCTGGTGGAAGTTTTGAGGACAAAGCCAGCATTTAAAACCCAGCTAAACTTTCATGGGTTGCCTTGCAAAGTTAACAGAGGCTTGACAGAGCATCAGTGACAGCAGAGAGGATCTTGAGGAAGAGCTGGTACTCCATGACTCTTACTACAGGAGCCTATGAAAAAAAAGAAAAGAAAACTAACTATGCTGATGTTTAAAAATAGCAACAGGACTTATCTAGCCAGACCCCAGCATCCCCATCAGAAGCCCCACATGCTGCCCCTTGGAACCAGCAGAAAACTCCCAACAGATGCAGGAGGCAGTGGGATGGGTTTCTCAAGGTGATTACAGGTGACTGGCACACCAGTCCTGCCCGCATGGTTCCAGCAAAAAGTTGGAGGAAGGACACAAGTTACTTATTACAAATTAAAGCTCACCACAGTATTAGTCACACTACTGCACAGTTCTCCCGTATCACTGATTTTTCCATTGTCTGATATCCCTGAGCATACCTACACCTTCAAGCATTCCCAGCTGCTGCACAAACACGTTTCATTATGCTACCTTGAAATGGAGTAAGTTACAAAGCAGGATTTCTAGCTCATGGCAACTTTCTTCCCTTCACCCCCACAATCCCCATTCTTACCCTTCGCCTTTCCAAACTTTTGTACATGTTGACAAAGGTCTGAAAGGGTTCTTCTCTGAACAGCTGTCTGTTAAGGGCCAAAATTTCATGAGCTTTCAGTTTCCTAAACTCAAACAGAGATGCTGCAAGCTCTGGTTCTGCAGGAGCTGCCTGGGATTCAGAAAGAACACACTAAGCCTGATGTGGGTGAGATCCAGTACTTCAAATAAATCACTGCCTTTTGATAAAAGAGAATCCTGCCCCTACTTTACCAGCAGCTGTTTTTTCAAGTTCTGCCTCTCACTCAGTAATGATCCTTTTTACTATCCATAACACGTCAATGCCGTAAAAAGCAGTCTCCTAAATCAGGGGTTTACCGGTAACATCTGCTCCTCTATAGATCCTACTCAGTGCAGCAATAAACCAACTTTGTCAGGGCAATTCTGAATCCACAAGAGGACTTAGGTTGTGTGCCGCTGTTCACCGTCACCCCACATGATAACCAGCTAGCACAGCAGACCGCACTGATTTAGGCAGGCAGGCTCCATAATGAGCCAGAGTAGTTCTGTGGTGCTGAGAGCAAAGATCTTAAAAGTCAACAAGCGGAATGAGGGAACACTCAAGCTAACTAAGAGGAAACACAGTGTTGCTTAAACCCCCACTACATTTACACATCCAGTTTTCTCAGCTGCAAGAAACTTAAAATTTACAGCCCCTCCTCTAGCTGTAGGTAGGCATCACAGCATTTCCACACAGCAAGATGAGTTCTCCATCCAGAGAAGCTATGTGATACGAGCAAAGCAACACAAGCCCATCATCTCTTCAGCAAAATGTCCAAACTTTAAAAGCCTGAAGTATTTGCAGCTATAAAGCAACTTCCCTCTTCAGTGTTTTCAAATAGCTATTGCATTCATTCTTATTCAGAAACATATCTCCCCTTAGTAAAAGAGGAAAATATAATGCCAGTGAATAGAAGATATATGATATATAATGTGAACATTATTAAGTACCTTATTTAAGCATTAATCTTTAACCTTCACAAACGTAGCCACAACATACAATGATATTTGCTGGAGGCAACCGTTCTTTCATACTCACACAACAGCATTATTTATAGCAGCAGTGCACATCTGAACAACAAAGGACCATGAAAGGTAGCGGTGAAAGATGCATTGTAACAAGCAATAAATCAGACAGCACTGAATTGTTGAATGCTAAAGAAAAGGAAGGCACCTGAAAATCACGTCGTGATTTAGCAAAAACCCTTTAAATGGGCTTAGTGCTAAGTACTGCTTTGTTTCTTTACTGAAGCAGGGAAATTGAAGCTTTTATTCAAAATTAAGTATATTCTTAACTGTTGTGCTGAGTCAGGGTCTAAAAGGAGGGTGACATTTACGATGACTTCCATGCAAGTCTACAGGATAAATAATGTTTTCAGGGAAATTCATAAAGCCATCGTACACATAGGCACATCTCAGTCAATAACAACAAATATCACTGACAGAATAAACTCTATTAGCATTCATTTCAGATTGAATTAGTGGCATTTCTGTAATTGTTCATTTTTCACCTTCCACTAAAGTGCTTTTGCTCATGAAAAACTGCTTTAGGAGGCTTAAATACATCTAGGAGCTGTTACAGGTAAACCTTTCTTCTGTACCCATCATTTTCATGCAGCACTAGGGCAACAATTCAAGAAACTCAGGAATGAAACATTGAATTCTTGTCTTTGCAGACTTCTTATGGTTTTCATACACGTGGGATTTTTTTAGGATGTGTATATATGTGTGTGTGCACGGACATGTATTACCTTAAATAACAATTTAAACATTTATCTACAGAAATATCCATATTCAGCACTTTCTTTAAAAAAGTGCTGTTCATCAAGCCATTAGGATTTGATCTTTCTAATATTTAGCACAATTATTTTATTCAAATAATTACTTTTCCACTGATTTACAACAAAAACCTGTTATAGCAAAAATGATCAAAAACTTAGGGTATGTGGCCTATGCAAAGACATGAAAGAACCGTTTAATCAGGAGAGGAAATGAGTGAAGAAAGACATGGAACCAATCTTCAAATCTATCAACATGGGATGGGACAAGATATGACAGACATAAATTGCAGCAAGGATTTTAAGGGGGACATTAGGAACAAAAAAAAGATCTCTAATTCTAATGCAAGGGAAATCTCTGAGACAGATTGCCTGGGGATGTAGTGGAAGCCCACCCCAGGGGCTCCTCTAGTTTGCTTAATGAAACATCCATCAAGAAGGGTTTAGGAATAAATTTGCCTTGCCACAGGGGTAGGAGACAGATCTCTTGACATGCTGTTCATCCATATTTTTTCTAATTCTAGGGTAAAAGCTAAGTAGAAAGTACTAGAGAAAGAGAAAGCTGAGGAGAAATTTCTAATTTCTAATTTCATTCTAATTTCTCTATGCCAGACTGAAGAGTCAGATGCTGCGTTGTTCTCGTACAGTTGTGGCTCCCCATAGTACCCTTCCACGATGCACACATTTTTCTCACCTCAGCAGTAGGAATCAGCTGCCCAGATGCCCTAAAGCCTACAAAATACCCCATGGGGCTGGCAGAGGCTGAGACATTTCGCACAGATGAAAGACATCTACAGCCACCAGGTAATTTCCATTTATTAAGATAAATGCAAATGCACCTCCTCTCTCTTAGTATGGTTTGCTCTTTGCTCAAGAGGGACCATAGATTTCCTTCCCGTTTGCATATATGTTTCATGTACGTGCTTTGCCTTAGCAAAACTAGCTCCTGCTATTGGTCTGTGGTGATGTAAGGTAATATATCTGGCCATGGGAAGCAATCTTTGATACAAACAGAGGGCATCCTCATTCATTACATTAGTTTCAGCCTGAGTCTATAATAATGTGACAGTGTCTTCGCAATGAAAGCCATTTGACTCATTCTCTAAATACTGAGAATCTGTGCAGCTGCAGAGGTCAACATCAAAGTGTGAGTCATAAAATGACTTTCAAACTCAGTTATGTAATGAAACCAAGCATATAGCCTCCTTTGCACAGAAATAAAGCAGAACTTTATGAATCAAATGAGAAATGGCCAGAAGGAGAAAACTGTTTTCTAGTCTTTGATGTAAGTCACTGGTCTTTCTCAGTTTGAAGACCCCATAAAAGTTTTCTAGTGAAGCTGTGTATTGTCTTCAGTGAATTTAAACCTCTGCTGATAGCTTTGCTTTGCTTAGTACTCTCACTGGTCCCTTAGAAGTTGAAAAACACAGACATATGTGAATTACCTGAATCCAGTGAAGTTTAAAAGGGAATAAAAATTATATTCTTCACAAGCCTGCAAGAAAATGTTTGGAACTACCTAGCTGCTCTGGTTTTAGTTAAGGAAAGTGCATCCTGCTTTCTGTAAATAATCTAAAATGAGCAACCTTTTCCTCTCAAAGACATGACACGAAAGGATGTAAGAACATGAGTATTTCAGAGCAGAAATAGGCTTCAAGTAAGGTTTCTGTTGATGGCTTTTCCAATGTCTTCATACTAAATTAATTTCAGAAGGTTTTTAGTCTACTGTTCCAATATGAACTGAAGTCAATGATACTGATATTAATGAGGAATAAAGACCACTAGATGCAGTTTTAGCATGTTTCCAGTTTTCTGTGAACAAATAGCTAAAGACCGATAAAGTGCTACTATTAGAGTATAGGAATATAGGAACATTGACAGAGTATGCAGGGATGAGATGAGGAAGGGTAAGGTCCATTTGGAATTAATCTTGAGGGAGGTCAAGGTCAACAAGAAGGGCTTCTTCAAGTACATGAGTAGAAAAAGGATGACTAGGGAAAATGTGGGCCTGCTGCTGAATGAGGTGGGTGCCCTGGTGATGAAAGACACAGAGAAGGCAGCATTACTGAATGTCTTATTTGCTTCAGCCTTCACTGCCAAGGCTGGCCCTCCAGTTTCCCAGACTCTGGAGGCAAGAGGGAAGTCTGGAGAAAGGAAGACTTGCCCTTGGTCGAGGAGGATCAGGTTAGAGAGCACTTAAGCAAACCTGACACCCACAAGTCCATGGGCTCTGATGGGGTGCTCCCTGAAGGAGCTGGCAGATGTTATTGCCAGGCCAGTCTCCATCATCTTTAAAAGGTCATGGAGAACAGGAGAGGTGCCTGAGGACTGGAGAAAAGCCATTGTCACTCCAGTCTTCAAAAAGGGCAAGAAGAAGGACCCAGGAAACCACAGCCTCACCTCTATCCCTGAAAAGGTGAAGGAACAGCTCATCCTGCAGGTCATCTTGAAGCATGTGGAGGAAAAGAAGGTCATCAGGAGTAGTCAACATGGATTCATCAAGCGGAAATCATGCCTGACCAACCTGATATCCTTCTATGATGGAATGACTGGCTGGGCAGATGAGGGGAGAGCAGTGGATGTTGT
>JAVJGI010000050.1:93316445-93360262 GCA_035590275.1 Ibycter americanus | reverse complement strand
AGTCCCACAGAGGCCAGCGCAGGGTCCTGCACCAGGGAGGAACCAGGGCTGGGGCTGAGCTGCTGGGGGCAGCTCTGTGGGGAAGGGCCTGGGAGTGCTGGGGGGCGGCAAGTCGCCCATGGGCCAGCAGTGTGCCCTGTGGCCAAGAAGGCCGGTGGGACCCTGGGGGGCATCAGGAGGCCAGCAGGGCGAGGCGGGGGGATCCTCCCCCTCTGCTCTGCACCGGTGAGGCACATCTGGGGTGCTGGGCCCAGTGCTGAGCTCCCCAGTTTGAGAGAGACGGGGAACTACTGGGGAGGGCCCAGCAGAGGCTATGAAGATGATGAGGGGCTGGAGCATCCCCCCTGTGAGGAAAGGCTGAGGGAGCTGGGGCTGTTCGGCCTGGAGAAGGGAAGGCTGAGGGCGGATCTTATCAGTGTCTGCAAATGTCCTAAGGGTGGGTGTCAGGGGGCCGGGGCCGGGCTCTTTTCAGTGGTGCCAGCGACAGGACAAGGGGCAACGGGCACAAACTGCAACGCAGGCAGTTCCGTCTGAACGTGAGGGAAACCCTCTGTGCTTTGAGGGTGACCGAGCCCTGGCAGAGGCTGCCCAGAGAGGCTGTGGGGTCTCCTTCTCTGCAGACATTCAAAATCTGCCTGGACACGATCCTGTGCAACCTGCTGTAGGTGACCCTGCCTTAGCAGAGGGCTGGACTAGATCACCTCCAGAGGTCCCTTCCAACCCCAACTATTCTGTGATTCTGCAAATAAATACTGGCCAATTCTGCATATCTGCTCTATGCTAAATACTTATCTAGTTAACTCATTCCAGCTGCAATTCCAGCTAGCCCAATTTTAAAATCATTTCAGCAAAGTTTGCTTAATTCAGTGTGTGAATCTATAGGGGTCTGGCCACTAATGCCTGGAACCTTGTCTGTAACCAGAAATAATCCAATGCAGCATTGAGAAGGGCTTTTGCAAGGAACAGAGAAGTCCACAGTTCCACTATCAGATATTACCTCCCCACCAGTTGGTGCTTTGATCAGTCCATTACACCAGTGCTACAGAAGCGATGTCAAACACAGCCAGGACCGCATGATAGCTATTTTTACATGCCCTGAACAGCTGCACAAAACACCACACTGCTAAGAGAAGACAATGTGATTTGCCACATCCTCATCTGGGGCTTTTAACCACCCATTTATTATTTATAGCAAGCTGTAAAAACGATCTGTGCTTGGCAGTCCTAGCAGGATTGAAATTATCTATGTGAAGTGACACTGTTCTCAGCAGTTGACCTTCCTGTAAGTAGGACATACCTGATGCACCTTGATTTTAATTTAATAAATAGTGGTTTATTTTCCAGTAGGAAAAATGTTATAATAATTACCTCCAGCTATATCTAACAATACATTTTATATGTAGCACTATTTTATTTAAATGTCACCACCTATGTACCTGTTTGACTTTTACCACCCAGAAGCAGCACAGAAATATTATAGATCATTATAGAAGTATTTAATTTTCAGAGGGAATGTTGCTGATAGCAAAGATATGATGCACTACTGATAATTTATTGAATTTCTCTGTCTTTCACTGAAAGTGCTTTCCTAACACCTCTTCCCTGTTTAGGGATTCACTTCAAATTTACTCAGTTTAGAGCTTTCCCTCTCATATATTGAGTCAGAATCCAAATGGAACAAACCTCCAGGTTCATATCCAAGCCATAAAATCTACTCTTCAATCTTCCATTTTTCAATCTGTGTTTTATGCTATGGCAAATCACCTTCATAACAACTTCCTTCCCTTCTTCTTAAAAAAAAAAAACCTGACAGCTGTTTTAATCCATGGCACCATCTAGGTTTTTTCTTTTTAAGTAAACTGCCCCATCCTTCTTCTGGGTCTTTTCATGGGTAGGGTTTGGGGACATTTTTGCTCTTCCTTATTTACATATTGTGGAAGATCTAGAATAAAAACACAAATTGTCTTCTAACAACAAAAAAATGTAAAGGTCCTTCTCAAATCTATGGAAAATCTACCAAATTTCAGTAACAATTTCAGCCTTCAAAGAACAGCAGCTTTTCTAGTACTGGTTTGGATCCGTGAACAGTCCCAGATTTTAGGCATATGTATCCTTGTTCACATCTCCAAGTACATATTATTTTAACTTAAAACAGTAACAGGCACTGGTCAGAGAAATATTAATTTCCCATGCCAGAAACCAAACAAAATCCACCGTTAAAATATTTGGAAGCACCATTTAATACTAGTTAATGTACTGTTTACAGCAACAGTTCTGCATGTGGCTGCTTCCCTCTTCTACCTCCACCCGATACAGTTACTGCACAGTAGTAACATAACATAACGCCTTCCCTGATGATACAGGGAATCCCTTCTTTCTGTATCTGGAAAGCTGTAAGCGGTACCCTTATTGTCTGACCTGCTACCTCACTTTTTTTTCCTAAGGGTGACCACATACTCTGGAGCCCCTGAAAGACTTTTACATACTGCTGCATTGGCATCCATTATCCTTAGTGTGGGCACATCCCACACCGAAACATCTTGGCATGGACATCAGAAAGCCTTAACTTCTAACCCTTGCTTTGCCATAATGTCATTATTGTACAGTTTCTAGTGGCCAAAGACAGTTTTCCACAAGAGCGCCACAAGTAGGCAGACACAGGTTTTAGACTGGGGAAAGACAATCTCGGTAGCATTTTGCTTTCCCCAGAACTCAACGACCACTGTATAAGCTGCAGAGCTCTTCAGCAAAAACCTTCCATTTGCCATGACACCCAGTGACAATGCTGTTACACCACCAGTATATATTCTACAGTCTTCTGTTGGTGTGCAATTGCCAACATAATAAGCAATCATACAATTACAAAGTATCACATACTGGCAATTTTAAAAAAATGAAAAATGTTTGAGTATTTTTATAGCATTTCTTAAATTGTTTAAATTCTTAAAATAAAAAAAAAATTCTTTTTCAACAGATTTTTGCATGTTCCTGACAATTATTCTCTGCCTATCTTTGTAGCCAGTGTATAAATTGTCACGCTTACCTTTCAGAGAGAACAACATGTAGTGTTATTCAGCTTCCGTTTTCTTATTTTGTTCTCCTTTTCTTTCTGAAAAGGCAGAGAAGGAGTAAAAAAGAGCACAATAAAAACAGTATTGGCAGAAAAAGGCACTGTGTTTTTAAAGTAGAACTGCAGTTCTGCCATTAATTTAAAAGCTACGTGGTCATAATTTTAAAATTTATTCTAAATCTAACATCATGAAGCACCATCTTTTCAGTAGTCTTCCTGACCAGTTCCTTTTAATAAGTTTCTTCAGAAACCTAGAACTCAAAACCAATTTTAAGGAAAACCTATATAGTAGTACCCTCCTGCAGCAAAGAAACAGAAAAAACCCACATGGACTCTGTCTAATCACATTATACTTTCAGTATTTTTTCAAACAAAGGCTTGTTCCACCTGCTGTGTTGGGTTAAGACCATATTCAGGAAGTACCTTTTACTTTCAGGTTTTTACTGTTACATTAGTTCTGGAGGCACTTTATTTTCCCATTCTTCTGTCTTTCTCACTGTATCCCTCGTTCACTTAGGAGGAAAAACCCCCACTTTTTCTTTTAAACCAGTGTTTCACAGCAATTGTCCTGTTCCTATTATTTTATCTGCTGAGCATCTTCATAAAGTCAAACACCCAGAAGTTAATTGCAAATATTTATTCTTTATTAAAAAAACCTACAGTTGATTTTCTAAGTTAAACTGACATACCCCACCTGCCTTGGGGTAAACCCAAGCAAAACTCAGGAAATTCTGAGACTTCAGTCCCTCAGATTGAATCATCAGATTTCTGGTTTCTTAAATGATTTACTCAGTCCTGTTTCTAATGAAAGGCAATGCTTTTTAATGAATGAGTAATAGGAATGACATTCAGAAAACTTCAGCTGTGTAGCCTTGGCATCGCAGCTTTGGTGTAACTGTAGAGCTTTAGACCTTAGCTGTTTAAAAGTTGATCTTCCCATGAAATGTTTAAGGTATATGCAGAGCATTCAAGTTGCACTGTATTGTCATGCAAATTTAGCCTAATTACAACTGAAACAATGTTTTATTAAACTATGGCATAATTTTCTCATTTTGTAAACCAAATACAAAATAAATGTTTCTGTCATTATTCTCTTCTCCATTTTCTCCAAATTCACTGATATAAGCTATTCAGTCAGCAGGTCATTCATTTATATGTTCATGGAATGGCTATAGAGAGAAATGCTAATGTGCTGCTCTCCGTGCTACATTTCAGCTGCAGTTCTCCTATGTTAGCTCACAACTACACTAGTTTCCAGATGTTTTTAAATGAGGATTGCTTGAGAGGCAAGGTACCCCTTCTCTTCCTCTCATGGAAGCTTTTCGGGTATTTATTTCCTCTGCCCACCTATCTTAAACTTCTGACATGGACACCCCCAACTGCTGAAACTGTCACTGCTTAAAGTTCCTGAATTTTATCTCCTCTCTTGTTCAAGGGGACAGGTTTTTAATACAGCCCTAACCGCCACACTGAACCCATCTGAAGTGACAGATGTGACTCATTTGTCCTTTCAAGCAGCACATTCCCACCAGTGGCAGAGAGACAGGAGGGCATGTCCTTCCAACAGCTTTCCCAGGGCTGTTTCTAAGTACAGGTTGTCACTCCCTTGCAATCAATTAAACACTCAGCTCTGGTTAAGGTGAATTTTTATATATATACATACATATATATATATATATTTATATTTATAAAACACCTATCACCATATTGATAAACATTCTTTGGAACCACTCTTGGAGGGTATTCTGCCAAGACTTGCAGCCCATGGGGGACCCACCATGCTGGAGCAGTCCGTTCCTGAAGGACTGGACCCTGTGAAAAGGATCCATGCTGGAGCAGTTCTTGAAGAACTGCAGCCTGTGGGAAGGACCTACTTTGGAGCAGTTCATGAAGGACTATCTCCTGTCGGTGGGACTCCATGCTGGAGCAGGGAAAATGTGTGAGGAGGAAGGAGCATCAGAGAGGAGGGTTATCAACTGACCACAACTTCTGACCCCCATCCCCATGTGCCACTTGGGGAGTACAGGGAGAGGTGGAAGAGTCGGGAGTGAAGTTGGCCCTGGAAAGAATGGGTTGGGGAGTGGGGGGAAGGCGGTTGTAGTTATTTCTCACTATCCTCCTCTGTTATTAACTGGCAACAAATTAAATTACCATTCCCCACGCTGAGTCTGTTTTACCTGTGACAGTGACTGGTAAGTGATCTCCTTGTCCTTTCCTTGACCCATGAGCTTTTCCATCATATCTTCTCCTCCCGTTCCACTGAGGATGGTGAATAAGCAAGCGGCTTGGTGGGCAACTGGCAGCCAGCCAGGTTCAACCCACTGCAGGTAGACAGCGGAGTGGAGGAATGGTGGAGGGATCCTGCTTTACCTGGAGAGTCATCTAGAGATGTGTGGGTCTCCTTTTCTCCTTTTTGCCCTGAGCAGTCCCTGGTAAAGCTGCAAATATGCCGGTGGGTCTTTTAAAACTTAGCTTGCTTGCTGTTCATTTCTTTAGACAGCGACTTCAAAAAGACATAATCTAAGCAAAATGGTCAAATAAAAATGGGTAAGTTCATTGAACAAACTGGTAAAGATAAATTATTCCTTGTTAGCGTTCTTTATTTTTATTTTTTGTGACTTACTTTGTACATATATGAGTGTCCCTTAACACCAAGAGAAACATTTGGCTCCTCACCTGCGATGGAAAGGACAAATTCCTGGAAGGCAGCAAAAGCACATCAAATGCCGGCTCCATCCTGACAGAGTTCGTGTAACAGAGTGCCTTCTGCCCTGCAGAGAGGCGTAATAAAACCAGATGTGCTAAGCATTTCATGGCCCTGAAAGACAAGCAAGGGTCCTCCCCGTGTTATGACAAGCATTTTCAGAGAAGAAATAATAGTTAAAATAACCTTCAATTTTGTGGGAAGCAGCTGCACTTAAATTTTACAAGGAATTTGGTAGAGGCCACAGATACGACCTCTGCCTCGCATATTGGTCTGCATGATTGAAGGGATGCAGGCTGGACCAGCCGGGAGGTGTGCTGTACTCCTACTTAACGCGTGTTACCGTTGCCAAGTAACATAAATTCAGTGCAATAGTCAAATACTGCCATAAGTCAACAGCTCCCCTCCAGCTAGCCATCAATCTTGAAATAAGCTGCTGAGATGCAAACACAACCTTTTCATCATTTTTCTGCAATGGAATATTGCTTTATACCTCCTATTTTCCTTTTTCTTTCTCCTCCCAACCTACTATGGGCAAAAGAGTGTGACAAAAATGTTTGCTGGTCTGTCACCACTTCTTTAACTAAATGGTCTGTCATTGTTTCTTTAACATTAAGTCAACAGTTACTACTCTCAGTCCAATGTTTTGGATGTTGCTCCCTAATCAGCTGGAAGAACCTGGAGTCAGGCCTTCCAAGAGTTTCCTTCCTTCTCCTGCCACAATCTATTAAACTAGTTGTGCTTACATGATCCAGGGCTGTGTGAGTTTTAAGTCACTTGTTGCAGGTGCTCAGAGGGAAAACATCTCCATGCTCCCCAATGTACAACGAAGTTGGAGAGGACAGGATGTCAACTTGGATTGCAGAGCTCTGCAGCTTTCCAATCTAAGGGCCATAGGCAAGCCTAGATTTAAAAAAAAATAAAAATAAAAAAAAAAATTAAAAATGGAAAACCAAAACCCTTTCACACAGACAAGTTTTGGATATGATCGAGCAAAGAACATGTATGGAATCTCAAAATACACAAAGTCCCACTGGCTTCAATGAAAATGCAAAGACATGTTTAAGTGCCCTGACAGGACAAGGCCTTTGTGAAAGTTATGCAAGGTTTGTTAGGTGCTCTGAGAGCTTGGTATGGTGGCACTATGTCAGTGCAGGCCACAGGAGACACCTTACCTCTACTGAAGTCAATGATGCAAAGAGTTTCCACTGGAGAGTGATAGATGTTGGGATGTCTTGAGCCAGGATATCCAGAGGCTGGGCTTGTAAAATATGGCTTAGCCTCTCAGAAGGGAGGAAAGAGTTCAATCATTAATTATTTACGTTCAACCCAGGTTTTAGTTCATTCATATTTAACAGGTTCAGGTTCAGTCCTCATCCAACCCACCAACAAAGAGAGACGGAACTTAGAGGTCTTTTGACTGTTTTTAAGTTTCATAAGTTATAAGACTTTTGCAACTAAAAATGTATTTGAGAAATTCCTAGATTAATTAAGTAGCCTGATACAACTTTTTTTTATTTGCTCAGTTGTTTCAGACCTCAGAAGGACTGATAACACCAGATGCCAGCAACATGTACTTACATAGTTGGACTAGACAGAACCATTTTTGCTAGTTCATACAGCTGAGTGATGTAATTTCAGTGATGCCCTAGAGACTTACTGTGTTTCCTGTTCATTGAGACTTGGTCCATCTGCAATGCATTCATAGGATTCTTCTTCAGAGTATTCCTTCATCCAGATCTCTGTATAGTTCATGAAGTCTTAAACCTGGAAGAAATTCCAGTTCTTTATCTGTACTTTCAAGGTCAGGTATTTTTAATATTGATTCTGTGATGTCATTATTTTTGTTTCCTGAGCAAAGGATGTCTCTTCATTTATGCGTGTCTTAGACAAAACTTGATGCAACCATTGCCCAAATCTGAGAGTAGGACTACTATCTGTGACCACTAGACACATGTGATGAAATATTCATACTGTGTTTGCTCTTCATCTTTTTTTCAATGACATTTATAAAGCTTCAGGAGAAGAAACAACCCAATGGTTATAGTTGACCTTTTAATAAAATACCATGAGGTTCCCCATAGCACTCTTCATATTGGAGAGTCTTTGTTGTTGTCTTAGCAGGCTTCAGCACTATCATAATTCCTTCAGTGGTATCCAACGCTCATTTCTGTTTCAGGGTAAATACTTCAGGTCATTTTATGTGGCAGTCAGATGGTTTATAAGCTGGCAGAAATCCATGGGCTCAAAGAGTTTCTTAAACATACTTTAATTGGAATGTCATTTGGTAGGACAAACTAAGCCTGCTTTAAGCCTGCTTTTCTAAGAACAATAACCCTATGTAATCACGCTATCTTTCCAATTCCCCCTTAACTTTGAGTCCACTGGCAACTTGCAGTCACATGTGGTAGAGTGCTGGATGTGTACAAGACATTAAGATCCTACAACTTCATGAATATCAGGTGTAGAAAGCACCGGTGTCACTACAAAGGACCCACAAAGGAGAATGCTTTTTTTCTGGAATGATTCTCCATTTTCCTGTGTAATAACAGGCCATCCAATATATACACACAGGCATGCACATGCAGAAGCCACCAAAATGCATGAACGTGGTTGCTTCCACCCAGGCAAAAGGTGCACAATGACAGAAGGGAACACAGGAGACCACTAGCAAATACAGTATGGTATTTCACAATTATTTCTTTAAGGAAAATTACATACCATGACTTAAGAATTATAGGAGAGATTGCACTGATTTTAACTTTGAAAAATAAAGGAAAAGCACCTTCCCCTTCTTTCAAATACATCATTTTTAATGCCCAGAGAACATTCTGTCCTGCAACAACACATTTATTCCTTCTGGTCTTGAGGAAAAATTCTCAATCAGCAAAATTCATCTTCCCTTCATTTTTGTTGATGGTAATGACCATCGTCACCATTCTTATACATCTCAAGTCTTACTAATTTCAGCATTTTGTCAAAGTTTCAGGTCCTAACAGTACAGGGTCAATTATTTCGCAGGATACTAATTTGTAAACACTTACGAGTGATTGAATCTAGAAGAGGCACAGGAGGTTATTTGCTGCACTTTTTTGTAGTGACTACGAAATACAAAGGTGTGACCATGAAATACAAAGCTTGTGTTGCAGTAGCCTTCTTGAATACAGATTTAACTGAGAATGTGCTGTTGAAGGAAGAAGTTCCTTAGCATTTGAAAGAAACACAAGAGCAGCAGATTTCTCAGGCTGATGTATTTGAGTGAGTCTTCACACTGGCAGACTGCTGCTCTGGTTCCCTCTGTTTCTTTACTTCAGCACTGGCATATCTCAAAGAACATTCCTGGGGAATGGTTTTTTCTTTTCATTCTCTCCCTGACTGCAGCTCAACTGTTGCTGTAACACACACTGCAACTATCATTTTATGAATTAATCAGAGGCAAGAGAGATGTCTGCGTACATTTTCAGAGAATTGAATTAAGGATAGCAATGTGTTTTTTGAAAAATAACAGTGAGAGCTCTGAGATGCTGCACAGTCGTCTTGATCCGTGCATGGTCCTTCCACTTCAAAACCCAGTGCTCTACACAAGATTTCTCCTACACTTGCATGGCAAGAAGTGGATTGAGCAAAAAATGCCCAACCCACTGCCCTCAAATGGCAAAGGGTGGCCATGTGTTTTTCTACATCACCCCCATTCCATTTGTCACTCCTAGCATAGATGTATAAAGCACCCTTTATTAGATGCTATTAAAGAAAAAAAATCCCAAAACAACAAAAACCCCACTAAAACCCACTTTCAAGCATGAGATAGTTTTGAGGGTTTTTTCTAATGTATCTGAGAGGTTCTTCCCTACACACACACACACATACTGTTTCTTTCTGGTTTGGATTTGGTAGACCCACCATGGTTCAAGTGAACGCATGTATTCCCACTGGTTTTCTGCGTTAACCCCTTGCTGGATAGTAAGCTCAGGAACATTTGATAACGACTTCTAATGCTGTGACTCACTGAGCTCTGGATAAAGGGTTGCTCTTTAATTTCAGCAGCCTTACCAAGGTTATCTCAGGTGAGCAACTGCCTCCTCCCCAGGCACATGGGAGCCCTGCCGGCAGCTTGCTCAGTGCCACGTTAAACAGCTGCACTCCAAATTCACCACTTACTAAGCCACGCAGCACCCTACCTGCTACGCTGGCAGTATATATCCAGGTTTGCTGCCTAAACAGCCCTCATTTCCACCTTCCTTAAAGGACAGCTTAGACTCTTTCCAACAGCCTGCTCATAGAGGCGTCTATAGCTCTACAGCACGGCAGCTCCCCAAAGGGACCTGGAGTCCCATGAACACATAGGACAGAGGTAGCACTCCACTTTTGCCCTGCTGAGAACCCACAAACACTCACCTTCATCTGTCCCCCTGTCCTTGGCAAGCCTGCATGCTCTTTGGGGTTGGGGCAGCTCACAGAATCCTCCCCAGGCAATGCACTTGACAGCTCTGCTGCAATATTCCTCCTGGCCCAGAGGCTCTTGGTACAGTCGCATCTGTTCCCAGCTGGAGTTTTCTCCAGCTGTTCTCTCCTCTCTCTGTCTTCTCCAGCAACCTTCTGGAAACACACTCCCTCAGGGGACTTCTGCCCCCCCACTTCAGGGAATGTCCCCCAGACACGAGACCACTGCAATACTAATGTTGTTCAAGTCCAACAGCTGCATTGGCCCTACTGGAACAATGCCACCACATTCAAACTGGTGCCTGTTGAGGTCCTGCACTATACTAACCTGAAACCAATACTGTACAAAAACTTTGCACCTTTTTGTTTGCTTTTTACAATCCATGCTTCCCACTAAAATTTCCACATGATCACTTTAACTGAGCATTTTTAATCAAAGGAGTGCTTTCATTAAGTTTACTGAGCTGGTTTGTGTTGTGCTTAAATCATTCAAATTTTACCTGTGAGCAGTGTAACATGCTAGATTGTGTTTCCTCTAGTGTCAGACATAAAGGCTATTATCCTGCTTCAAAACGTTATTTTTTTACTTTTTCCATGGTACTGATCATGGAAAGACCTCTCTAATATAGATTAATATTGTACAACCTTCTCTGCACTGTACATGTGTTTTGAGTTACTCTTCCTTTAAGATGCTAAGAGTGCATGACAGAGCAGGTATCTTGAGGGGCAAGGAAAGCCATCTTTTACAGTAATCTACTCTTACTAAACTACAGGTGTATGAAGTTATCCTTTTTAACGTGTATTTCTCTTCCACAGTGTCTCTTGGTGCATTGGAGTCCTTGGAGCCACAGAAGCTGCATAACAGGCTGTTCCACGAGGGTTTACCCACTAGCCCCAACTAGTACACTAATTATCTGTCTCTCTCACTGACAAGGGATCTGACATCCTCGGTCCCCTTTAACCACAGTCTTCCTTCAAGACCATCTTCACCTGTAAGACCTTGTCTGGACAGCATCTAGCATGCTTGGTTGATCCGACAGCATCTAGGAGGATCCAGCTGTAGCTACCCAAGAGAGAAGCCAGATCATAGCTCCTGTCTGCATATATTTAACCAAATCTTCAAACACTGCATGCTTTACTTTCCTGTTAGTTAAAATGCTTTGTTTCATTAAGCACACAGTTGAGCCTCAGTCATTACTATCAGCATGTGTTCAACTTAAACCATGTGTCTTCGTTTGCTATATTTGGCCGTTTCCAGCCTTCACATCCCTGGCGCACAATACTGCAGGCTTCCCGCATAGAGAAACTCTTGGTTTTCTGACAGGCTACAAAATCTGTGTCATTAGTCTGTTATCTGCCACTTTACCAGCTGCACTCCTGAAAGTCATGCTCCATTACCTCATCCAGATTGCTATAATAATTAGCCTTCCTGTTTACAGGCATGTGTATCATTGCTACAGCATGTACATATCTCAAGCAAAATTCCAGGCAAGTAAAAACAGGTGCAATATATGCAAAACTAATGCACAGGCAAGAACATAATCATCACTTGACATCTGTATTGGATAATGCACTTCTATCAGTAAAGAATACAACACTGCCTTTACTTTGATGGTATTTGTCATTTATAACATGATTGTAAGCAAGAACACAAATTTATTTACTTATCTATTTATAAAAATATCTGCTTTTACATGAGTTGAATTATCCCTTTGTTTTCTTTAGTGTGTTCCAAGAACTCTGTATGAGAACATAAAACTTGAAGGTATAACCTGAAGGGTCATTGTATCCTGTCCTCTCTTCTTGTAGGCACAACATCATATTATTCCTTTACAAAATATTATCCAGTTCTGTCTCAGACATGTCTTTTTCCCCTGTTACTGTCAGAAAGCTGGTCCAGAACCTCATGCTTCTGATGGCTGGGAATCCAATTTGCATGTTAAATTTATTCATGGCTTTTTAATATCCATTTGTTCATGTGCCATTGTTGTCACTTCACTTAGATTTGTTCTTCTGACTGGGAAGTTAGTGCTCTCAGGTGTATACAGCCATCATGTTCCACAAAGTTTTTATTTCATTTGGCTAACCAAACCATGCTCTGTAATGCCCTCTACACAGACATTAGACTCCCTGTTCCCCTTCACCACCCCTCTGTGACTGTCTCAGTCTTTGTCTTTCAGGACTGGAAGTTTACATAGTTGTCCAGTTAAGGTTTTATTGCGTATTGTCCTATGATGCAAGCTCCTTCCCTGTCTTTGTTGAAAAGCCATCCCTGAAACTAGATGAATTATCTCAGTTGCTTTTTTCTCCCAGCTAACTTAACCTTTTTCAAGTCACCATAGGGTGGACTGAACTATCTACATTTTCCGCATGAGATCCTGGCTTTACACATGTCATTAGCAAAACCCTGCTGAACTTCTAGTAGGGAAACAACTTCACGTTCTGAGTCCTGATCAGTGACTTCAGCCTCCCCCCAACCCCCAGATCACAACACACAAGGAACACAACTTCTGTAATTATAAATAAAACTCCAGCAAGCTTGGCACAAAACCACTCATTCACCCTTGCACCCTGTTCACCTCCCTCAGCTCTGACACATTTGAAAGGCTGTTTTTCACATCTATTCACCTTCAGCTGGGGAAAAAAACCCCACAGTATAAAACAGATGAAATCTGCAGTCAAGAAACACTGGTAGGTGTTTGAGCTTGTGCTTCTGCTTCACAGGAAAATGCAATTAAAGCTGATCCATTTGCTCTGGATCACAGTTCCCTAAGACCCCCTTGGCAATTTCATTGCAGAAACAGTGCCACAGAAAACATAAGCCATAATTTTGTTCCTTTGGCAAATTTCATTAAATGCAGATTCTCTTCCCCATGTGTCTTAAGAAATTCCTTCAGTTTTCACATGCCCTTAATGATACTTGAATAACACCAGCAATTTGGCTTTCAAGCAACCTGCCTGTGTGTGCTGCTAGACTGCAGCAAACTGGCCTTTTTAAAAAACCCAACACACACAACAGGTTTTACCACCAGTTAAATAAAGTACTTGAGCCATAACTGGACATTTAGCTTGGGAAAAACATTACCTTTGCCAGCACTATGCTAAGAAATAAAGGTAAGCCCTCTGTAGAGCTTTCAGATTTGTGGAGCAGCTTCCCAAACTACTTCCTAGAGATCCAGAACAGACTGGGAAAGATTACAAGTGTGTCTGTTAGCCTTTTAGTTCAGATCAAGAGTGCCCTTTTGAAGTGAACCTCCCGATTGTCCCCACTTACCACATTTTGGTTCACTCGGCAGAGCAGTCCTGGAGAACACAAATGGGATGTCTTTCAAATGAAACTTATCTGGAAGAAGGTTTCCATGACTGCACCTATGGCACTCCAGTCGCTGACAGGTGTGGACTCCACAGGACCAGACTAGACTAATCCAAAGTAAATCCCCTGGAAATGTGTGTATCTTGGATGCCAGGTCTTTGGTGCCCGCTGTTTTGCTCTACAGATCCACTCCTACTGGTCCACCATACTTCCTGATGCAGGCGGACAGCCTGGGTCAACCCAGATGTTGTGCTTCTCAGGCACCTCCTTCTACTGCTTAGTTTCGTTGCTGTGAACTTTCAGAAGTTTCAGGGCTGGAATTCAGCTGTGCCGGGGGGGAAAAAAAAAAAAAAAAATCCGGATATTTCTTCAAACACATCTGTGCCTCTTAAGGCAGCAAAATGGGGCTAAAAGTATTGTATGTATTTACTCACTTGCCAGAAACGTGGTGTTTCTGCTGGAGGTAACGTAATGCAGACTCTTCTGCAGTTTGAGCAATTCTTCTTCCACGCCTGGCTGGAAACCAGTGAGGAAAAGGAATAAACACAAAGCAATAAAACAGAAACCACAAACATCCCTCAATCAACTAAAACGTGACTCTTTGGCTAGAACGAATCATAATGCACAGTGAAGTTGCAGATGTGTAAGCCTGCTCATGCATGGCCCTAGCTGAAAAATACATGTCTGTGAACTGCTAAAGATCAGCCTAAAGTCTTCAAACGCTGGGAAGACTGTGTCTAAATCAACCAATTCATTTATAGACAACTCTGAGCATCCTTTAGGGTTGTGCTGGTGTCACCTTTTGGACCACAAGGCTCAGAGGGATGAATGTACGGTCTGGTGGGTGTAACACCATGGCAGGGACACTTTTATCAGAGATCCATGAGCAGCACTTTCTGGGGTGAAGCAGTACAGCAGCTTAGTAGCGTACAGCAAAAACCAACAGCTGGGAGCAAGAAGTACAGTTTGATAATCCTTAGAAGAAAGACTCAGAAAGGCAGCATTATAAGGCACTTTAAATACCACCAGTGTGCCAAATTCAAAGCAGAAGGGCTTATTCATTTAAGCAAGGGAATACAAATAAAAGCACATATAAGCAGATCACCACTATTATTTCATCCTGCCCCGTCACACACATACACATAGACTACAGCTACATGCATCTATCCCCTGCCAAAAATGGTCTCCAAGGAGAGATTAGCATGTGCTATCATCCTGAAATACATTAATTTGATCAAGGGAAGTTATTAATAATGGCCAACTTCTTTAGCAAATTTCAGCCTCATTTACTGCCAGTATGTTCCCCACAAACCTCCATAAATCCCAAACTATTGATGGCCCTGTGAGTCTTGCTAGCATTAGAGCTGCTCCCAGGGCTTTGAGGGCACAAGCAGCCCTTTGTGTCCCTGCCTGACCTCACCTGGGAACAACTCTACACCTGCCAATGGCCCAGGACCCCATTTTACCCCATGCCCCAGTGTGCAGTAGTGCCAGTCTCCAGCTCCCCACAGCCCTGCCCTGCCCAGCCATGGGATCTGTTGATCCTGTCCCCTACCTGTGGGTTGATGTCCCAGCCTGGACCCAGCCCATCCCCATCCCCACGGAGGTGACGATGCCCCAGCCTGAAGCCCCTGTGATGCCCCAGCCCCCAGGAGCAGCTGCTCCAGCAGCACATTGGGACCACTGCTGCATCCAGCACCCGTCACTCACAGTCAGGGATTTGCTCCAGGTGGCTCACACAGATGAATTCTGATCCCTCTCAGGGTCCTCCATAAATACCACTACTATAAATGCATTTGCCAGTACATCTTTGCCAGATTACTTGCACAGCAGGGCCATGTGTCTCTTTGTGCGGCATATGATAAACTTTCTTAAAATAGCTGTGCTAAAAAAAATGCACGGGTTTATTTACAAAACATTGAAAACAAAATAAAAACATAACAAGTCAAATTCGAGGCACTGGGTCCAACTAAATATCATCCAGCTGAAAATAAGTATCCAAAAGACTGAAAAAATGAATATGTCTCTCTCACATCTCAGAAGCCACTGTATAAGGGAGAGGAAAGCTCTGCACAAACAAAATTTGGATGTCAGTCTGAGAAACCTGTAGGAAACCAGATATTTTTGTGTTCTCTGTTCAGCCTGAGCTACCTGAGAACAGTCTAGCTCTCCAAGAAGCACTGCCAAACATTGAGAATTAGGTCCTTTTAAGATGTCAACCTAAATGCAACCCACATCATTCAAAAAGCACTCATCAGTTCTGAAAATCCTGGGTTTTATCTCTGAACTTCAGAACAGTAACACATAGGGGACACAAGCAAACTTACCCTCTGGATGGCAGAACCATTAATTTAATGATTTTTTTTTTTTTTTTAAGGATGCCTAATCTTTTTTCAAATAATAACATAAGAGTGGCCATGCAGAGTTCCAGAACTTGGTGAGACAAAGGTAGGCTCACTGAGTAACACTACTAAAATTGCGGCTCAGTAAAGGTTGTCCATTTGTATTCATTTTGAATGAAAGGATGTCTGTCTGCTAGGATGCTGCACATGAGCTTTGCCACAAATCAAAGCTTTCTACAAAGTCTGCAGTAGGATGCACTCCAAGAAAACACATAGCTTAGGATCAAATTATTAGGTTCAGAAAGTGGGGAAACAGACAAACACATTGAAAGACTTTTTCAGAATCAAAGCCCAGACAGCCTGTACTTAACTCTCTCAGAATTTATATTTAGCCAATGCTCTCCACAATTCTGCTGTCACAATTAATGCATGTAATCAGATAAAAAAAATATTATAGGTAGGTCTTTATGAGAAGACTTTAAACTTCTGAGTATCAAAGCAATGGTGGTTGGATGAAAGAAACAAGGGGACTTTTCCCATGCCAAGTCTGCAGCCTCAGTGCAGAGGTAGCCAAATGCTCATGGACAGCGAGCATCTGTGGGATGCATCACCTTCAATGTGGCACATGGCTTTCTCCTCCACCACCATCCGCCCCGCCTGCTTTTCTCAGGAAGTTCCTAGCAGTACCCCCAAAGGATATATCCATCAGCCTGTTCTGAAGGGAAGAAAATAAGCGTCCTTTGAACAGCCAGTATCTGGCAGGATTATAGTAGCTGAAAAGGAGTCTTTAAACGGAAAGAGTAGAAACATTTCATGAAAGAGCTGTCTCCAAATTAACAATGTCTGCACTAAAAAGCATACAAGAAAGACAGAAAGTTAGCTTAAACTAGAACCGTATCCTGGGGAAAGCGTGCCAATCTCTGCTTTAACAACCCCATTCAGCTCTCATGAAGCCATTCCCAACTGGATAAGGACCAGGCACAGGCAACTGGAGAAAAATTTCTTTTCCCACATCCCTCCTCATTCGTGTCCAACCTCCAAGCCAACGCACAAGAGTGTGGAGAGACCTGCACAGCACCCACCAGCCTGGCCCCCTCCTGTCCTGGGGATGAGGAGGGAACAGGGTCAAACCAGTGCCCTCTTCCCCTTGCCTTTCCTTCAGCACTGAGTACTGATGCTCGTGCTCTGGAGCCATAGGAGGCAAAAGGCTCCTGAAGCACTGTCCCAGCCAGCACTGCCCTTCCTATGGGCCCGTCCTCCGGGCTCTGGGTATCAGCAAGCTCTGCAAACTGGTGCACAGGGAGGAGTACATCAGTCAAGCAAGAATACTGTCCCTATGGCATTCAGTGCATTCACATTCACATCAAGTTTTACAAATAATTCAGCATTTACCCGAAGGTGAAACCAGTCACCCAAGGCAGGATACCTAAGCTTTGGATCAAGTAGTAGAAAGACACAGTTTCTCAAGGATTACCAATCAGATGCTCTCTGTGTTTGATTCATTATTTTTTAAACCCACTTTAAGTAGAGCTTTTGAAAAGATGTATATCAGTCTTTGTCACAAGCCCCCGCAATGAACACGACGAGAGTGAGAGTATTACCTCTTCCTGTACAAAGTGTCATTGACAATGAAATAAAAACTGCAAAGATTTAGTGTGCCAAACACAACACACTATCCAATAAGAGTCTAAAAATTAACTTTGATGCTACCTTGGGCAATAATCATAACTAAGATACTTTACAGAGTGCCATACAATCATCCAGCTTATGTTCTCTGCATGCAAGGATGAATTACGTTTGAAGTCACATGAACAGGGATATAGATGGAAGTATACAACTTCCTTGTTCATATTCTCCATAATCACTCATTCCCCTCTCATAACCAAGTCCATAAACTTAATAAACTGAAAGAAAGAAGGACTGATTTAGCATAATACAATTTTGCAGTCAACCAACAATGTACTGCACTTGGGATTCATTTTCATTGGAAGTGGTGGTCATTCCACAATGAAGCGAGATTAAGCAAAATATAAAATGTTATTGCTTCAGGCTTGTCTTCACTGTTGTATTAACACCAGGAACAATCCTGCAATTACTGCTACAGGAACTCCAGCTCCTGCCCACACACTGAGATTTCAAATCTCCATTTAAACTCTGCCTCACAAATCCTTCGGGCAGGCAGAGGAAAAGCAAGCTGATAAACTCACAGGACTAGAGGTACATGCCATGGCTTGGGTTAGACTAATTAATCAGGTGCTAATATAAGTATTGTCTTTCAAATATTCCTTCAAAATGTAGCCCTTCTTTCTCGAGTCAGAGCAGCTCAAGTACAGTAGGTGCAGGATCAGGTCCTGAGCACCGCAGTCAGACGAGCCCTGTTCTGCACCTCTCCAGACAGAGGGACTGCAGCCAAAGCTCAGCTGGAATGAGATGAACAACCATCAAAAAGGTGACCTGTTCCTGCTCCAAGCTTTGATAAATGTACCTGAGTAGAAGGCAGATAACCAGTTTGTATGTGGTTCTTTCTGTTAAAAGACAGCATTTTTAAGCTAATAGGCAAGATTTAAAGACAAATCTTCATGCTTACAGCACCAAGGAAAGAAAAGTCAATATATGCAAATGCAGAGTTTAAACCTGCCATATTAATTCAAGCCTTTAAATATTAATCTACCTATCTCAGTGTGTGTTTTACTAGTACAATAGCCTTCTTTGTCCCTAAATTGATATTTATGGTATGTAGGTAACCAAGGGATACCATCCAAAGGAATCTGTTTCAAGGAGGTGAATGCATTGTTGGTTCCTAATCTCGATTACCAGCGATGCGCTTCTGTGAGGCTGCATCCATACATGGGAGGAACAGTCGGTCTGCCCTTCGCTGGGTAGTTTTGTCTGTTTGCCTAAAGGTAGGATAAACACTCTGTAGAAGATTCAAAGTGATACAGATGAATGCAAAGATATTATAAGGGCAATGGAAAGCTTCGTGCAGGTATGATCAACCTATACCACCCCCTCAGACAGCCAGGAAACAGGGGCAGAAGGCTGAGCCTGTGTTTGCAACAGCAAGTAGTGCGAACCATGGGGACAGACCTGTAGAGTGGAACACGTGGTGCTGAGGACCTGATTTCTAGACTGTACTTGTGCTTGTTTTTATTTTCAAACTATTTTACCTAGTCCAACCTGCTGGTCCAGATGCCCACTTGCAGCTGAAGTCCCGCACTCCGGCACATCTTCCACTTCAATTTCCTCTTAAAACAACGCAGCTCATGAGCTCTGAGACCACTCCGTGGTGCTAAACAAAGTGCACTAAGTGCAAGCAACCAGGAGGTTTGCTTCAAACCTTCACTCTGATCCAAATGAAAACATTAATCTAAGTGCACATTCAGTGTTTAATAGATGTTACCAAAAACGCAGCTTTAGCCCATGATACACAGTGTGACGGCGGAGAAAGGGTAGAGGAGAGAGGATGGAAAAGAGGAATCTACTTAGAAGTTGGGCCAACTTGAAAATCTTCCTGCCAAGAACTGAAGAACTAATCAAACAGGTCGTAACAGTACCATATATCTTTTCTTCCACTGAGCTGTCCAACATTTTTTTCTTGTCATTTACTATGAGTATTGGTTGTGCTTTATATAGAAAAATCACACCTGATTTCAAGCATTTGAAGACTGTCAGGACACAGCTGGGAGGGAATAAGATTACTTTTGGTAATCGCACTGGAGGAAAGGGGCATCTAATTCTCCACCAGAATGAAAAGCTTTTAAAGTAAAAGATTACATTGGAACGAGAGCAAAAGCACACAAAATGGCAGAGAGTAAACAGAGTCTGGAAAAACTCGAGATTTATAATCATCGGGGAATGCGAAATGTGGAACTAGTTTCCAGCAGAACCCAGGAGACAGATTTTCAGGTGAAATCCAATTATTTTCTAGAGGAATCGCCTGACGTTGCTGCCTACAGTGCTAGACTGCCACCAGAAAGTCCCTCCCAGTTCCGTAAGGACCACATCAGATCCCAAAGTCAGCAAAGGCCACGAGGGACCGTTCACCCCGGGCAGAAGGAGGTGGACTTTCTGCTGTCACAGCAGAAGGGCGGTGGGTTTGCACCCTGTCTGGATGAGTATTAAGGACACTCAGAGCAGCAGCACCAGACAGAAGTTTCCACATTTCAAAAGTCATTGCCTGCCCCCTTCTCTGGCATATAGATAGATGATCATGGGTTCAACTCCACTTTTGGACACACACCTCTTGCTGCTCCAGCTTTCCAAGCAGCAGAGATTACTGTCTTTAGGAACAACTCTACTATCCTGTGAGCATGCAAATTCCTTTCCTTATAAACTGCAAACTACCACAGATCTGTTAACTTTGCGAGGAGCACATAGCAGATCAATGACGTGCACTCTTGCAGCGTGTTCAAGCAACACTGCCTGAAGATAACTCATCTCCAGTGTCCTACTTGTTTTCAAATGCCCAGATTCTCAGGTTTTAACTATATGGAAACCTATTAACTACTGTATAGGTATACATAAAACCCCAACTTTTCATTAATTATTTGTTGCAGTATTCCTTTGGAAATGGAAAAAGATCTGCTCTTGTGCTTGGAATTAAAGAGATGCACCTGACTTGTCATGGAAATGTTTTGCATTTCTTGTAAATGTCAATTATATGAAAACAAAAAGCAAGCTGAAAAAGTAGAAAATTATTTTCTACGTTGTAGTATTTCAAAGGGATATATTGACAGTCCCTATGAGATAACAGACAAAAAGAGCAAACCAGGAATAATTAATTGCTACGTTTGGTCTGTAGTAAATGTCAAAAAGGAATCAAAACACAAAAGGCATCAGCTAAACTATTATGAGCTTCTACTCTTGCTATCGTCCTTTTCAAAACTGCTCCTCTGTATTATCTTGGTTTCATTCAGCTATCGTATACACACGCACACTGGCATACAGAGCCCTGATTTCTGTGCTTTGGTCAAGACAGAAAATTGTAAAAATATATTAGTATTATTCATATTTTGTTTCATAAAAAACCAAAACGTTTAACTAATGACTGGGGGGTGTCTCTGTCTTGCACTGTTTTTCAAGTGCATACTAGGACAGGCTTTGAAGAATGCAATTTTGAAACAAAGTATTGCAATGCTTTGATTTTAAAAAATCCACAGTTGTTCTGCTTTCATTTTTCTTTTGCTTATTGCTAAAACTATTCATTGACTTCTGCACAAATTCTTTAAGCCAGCCTGAAAGCACACTTCTTTTAAAATGAAAAGGCTACTTGTCCCAAAATTTTCACCAAACTCCATACAGACACATGCGGTGCTAACACACTAATACCACAAACCTTGCCACCTCTTTGGGAGCACATCTTGCACCCATGGCAACCTAGCAACTAATTAGCTGCAGTGGTGCAATATTACAGTCCCTCTCCTCCCTATGTTAGGGAAAAAGGAGATTTTTGAGGTCAAAACCTGGCAGGTGGCTTCAGAGTCACCTCAGAACAAATAAGTAATCAAAGAAATCATTGCCATCATGGCTATGATCTCATTAATTACCATTATCAACATGCTCTTTGTAACCGTTTGTCTTATTATTCAGCTGTACCTTGATGTTTGTCTCAGTTTCAGATTTCAGTACTTTTTCAGTGTCTCCTTCCAAAAGAATTAAAAGCAAACTAATGCACATAATTTTCTATGTATGCTCACGCTTTAATCTTCTATCAGTACAGTTTGCTTTTAACTTCCTTTCCTCCCCATTTCCATAACTACTTATTTATCATTTGAAAAAACACTTACGCTTTTAAGAAGCCATAGTGTTTACTGGCATCATTATCAGCACAGCTTTTTGTCTATGCATTACAATTCATATTTACAGTAGTGGAAATACCATATGCAAGGGAGCTCCCTGGGGACAGAAAAAGATGCGTGCATATCTCTGTGCATGTGAGAGCGCATAAAATGAACCACAAATCTGGGTGAGCACAGGCAAACTTCTCACAGTCCCTGGTTACGGGGACAGCCAGACGTCTCTGCTCGCTTTGGTTGCCAATGTGCCTGTTCCCACTGATTGTTCTTGCTCCTACGTATTTGCGGCACACAGCTCACCATGTGAAGGTGACTTTTTGCTAGTAGCTTCATGCACTGGGAGATCTCAAAACGCCTTCCAAGAGAGGTGATGTTGGACCGGCAAAGAGGAGCAGGGTACCGGTGGCTGTGTGCCAGCTCAGGTGCTCAGGCAGGAGCCTGGTTCTCCTGGTGCCAAGCCCCGTGGTGCTGGGCCACATTAGCCAGTGTTACCTTCAGGCCACTGAGAGGAGACTCTTCAAACCTGAGGTCCACATCTCCTCTGACAGCAGCGTGAAAGCACAGGGGCTCCCTGCAGCAACCTCAGAACTGCTGTTTTGCACGACAATACGCATGTCCCTTCCTCCTCCCTTGCACTTTTGCAGTTGCATAACTCCAGCCCATAGCTGTAACATATAATTATTCTTCTGATGAACTAGAAAATACCATTTTTTTCCAGATTGGCCACTCAGTGTTGAATGCCATAAACCCACTAAAAGGTCAAAGGCATCAATACAACCTACAGATCATTTTAATATCACACCAGTCTTGTAATGCTTAAATAATGAAGGTTCGTTTTCAATAGTGACATCGCAGCAGATTTGTAAAGGCCCTCCAGTGCTTTAGCTCTCACACACGTTCCTATCAGGCGCCTTGCTTTGAAATAAGGAGGCACATAAGTCTCATTAAAAATAATTGGAGCTGAGCATATAGCTACTTTGGAAAAATCTTCCAAGTACCTAACTGTATCTTTAAGCACCTAAGTACTTTTAAAATCTGTGCTGAAGAGAACACAAGTCATCCACATTTCCTGCCAAGCACCGGTTTTATTTTTTAATTAAAGTGATACTATTTCTGTTGATCCCATCGGTCTTTTCAGTGACCAAACGCCAGGAACAGCGAGTTCTAAATTAGTGCTGTGAAGGTGGGATGGAACAGCACCAGAAACTTGCCAAATTATTTTTGCCCTGGCCCAAGTCCAGAGCAATTGGCAAAGAAGGCAGAGAGGTGAGACCTTTTCCCCTGCCTCATCATCCTGCCTGCCACAGCCCTGCAACGTTCCGGGGTGTCATCTGAACCCTACCCCATGGTCCAGAGTTCTATAACCTGCTGGTGGTATGCTTCTGATATCTGAAGTGGGGCAGATTGCCTGGATGCCACCGATAGTCTTATTAATTGTGCCCATGTATCTAATTACCAGCACTGACACATACTTTCAGATTTTTGGAAGAAATTACAGACAGATGACTTGAGAAAGGTAATTTACTTCCAATTTGCCTGTGCTCAATTACACCAGCATCCAGCCTTGACAAAGGAAGAGGAAAACCTTTATTTTCAGTTGGCAGAATTGCATTTATTTCTAATGAACAACAAACACCTCGCTGCAAGAAGGTTTCAGTAGGGTTGCTTGTAACACCTAACTGTTGGTAATACACCTTGTCCCCAGGGCTATACTAATTTCTAGAGGTCCATCTTTCTAGGCTGACCCAGAAGAATGCAAATACTGCACAATATTCATATTACCTCATTTAAAAAGAGCCCGAGTACAAGAAGCTAATAGGTTAATCACACTGTTTAGAAAGGAAAGAGAAGTTTTAATCTTTCTTTAAGAAGGAGCCAAGAGCTCAGTTTGCAGATGTTTGCTGCCCGTGGCAGCTACTGCTCTAGGAGCACACTGTACTGCCTCCACACAGCACCTCCAGCTATGCCATAATGACCTATAGGCACCGTAATTTTGTAGGGAGTTGGTCTTGGAAAAATACGGGTTTACCTTCCCGAGCTATTGGCAAAAAGCCATCCCTCTCCTCCCCACCCTGACATCAAGAGAACACTACCATTTTTAATAAGCAAATAGTTCAGCACCAAACACTTCCATGTGGCTCAGAAACTCTGCAAATGCAAGAACAGCTCACACAAACGGCCGCAATATTCTTACTTCCTAACAGTTACCAACAATATACTGCTGTGGTGGTTAGATGCATGTATCCAGGTTAAAGCTTTCTCACTGCAGGATTGTTAAGGACAGTCTAGCTGGTAAAGGATCAGCTCACCGAGTCCTGAGAAGCATTAAGCATCTCCAGTATTTGCACAGCTCTACTTCCTAACAAAGAGCTTTGAGACTAGACTCTTAAAAAATCATCTCAAACTTTGGAACTGGATTTGCTAATAAGTAGGTTCAGGTTTGTTCTCTGAACTTCCCAATCAATTTAATCTTGCAGCGAGACAAATTTAAAACTAATCTGGTGTCTATCCCTCTGTCCCAGTTTTCTTACCTTTGCTGTAAATATCCTTCCTTCATTAGGTAATGAATTTTACAAGCTCAGCTTCCTGTAATCAGTAAAGCATATGCCGCAGTGTAAGCTGCAATGCAAAACAAAGCATGACTTCACCAGATTCAGAAAAACAAATACATAAAATGAACATATGTTTCTTTTCAGAGATTTAGCAGCTTACTTGACTACCTCTGCATTTACCTTGGCTTTTAAAAACATCCCATCCGAGACATTCCAATGCACACAGCTCACAGCCTTTAGTGAGTCCAAACTCACACCTCTTGGAGGGATGTATAAACTATCTCCCATTTACATGTGGGAGACCAACATGTAGACAGATTAAGTATTCTTGTGCTGCACACTAGGAATCTGCAGCGTATCAGGGAACTGAGAGTGCTCTACAGCTACTTGTCACACACCTGCACCTCTGCTTGTACAGATCTCCTGCTGATCTATACTTAAAAACACTTTGTGTCTTCGTTTACCCCATTGGTGTCAAGACTTACACTCTTCCCCTGCTAACACTCCTGCTTTACCAGCACCAGGTATGCCCACAGCTTTCCTGCCAGAAGCAAATTATTCCCAAGCATCTTCTCATATAATAGCTTAGCTTGAAATTTGTGAGTTTAAGAGCAAAAGAAGGGCTTGTGCCCAAAAGTCCTTTTCACTTTTTTTCCTCTTCACCTGTTCATGAAAACCTTTCTTAGGACCTTCATGACTGCAATGCAACCGCTAATGCTACAGTGTCTTCTACCCAGAAAAAAAGTTTGAGCTGAAACCAAATGTTGAGATCAAAAAAATGAACTGCAGAAAGAAAACTAGGTCTAGAGGTGAACTCAGCATTCGTCCCTTCACCTCTGAGGTGGCCGGGACCCAAACTTCCACCATGCGAGCAGCTGGAGAGAGCACCATTTAGCTGTCAGAGAGATGAGGGTTGAATAAGCACTCTTTCCATGTCAGTTCTGCATTTAAATTGATCCCTGTTTTCCTGCCTCATCATGTGAAAGTCTGCTGACTTGACTGAACTACTTATTTTTGTGTCTTCACAGCCAAGACCTTCATGCGTCAGGATGCAATTATCTCCAGAGTTCTGTAAAGCAGCCTAGCAGATTTACTATTTTAATCTCTTACGTATTGTTGTTTAACATCTTCTCAGTCTCAAACAATCTATCTCCTTTCTTGCAGGTATCCCAGTCAGGAAATCCAATCCTTACACTGTATTAAAGTAGCACTTCAATGTATTAATATTGCCTGAAATTGTTTTCATTGTACAGTAAGAAAACTTCTGGGAAAAAAAGAAGAAATCTTGCACAGTGGATTTGTCTTCTCTAATATTCTGTGTTTGAAAGTGCAAGTGTTGTTGAAGTGTATAAACACCAAAAAATAGTGGTAATAATTACTAATACCCCCACTTCAGTAGGGAAAGGGCAAGGCTGAGAGCACTGAGGTGCAGGCATTTTTGTGATGCTGTTGCTGATGAGTTTATACAAACTTCTATTTTGATGGCAGCAATGAAGGTAGTGGTGCAAGTTCAAGAGAAACCTGAACTGAAAATTGTAAACATTTCTTTGTTCTGTCACGCTTTGATGTAACACTTCTTTTACCACTAATGAGGTAAATGAAGTAGTCTCACTTGTTTCTCTTTTGCTTTCAGCTATGACAGATCTAGCCTTGCTTGAGGACTGCAGGAACTGAACATTTCCATTTCCAGGAGATGCTGGCTTCTGAGCAGGACAAACATTCATCCTGCTTAATTCTAGCTGGATGAGAAATGAAACCTCTAGACTAAGAAAACCAGTCATTCAGCTGGCTTTCAGTAAAGGGAAAGGAAGTTTTATAGAAAATTCTCCCCCCTCCTCTAGGATGTACTGGATCACCCTTGAAATTGCCTTTCTCTGCCTAGCCAAGGGAGACAGTCTAGATGACAACTCAAAGTGGACATCTAGCTTTTAAATGCTAAGCTGAAGAAGATTAGTCTGTTCCTTGGATTCACAGCAACTCATGGCTGCCAGGACAGCTGAAGAAAGGAATGGCTACCGGGCATATCTCTCAGCTGCAGTGCTGGAAAAAACAGGAATGAAACTACCTACTAGAAGGAAGGCCACTTGACAGCTTGGCCACGTCCTTGTTTCCTGTTTATTCCATGACAATACTGATCGAGGGAGAGAAAATAAAAGTATGGTGGTCTGCCAAGCTGAAGAAAGAGCAGATATTTCACAGTTGTCAAGAGCAGAGTATGAAATAAAGAAAGAAAGTGCTGAAATAAAGAGAGGAATCTGATGACAGACAGCATCCAAGCAGGGTTCATAAAAAATACACGTTTTAAAAACTTTAAAATTAAATCTGAACACTAAACGTGCATCTCTCTGTTAATCTTTTCTTTCGCCTGCAATGATGCAGCTGTTCCACTGAAGCAAATCATTTGCCAAAGGAAACGAGCTGTGGAAACCCTCTCTGAAAAGGTAGATTTAAAAATGGAAAAAAAAGAGCTGATGTCTAGCTGAAGTCTCTGCTCAGGGGTCCGCTTCCCTAGTCTGGAGCAGCCACGGAGATCCAAGTGCTAAGCCCAGACACTACAGGTACCTACGAAGGCTGTCGGCATCACTTAAGTGCTCTGACAGCACGACTCCTTTCCCCCCACGCATGCAGCAAGAACAACTGTCATCAGAGAAGGGCTCTGCCAGAAAAATATTGGGTTGACTGGCTTGCTTACCTCCTCCTGTGACTTTAATCTCACATTTTTGCAAATTAAGGAGAACGCTCTTGATTTCAGCAGGGACCAGATGAACCCCATTCAAGACAACAGTATTTGAGTGGTAAGCATCTGCCTTTCCCACGTGAGCTTGATAAAATATTAAAAGAGTATACAGGCCATTTATTCAAGTGAAGGGTGTTTCTTTGGTTATAGATGTTGCAGCTGCCTCAAGACTACCTAGAAATTAACTGTTCAGAATTTGGATGACTTTAATTAGCCCTCCGGAAAGGAAATGTGTAATCTACCACCATGACCATGAATGGGAGACTTCAAGAAACAGCAATTTACACAGGGCTGCAGCTGCAAACATAAAAGCATGAGCGTATGTACAACACATGCATTTTCCTACAACAAACAAACATTTGGGGTTTTTATCTGAAACTCGTGAAGACACACAAGAAGCAGAGAGAGACATCAAAACACCTTAGCTCAAATTGTTGCAGCTACTTAATTTCAAGCATCTGTTAAACTTGTTCTGAAATTACCTAGTAATATATTGCATACTTTAAAATCACAGCTGAAGATGGGTCATCTCCTTCTCCTGATGTACATGGAGCCACTCAGGGGCACTGACCTATTTTTAAAAACCCTCGTGGACTTTCAGAAAAGCTTTGTGGCAGACAGAGACAGGGAACAGCAGGACAAGAGTTCCCAGGGACCATGACACAGGTGGGCCACAGACAGGTTTGTTCCATGGTTTTGTTTCCTTTTGAACTTCAATGTTTCTGAGCTTTTTGGCAGGTGGACATTCTAGTGAAATTATCTCTGTGCCATAATAAACAAGGCAGGGATGAGGACCATAACCCTATATATGTTTGGGAACTCTGCCCACTGCGATTTGAGTGAGATAAAATCAGTAGTACTGCTAAACTCTCATTATTTTTTAAGACTTTTCTTTTTCCTTTTTTTTTTTTTTTTTTTTTTTTTTTTTTTTTTTACATAAAACTTCACAGAGCTCTGGAAAGAGGGAATCTTTGGAAATGGTAAAATCTAGGAAAGGAATGCAGATGTTAGTCTCTGGTTCAGGTAATGATGTTAGGTCCCTGGTCTCATTTTCAGACTGCAAATTTTATCATAATATTAAAAATCGTCATTTTACTTCATCTGTAATTGTGATTTTCATGGAATAACATCAGTTCAGCTGCTAGAACTTTAAAAATTACATCAAGAAATACTACACCCAATACCACAAGATCAAAAATTTAAAAAAAGAGACCCAAGCCAGTTCACCATAGGTTACATTAGTTGGGTTCCTGCTGCAGCACTGCCACTGTATCAGGAGACCCCTCTGCCCTTCGGTCCCCAGTCCTGGCCGAGTGCAGAATTTTCTTGGTAAGAATGTGTCAGATTAAATTTCCTCTTCAAAAGAGATATTTCTGCTGGATATTAGCAACATTTTCATGACTGATCCACTGGGAAAATCTGTTTAATTAAGTTCCTGTGCCAAACACTGAATTGTTATCTAGTCCAGGAAGGACATTAAGATTGCATTATAATCAGCTGTCACAAAATCCTTTTTCCTGCATTCAGAAATTCCTGGCAGTTCTAGATCTTAAATCAAGTTTTACAAAAGCATTTCAGCACATCTATATTTGAGTTAGCCTGGTCAACACACAAAATCCCCATCACCGACATTTCAAATAAATGTAATGTAAAAATTAATGAAATGTGGCACCTTTATCTTGTTCATATAGAAACCAAGCCAAAGAATGTATTTAAATCAGCATGAATACAAGTCAGTTTAGGACTGATCCTTCCCATTATGTTATTATTGCACCTATGCAAACTGTTGGACTTCAGCAGAGTTAAATTAGTCCATGACTGATAACGCAAACTCCTTTCCAGAAGTTCCTAATACAAACAGTCTGCCTTTCCATTCTCTCCAGGTCTGGGTCATTCCTTATCACAGATTGCTACCCTGAATTGCTTTACTGCAAGGATTCAAGGTCTAAAGCGATAAAGCTGAGCACAGGCAAATATTCAAAAGAGGTAAAATCCACCCGGGAGCTGGGTGTTTGACTCCTGTTAGTTCATTTGCTTCCTCAAACATTCAGTGCTGCCTTTCCTCCTTTTCAGAGTTCAAGGCAGAAGTTAATTTAGTAAGAAATCAAGGCATTACATTACCTACCTGCTACAAGCTAGAGTGGTCCCAGGCTGCTGTGACCTGCACCAGGGGTAAGCACCACTGGTCACCCCCAGCAGCAGGGAGCTCATCAAAGGTGCCGAGAGCCACTTCTGCATCACTGCCCATGACACGCAACCTGTGTGTGCTGGCGTGTCTCAGTCACACTCCCCAGACGATCCTCCGGTGATTATTTCTCAGTCAGATACTAAAGTTTCTTGTACCACCTTTTCAGTCGAAGGTGATTCAAGAGGGGACCTCAATCCCGCAATGTATTTCCCTGCAAGGTAGCGAAGGCTGTTCGCACTTTTGTGCCATCTGGAAAAGGCTTCTGGAGACTGAGCACGACCTCGTACATTAATGATGGGTTTGTAAGAACACTGAGCTGTGAAGCGTAAAAAGCACACACACACATGCATGCAAAACCGTGCCTGCACTTCAGGCTTCAAAAAGATGGAGAGGATTTAATGATTAATGGAACAAACTTCTAATCTTAAACTACATTTCTTTAAAGAATCACCAAAAGAAGGAAATAGCAGATAATAAGTAACGAAATGCTTCCAACTGTCTGATCGGTCTCCAGCATCCTCTCTTTGCACGACACTGTACAACCTGATATTTGCAAGCATTCCCAAAATAAGGGACACAGTCTCTGGGGTAGCAAACCTGGAAATACCAACCAACACCGCTTAACTCCTGCTTCCCCCCTAATTCACTCTGCTCAGTTTTCCGATTACTGAAACCATATTTGGGGTTTGACTCATTTTGCATGCACAGAGTGTCTCACTGGAGCTGGAAGCATGTTCATTTAACTGAATCTGCCTGACAGATGTGACACAGTGAGATAATGAATACGCAGTTGACAGATGTCTGTGCTGTGTACATACACATATTAGGAACCAGGGACACAGATTTCCTGCTATGGAAAACAGAGAGAGCGTTGCTCATTGGAGTTGAGCTCTGAGTCATTGCAGACCTGTTTTATATAAGATAATGACATAGTCTGAGCCTACGGAGAATGTGGGGGAAGTTCCAGACCACTGGCTGAGTGAATTAATGCCATTAGATACCCACCACTGCTGGAAAGGCCCTTTGCTTCCCACTTGGGCCACACAGCCCTCCTATCTGCCTTGCAGGACCCAGGTGCTTGCTGCAGCCCTCCAGGTCAGGGCTCGGCAGGCAGCAGAGCCAGGGCAGGGGCTCCTGCTGCCCAAAGGGAATGATGCTGCGTCCCCTTCATCGCGCTCTGGCTCGTCACCTCCTGTGCCTGCCCACGCAGCCCCTCTTCCTCCCCAGCCACAGCTCTGCCGCTCCCCAGGCCCTTCCAGGAGCAAACGCAGCTCTTTCCAGTGGAGCGGCACATGCAACAAGCCAGTCTGGCTGCAAACAGCACAGACCATTTTACTGCTCTCATCCTGTGCCAGCAAGCACCGATGAGGTGTTCTGCAATTAATGCCCGAGACAACAGAACAGCACAAAGAGGGACTGACAGGGGGTGTCATTACAGGTGGCAGTGGCAATGTGATTTTGACTGGCAAGTGTTGCAAATTCAGCACTCCAGTCCCATATGCCATTGTGCAAACTCAAATGCCGTAGGAACCAGCCCCAGGCAAGGACCGTAGCTGAAAATACTATTTTGAACATCACCAATAACGCAGTAGGTGCCCCACTAATTTCATACCAATTTAAAAGCTGAGATGAATACTACTACCAAAGGGAGTATGATTATCACAGTACCTGGTAATGACTTTCCCATCCAATTTCTCAACAGTGGCGTTTTGATTCTTGCTGTACAAAAATTATATCCTCAGACTGGCAGTCTGTACATCCTTTAGCTGTGTGCCAGTCCAGAATTTCCTCTGGGACTCTTTGCAGAATTCAGAGCCTACACCGATTTATTGTGCCAATGCCAACGTCATGAGAAACTTGGAGCTCCTCCTGAAGCGCTGACTTTCAACTGAAATTGGAAACTAGTGAGAAATTCAAAGTGGAAAAAGAAAAATTACGTCTGCATCTGCAGCAATCAAAGCTGAAGATCATGTGAACAGAGGTTGTGATGGGCTGGTCTCTTTCCCATATGCTTCATGAAGCGGATCTGACTTGATGACACCCATGTCTCAGTACTTCCAAGTGCTCACAGCATCCAGCAGCCTCATGAGGATCAGAAGGCGCTCGGCACCTTGCAGGACTGCACAGCCCCTGTTTGAGAAGACACCAGAGAAAACAGGTGGCACATTTCCTTTCATCTCAGTTCAGATGCTTGCCGTGTGCCTTGCAGAAGGCACACAGAAAGCACAGGAGATTCCGGTGCCATTTGCCACGTGGGTGGAAGTTCCCCAGTGGTGAAGGCAGTGAGGTGTAATGTAGTCATGGAACAGCAAAAGTGGGCCGTTAGGGGCTTCTTGTGAGTCATATAACCAACCCTACCACATGCATGGAGGTAGATGTGTGTTTCTCAAATAATAAAAACCAGGCAGATCACTCTTTAAGGACATATACAAATCCCCCTAAACCAAACAAATAAACAAAAGAGCAAAAGCAAGAGAACACAATCTCCTGGGTTTTTTTTAGATGGGAAACTGCAGCAGAAAGGTATTAGACCTGTGCCAGGCCTTTTTGTGTTCAAAACTAAATCCGTATCTCAGCCTCCTGCACAATGCAATCTTTCCTCACACCTGTCTGTTCTGGAAGCTGTGAATCCCAAGGAAAACCAACACTAACCAAAGGAGAGACCTGTCAGTGGGTGAGCAAGAGGTACAGCAGGAGTCCATGGATTTTACAGCTTTCCCCATCTGGAGTGCAAATGGAGATTGCTGTTCTGTGGCCCCATGAGGAGTAGGTGAGGAAAGCAGCCTGTCCTTGATAATCTTGCTTCCACCTGGTGTCTATGTCTTTTTGTCCTTTTGCATCTGTGGGTTAGAGGGAGACATTGTTTTGTGGGTTTATGGTTTTAGAAGATCCCTCTCTGAAGAACATCCCTACGGGATATCACATTATCTGCAGGACACACATTAACTAGGCATGGAGAAGCGTACACTTACTTCACGGTACCATAGTGGGAACACAGGGTACTGACATACCTATATCTGTACCCACACCTAAACACAGGCATATACATACACGTATATCTACACAGAAAGACATGTTTCTATTACAAAACTGGCCTGAACCCTTAAAGTTTGCAAATCAGTTCTGTATCTCAGTCATAATTTGAATCATGGATTACCAATTATTCAGTCATTAACACCTTCAGCTGCAAACTTTTTTCTATGATTTTCTAGTTGAAGCCAATACAAAAAGCTACTACAAAAGATCGATCAAAGTTTGATCAAAAATGTTTCTGTCAAGCTCAAGCTTTGTCAAACCTATGCAAGACACAGATCCAATGCATGTTTCTGTCCAGAATGTTGTACTGCAGTGTTAAGGCAATTAAAATGGTATAGCTACATAAAATGAAATAGAAACTCCAGCACACTCAATTCAAATCAAAGAACTGCTGAATTACTCAAGCCCAGATCTACTTATTGAATGGCTGCATAGCATCACTTTGTGTTGTTTAATGACAGCATCACAGAGTGATTTCATGAAAGTCAAGGAGTTTCCTTATTCATCTCTGAAAATCTCCAGGATGACTTTATTGCAGCCTTCCAGTACCCAATAGGGGCTTATAAGAAAGATGAAGACAGACACTTCAGAAGGGCCTGTAGCAATAGGACAAGTGGTAATGGCTTTAAACTGAAAGAGGATAGATTCAGATTAGATATTAGGAAGAAATTCTTTATTGTGTGAAGGTGGTGAGACACTGGAACAGGTTGCCCAGAGAAATTCAGATGCCCCATCCCTGGCAATGTTCCAGGGCAGGCTGGATGGGGCTTTGAGCAACCTGGTCTAGTGGAAGGTGTCCCTGCCCATGGCAGGGGGTTGGAACTTGATGATCTTTAAGGTGCCTTCCAACCCAAACCATTCTATGATTATATGATCTCATATAATAAGTGCCTTGGTGTGTCAGGCACTTTAACACTGTACATAAGAGTAAGGCAATAATGACAGTAAAATGCAGAGACCCTGACTGTAGTAGTTGATCAATGTTTGCATACATAACTGTCATCTAAAACCTTTTTGGATGCGTTCTCAGATCAGTAGAGTGGCAAGATATAAACTTGCACTACATATAATTGTTTTCAAAGCTTCAGAAATTAACATTCTGCAAACTGCACGTTATTAACAATTTCTCAAGTTAGAATTTGATGGTAAAAAAATACCACATGTTAAAATACAGATACCGTAATAAAACATATATGGGCCTTCTCTGTTTCATTTCTAGAAGGGGCTTCAATCATATTACCATATTTGCAATATGTAATAGGTTTTTTCTAATTTGCCAAGGATCATTAGAATTCTTTCTGAGCAAAGAATTTGCACTAAAATAGTTCTAATTAAATGTTTGGTGAATGTGTGCACTGTTAGAATAGTCACTGAGTATTAAAAGCCTTATAATTAGGATTTTGCAGGTGATGAGCAGATATGCCTTGGGGCTTTCTGGAAAAGTCAATGATAGTGAAGCACAGATAGATGACATTTTCTCTCTAAGAACTGTCCCATTCTGACAGGAACCTGAATCTTAAAAAGCCTAACTCATCTCCCGTTGAATTTGACAGGCGATAGGCAACCAAGACACCACCACAGAGAAGAAAAAAGTGAAATTGGCAGCAGCCAGACTTGCAAACAGCGAGATGCCACCCAGAAGTTGCCTGTAGTGGCTAGCAGTAAATAATGAGTGGGCTCAGAGACACTCATTTCCAAAAGCGCATGTCCCCATCTGTTTTTGCACATGCAGCGCTGTAACAGCAGGTACCTTCCAGCTGTATTTCTTGGCAACCATTCAACTTGTCAACTGGAGGCTGTGCACCTGGTGCTAGAAGATCAATTAAAAATGCCAGCATGCTGTCAACTGCCAAATTTCTGCTGTCAGTTGTGAAAAATCCACCCATTTTTTTTTCTATTTAAAATTTTATATATATATATATATGTATGTATTAAATACAGTAGCAGTGCAATGGAAAGGAAGGGAATGTAGTTCAACAGCTACAGCATCCAGCATCCTTCCTCCTTGCCCAATGCCTGCCTCTCCAATAGGCACAGACTTTCTACAGTTTAGGGTTTCTTATATTTCAGATTAAATCTCCAATTACAGAAATCACAGATCTATGAAAGCAGTAATTATCGTTACAGTTTTGCTACTCAGAGTACACGTTTATATGCGCTGATCATCCACTTCACAGATAATAATATAAAACACTCAAGTAGTTGATTGAAGGATACTACTTCTATACGAGCCAGATGCTGCTGGGCTTGCTGCTCCCACAGCCTGGGAGATGCTTTGAGGCAGCTGCCTATTTCGTCTATGCCGAATGGCCTCATGTATTTGTGGACACACAGTGAAATGACCTTGATAATCATCTTTGGCACAGTACCCTTTCAGTACCCTGTGTTGGACCTTTGGCATGTAACACCATAGGTATGACAGAGATCTCATTTCTATGTCCCAGAACCAACAGAGGAAGGATTATACGCATTTTTGGTGATGGCATGAGAGCCTAGCTGAGATTATGGATGACAGGAAAAGTCAGAAAAAGGAATGTTATACAAAGTTCTCACCATGAGGAGAGCAGTAGGTAGAAATGCTCTTGCTGTAAAAATGCTACAGCTCTGATAAGCAATATTTTCTCACCTAAAAAGATGCATTCAACAGATACGTCCTTTTTGCCTGGCTATTATTATTGTTTCTTTCCGTGTCTCAGATAACATTCAGGTTGCACAAAAACGAAAAGACATGGAAACTTTAGCGTAAACAAACTTTCACATCACACATTGCTCCAAAGAACACTAGTCAGGCATACTAGTCTAGTCAGGCAGACTAGAAGTTATCACCACCTTAACTGCCAATTAAGAATCATCGGCACGGTATTTTCATTATGAGGCCACCCTACAGTCTATTTAATCCTCACAAATACCAGAAAAGATAAGACACACACACAAAAAACCAATAGTTCGATTGAAGAGTAAGGAAATTGCAGGAAGAATAAAGAATTCACTCGAAAGTGAGGAGGAAATGCACAGAACAGTTTCCTATAAGTGCCCTCTATTAAACTGATTTCTGGATATGAAAAGTTGGTACATTACAGACAGCTGGGCTACTGAAAGCTTAGCAACACACAGAGAATCTCTTAACCTCCAGAGAACTGAGAGATACATACACTGATCAGTATATCAGAACATTTAGATTTTCTCTTTCAACAAACCTTTTTTAGCCAGTGCATGAAAGCCAGGGGGGGGAAAAAGTATATGCTGCAATGATTCACACGGGTACAAGAAGGGCACCTCATTTGTCTGCAGAAGCACCTAATGAAGCCTTGGCACCGAAGTCAAGAACAAAAATAGTGAAAAAGTTTGAGGGCAAAAGCAGCCAAAGTCTTCACTTCAGAATTTTTATGTGTCAAATCACGTGCACAATCTCTATTACAAAGAAAAAAAATCCAACATCTGTTCATGCAGAGAAATGTTAATGCTCAACCCTGCGAAACCAGCTGTCAGTGAACAGGACAACAGCTCCCTGCAACTCACTGGTAGCAAAACTACTTCCTGATAAGATATATTTTTTACCCAAATACTGAATTTTTTTTGGAAGCCACCACACAGCATTTCAATAAGCTGCTTGAGGGGAAGAAGCAATTCCCTAAAGATCGCAGTGCAGGTGTAATGCCAGAACAAAGAAACGAACAAAAGAACATGGACTGGTTTGTGGTTAGAAACAGCATTTCTTGAATAATTTCTTACGTGTAAGAGAAAAAACATAATGAAGTATACTGTCGTGAAAATTTACATCATGGTTTATTCGTATTAAATAATAATAAAAAAATAAATAATAAATGTTGTTCTTGTTGTTACTATTTAGTATTAGTTTTATCCAAGATAAAAGTGAACATATGTTTAGCTCCAACATCTTGTCAGAAGAGACGCTTGTCTTTTCCAAGAAGGTCTGCAAAAATCCAGTGAAGCCTGTGATGTTGCACAAGGAAAACTGGCAGAAAGTCAGCGGTTTTCAAGTATTATTACATCAAATGTGCACAGGAGCACCCTCTGGCAATAAGGTCAATTAATGCAGAGCAGTCTGCATTTATACTCTTGATCTCTCCTACCCTCCAAACCAAGGCAGCCCCATCTAAACTGCCTACTGAGAGTGGCCCCTGGCCCACGCTAACCTCTGGCCCTTGCTCAGGAATTGTTTGGGAGAGCTCTGCTTGCCACCAATAACTGTCAAGGACCTTCCTAAGAATTTGAGAGTACCACAGTCAATCTGCATTGCCCAGGACTACTCCCTGGCACTATGCACTGGTGACCATTCTCCTTGTGTAATCACTGTCTGACTATGAAATAAATCTGCAGCTTCTGGGTTAGATCGTATTTATCTTGTAAGAGATGAGCAGCAGTTTTACAAGTATTAGTATTGACTCTACCACAGTTTTCACTACAGGTAACTTTCAGTTAATTTATGTCTCCAAAAATCATGTTCATGATGCCCTTGAATACAGGGTCAAAAAGTCTCCTGTGGGCATTTTATCAATGTTTTATAAAACAAACTTTACCTTAACTTATTTTTCCAGTAAGATTTGATAATACAGACCAAGTTTCAGCCCCTCTCCTTAGAGCAAGTTTTCCAGACCTGCTTTGTTAATAAGGAATCCGTTAAGCTGACAGGAAATTCGTAACTTGCCCTGGAGAGGGGTTCTCCCATGGTTTGATGGCTAAGCTGAGCTAACCGTTCAGATGGTGAAGGGGGATATCCAACCTGTCGACACCTTTAAAACTCCCCATCACAACACCCATTTACTCCTTCCTAATATAAGCCTCAGGTGTTAGCAGCTACAAAGCCCTTAGATAGCAGATGGCTCTAACACTGACAACCCTCCTTCCATGTCCAGCAGGTCTCATCCTCTCTGGTCCCCATCCAGTTTCGTAGAGAACAAACAGCTGTGTTCCCATAGAGCAGGACACTGCACCTCTTCCATATGACATTTAACAGACATGTAATGGGAACCTCAACTTCAGCTCACAGGGGAGAGGGGAGTAAGTCTGGGGCATGTCTTCACCTTCTATGAAAGGAGGTATGTCACTCCCTTAATTGCCAAAGGTCCATATTAAAATAAATCATCCTCTGATCTACCTAATTGTTAACATCTTTCCCTCCTCAAACGTGTCTAACAGAAAACAGGAGATGTAGTACTGTCACCTTTTTTTTGTTTTTCTTTCTTTAATAGTGATTTCTTTTATTCAAGACACTATTAGGAGAAGATGACAATAATGGATGACCTTAGGGAACACAGACAAGATTTTTATGTTTCCAGTCAGTACATGGCAATACCCCAGTTTAACTACAGGTATCCTATTAAGCCTCTGGTAAGCCATTTAGTCTTCTGGACAGACTCCAGAATTCCTCTGCACTTAACATCTAAAACTACACAAATAAAAAAAAAAAAAAATCTTAATTTTCCATCCCCTCTTAGTCTGAGCTCATTAACAACCTTGTAGGATCAAGCCATCTCTGCTCCCATGATGAGCCAGTGCAATTTAACAGAACAATAAACTACGCACCCTCCACATCTGGTGTAAGCTGATGTAGCCCCGAGTACTGCCAGCAAACTCCTCCTAGGCAACTGAATCTGGTTTTGCAGCCAAGTTATCGATCATAAACTAAACGTATGAGCTGGGGGCAGCGTTGTGCAGCACAATTCAACTGTGCTTTCTTATGCTCTCAGTGCTAATTGTACCACAAGTCCTCGCAAGTGGTGAGCTTGAGACAGACACACTGGTGCTACGGACAAAGCCTTTTCCAAGTGCAACACAGAAAGCCAGTCTGCTTCCACTTACTTCTACTTGCATGCAAGTTTATATTACTAGCTCATAGAAACCCTTGAGCAAGGACTATTGTATTAGCTATCCTCTAATTAACACTCACACATGTCAAGAGTAACCACCGAAACCACCGAAGTTGCACATGCACAAACTTTCTATTAGGCAAAAGGTAAATGTTCTTGTTCAGCTTCTGAAATTGCATGGAGACATCAAATTGTGGGGCACGTGGCCTTCAATATCCTGTAATAAAATCCTGTTTGTACACATAAAAAAAGTCAGTGACCGTTTTCCTTGCAGCATGGTTATTTATACTGCCTTTCAGGTGATTTGCCAGCCTATTACTCCGCCCAAAGGCAAAAAACCAACAAACATCTAGAGCTGGTCAGATATACATTCAGTTTATATATATATATATATATATATATTCCTTTATGCTGGTAAATTTTCTACAAAGCAGCAGGGACTGAGCTATAGCCAGTAAACACAGAGGAAAGCTGCATGTGTCCCCTGTGTTATACATTATTACCGATTGCAAAAGGATCAGGCAGTAAAGGAAAACTGTAGTACACCTAATCCTCATCTCACTGGCGTTAAATCTACATGATGCACAGTATGAAAGTCAACGATAATTTGACAGATCTGTAGAGTATTTTAGTACTCATTTTTGTCACTTTGTTACCGTTATTTAAAGTACTGTTGGAGACAAAAGGAGATAGAGAAAAAGATCTAACACGTATCTAAGAGATATTTACCACCCCATCTCAACACCACACACAGCGCAGTTTATGCCTTCCACAACTGTCTATGGGATATTTTACTATGCCTTAAAAAAAATGGTTTATTCTTAAATTAAGACAGCTGAAAAATGTCAACTAGCATTTGGCAGAATTTTACTGTTGTATTCTGTAAGCTCAAAACTCCAGTCTCATGGCATAACAGATAGATATCAGTGCCCTTTAACAGTTTATTTTAAATGTATTAGCACTTACGAGGTGAGAAGCAGGCTTCTGAGGTTACTCTAGAAAGAAACTGCAGCGTTAGGGAATACATATTTTGTGAGAAAGACAAACATATTATGTACATTTCCAAGCGGAGATGCCACAGTGCATCCGTACGGCAGAGGTCCTCCGGCTGGGCAGAAAGCTGCTCTGGCAGGAACGCTCTGGAAAGTCTTTACAAGGATAGAGCCAGTGGAGAGAAGCATTATGAAGGGCTGCAGAGAAATCTGGGGGAGAAAAAAGAGACGCCGCTTGTGTGCCTATGAGGATGAACAAAGAAAATTTTGCAAGCTGCTAGACTATCTGAACGTTCGCTAATACACTCAATAATTCAGACTGCATTTTTACTTCATCAAAATCATTACGTCTAGCAAGAGTTTTTCATCCTATACCAGCTTCAAATCCATTTTTATTCAAAAGCATTCAAAACTTCAAGGAGACCATGACTAACAAATTATTGTTAGAACAGCAAGCCCCTTCAAGCAACCAAAAACCTTTAAAACATTCCTCCAGAAGGAGAAGTGGAAAACAGCAACGAAATCTGCTGGGAAAGAAGAAAGCAACAACAGGAGGAATTTTTAGTTTAAGCACAAAGCATCAATGTTAAACATTTGATAAGTCTCAGGGTTTTGTTCTGAAAATAGATGAGAGGGAGTGTTTTCGTGCATGACTAGTCCCACAGCAAATAAATTCATGCTTAAAAATATAGCTTATGCACAGATGGCTGCAGAACAATTACTACATATTAGTGTTTCTCACTCCATATTAAACTTCTGACTAGTGCTAGGAACTCTCTTCTCCCGTTCCGAAGATTTCTCAGAGAAATTTTATTGCATCATTACTTCAATAATTATGACATGGTTGTACTGTATTTAAACTTGTTTTATTTCTCCAAATACATAAGTCTCTTTCCTTTAAACCAGTTTCTTTCACCTACCAAAGTTACAGTCTTCCTGTACTGATAAGGAACTAGGGAGTCAGATGCCATCTGGCAATACAACAGCCTGCTTGCCGTCCACACACATCACCCAGACCGAAGGTAAAAAAAAAAATAAATTGAAAATAGCCAGGCTATCTATCTGCAGTTTAAATGGTAGATACTTCAGGAAGCCATACATTAACAGCAGCCTGTGTTTTTGGTACATGTACCATTCGTTCAGGTTGCCAAGGTATGCTCAGCCTATAATGAGAACACAGCAGATACACTCCAGAAAGGATTCCACTTCTGAAACAGATACAGTAATTCTGACAAAACACAGAGCCGACACTCAGATTACAATCCCTTCACCTCAGATAGGATTTACAATCAGGGAACAATTACTGACACAAGCAGGCTCGAATATATAGACCATTTTCTCTTGTTCCCTTCAAGAACCGTGAAAAGTAACACTTTACTTTTAATACTATTATGCCATTTAATTCTAGAACGCTTTTTGTGTCAAAATTTAGATTTAGTTGCAAAAACATACATTCGGTTATGGGATCCTTTTTTAAATTCAGTTTTCACTTATCAGGACTGTTCTGGGCACACAATCAATTTATGTCAGTGACTTTTTTTCCATGTCTTCAAATTACAACTATGCCTAAGTGCTGGTTTCCCCACCTATAATGTTCTCTCCTTTTATAATTATGAGTCTTTGACATAGGAATGATGTCATGTACATCTACAAAGGCACCTGGAAAACGGCATCTGTTTTGTTTTTTTTTTTTTTTAAAGCTATGCTAATATATTTCATCCTCCAAGACAGAATTATCAAATAGTGTTTTGGCTTTGAAAAATTGAGTCATTTTAGATCAGATTTGAAAATAAAATATCTACTTGACTCCTTATACCTTCATCACAGTGCTGTCTTCCTTCTCATTTCCCATGGAAGCTGAGCATTGAACCCACACTTGAGTACCACCCGATATAGCTCTTGTCTGACCCAGCTGGGTATTGCCTGTTCACTCGAACTGAACCTTTTTATCTGTGAGGAACCCAGACACCTGCCTGCCAGGGTGTATATTCATATACCAGACTATGATGCACAACTCATACGTTGCAAAATGCACAAACACCACCACACTGGGAGGGGCAGCAGATCTGCTGGAGGAAAGAGCCCCGTCCAAGGGACACCTCGACAGCTTGAAAGAGCAGGCCAACAAGACCTGCATGAGGTTTAACAAAGATGAATGTTAAATCCTGCACCTGGGATGGAGTAATCCCACACAGCACTAGAGGGGATGTCTGACTGCCTGGGGTGCACCCTGGAGGGTCATGATGGATGGCAACCTGAACGTGTTCCAGCAGTGCGCCCTTGCAGCAATGAAGGCAAACCTTACCGTGGACTGCATCAAGAGTACAGCTGTGATTATTCCAGTCCATTTAGCACTTGTTAGGGCATACCTCTAATACCGGGTCTAGGTTTGGTCTCCCCAGTTCAAGGGAGACACTAAAAAATTGGAGAGGGTCCACTGAAGGGCCACCAAGATGATGAGAGGGTTGGAGAGCTTGACAGATGAAGAAAGATGGAAGTAACTGGGTTTCTTCTGCTTAGAGAAGGCTCGGGGGGATCTAATCACACTTTTCCAATACCTGAAATGTAATTACAAAGGAGATGCAGGTACTCTCTTCGCAAGGATGCACAGTTACAGAAAAAAAGCAAAGGGTGCAAAGGGCTTTAGAAGAAATTCCATATGGATAAGGAAAAAATTTGCAGTGTGAGAAAAAATAAACATTGGAACAGGTTCCCTGTGGGATCTCCTTTGCTGGAAATATCAAGAATTGACAGGGACCTGGATAACCCAATTTAAGGCCCTGCTTTCAACAAACGGTTGGACCATACAATCTTCAGAGGTCCCTGCCAACCTGGGCTTTTATATGGTTCTGCAATGCTTTGCAGATCTGCTGACTGGGCCATGTTCAACCCTGACAGAAGTAAACTTGAGGGATTAAAATTCTGCAAAGAAATAAGTGTCAAAAGCAAGAAAATGCTGCTCCCATCTCTAGCCAAGAAGGTGAAGCTGCTTGATATGAAGAAATACTTATTGTTGCTATTTACAACATTCAGCACCAGTAGCTTGTGATACAGGGTTAAAAATAGACCTGTAACTATGTAAAAGTTGCGCCGTATATCAGAATAAAACACTTCATGAATTTAAGTACAAAAAATGCTAAGACAAACACTTTCTCACTTTCGCCCTTTCACTGCCTGTGAAAATCTGCGTCATGTCTACTTCTATGTCGTGATGCTATCTTCACATTTCAGGGCTTGGGGATTGTTCTGAAACCAGTGTGGGATATAGGGTTTGGGGCCTCATCTCCAAGCCACCCTGTCTGCCAGGCTGAGGATTGCATGAGTAGCACCACATCCCCTTCACCCTGCCTGCACACCGCCAGAGACAGAAATCCTAAGAGAGAAAGAGAAGCTGGGGAGAGGGGAATGGAAATCACTTAAACAGATTAAAGAGAGAGTTCCATACTGGTAAATCATTACTTACACAGTTCCCAGTCTGCTAGCTGTAGAAGAACTGCCAAAAAAAGTACCCAAAGTCTATCCTGTGAAATCATTTATTGCTATTACTCAGGCTCAGCATTATACTAATAAAATCGTATTTCAGAGGGCTGGGATTATAAAAAGAGGGAAAAAGAAAGAACAGAAAACACTCCAATTTGTGTTATAGCTGTGGGTATGTAAGATTCACACTTGCACAACTACCAAAAGAGGGAGGGAGGGGAAAGAAGTGGAGGAGTGAAATAAAAATTGGTTCGCAAAAATAACTCTTCCCAAAGATGTTTACTATGAGGTTTTTGACAAAGTGAAAAAAGAAGTATTGTGACAGCTACTCATATGCCTTCCCACCAGCACTGCCCAGATGACTACCTGTGCTAAGTGGTTCCTACTCAGTGCCTGAATTTTTACAGATCCTGTTTCGATGCATCACTTCTTCCCCTAACCATATGTAGAGTGTAGGTACCCCACACCAAACTGTCAGCTTTACCACAGGGCTGGATGCACACATAACCATCGTAAATACTCGGACATTGCAACACCTAAGTCCCCTCATCAGGCTAGGTACTCTTCAGAAGCTGCCTAGCTCTTTCACTGACAGCATAGTAATATTTAGCTGTTTGCTAAAAAACACCAATTCAAAAGAAAATAAATATTTCATCTGAAATACATTTTCTTACTTCCAACTACAAATTATTTCAACCCTGGAGAGAAAAAACCAAATATCTAACTGCCAACATGATTTTTAATTCTAAGTTCAGTCCTGTTTAGTATCTTTATCGACGATCTGGATGACGGGATTGAGTGCATCCTCAGGAAATCTGCAGATGACACCAGGCTGTGGGGGAGTGTTGATCTGCTGCAGGGCAGGAGGCTCTGCAGAGGGATCTGGACAGGCTGGATCCATGGGCTGAGGTCCAACAATGCTCAGTGCCGGGTCCTGCACTTGGGTCACACCAGCCCCACGCAGTGCTACAGGCTTGGGGAGGAGCGCCTGGGAAGCTGCCTGGTGGGAAAGGACCTGGGGGTGCTGGTCGACAGCCACCTGAACATGAGCCAACAGTGTGCCCAGGTGGCCAAGGCAGCCAACAGCATCCTGGCTTGTATCCAAAACAGTGTGGCCAGCAGGACCAGGGAGGTGACTGTCCCCCTGTACTGGGCACTGGTGAGGCGGCACCTCGAATCCTGTGTTCAGTTTTGGGCCCCTCACTACAAGAGGGATGTTGAGGTGCTGGAGCGTGTCCAGAGGTGGGCAGCGGGGCTGGTGAAGGGTCTGGAGCTCAAGTCTGATGAGGGGCGGCTGAGGGAACTGGGGTGGTTTAGCCTGGAGAGGAAGAGGCTCA